>CM038682.1:218012714-218427277 GCA_021605205.1 Aegilops longissima
GACCTAAGGTTTATCAATCCATGGGAGGCGAGGTTGAAGATGGTCTCTCTCAAACAACCCTGCAACCAAATAACAAAGAGTCTCTTGTGTCCCCAACACACCCAATACAATGTGAAATTGTATAGGTGCACTAGTTCGGCGAAGAGATGGTGACACAAGTGTAATATGGATGGTAGATATAGGTTTTTGTAATCTGAAAATATAAAAACAGCAAGGTAACTAAAGATAAAAATGAGCACAAACGGTATTGCAATGATAGGAAATAAGGCCTAGGATTCATACTTTCACTAGTGCAAGTTCTCTCAACAATAATAACATAATTGGATCATATAAATACCCCTCAACATGCAACAAAGAGTCACTCCAAAGTCACTAATAGCGGAGAACAAACGAAGAGATTATGGTAGGGTACAAAACCACCTCAAAGTTATTCTTTCTGATCAATCTATTCAAGAGTCCGTAGTAAAATAACATGAAGCTATTCTTTCCGTTTGATCTATCATAGATTTCGTACTAGAATAACACCTTAAGACACAAATCAACCAAAACCTAATGTCACCTAGATACTCCAATGTCACCTCAAGTATTCGTGGGTATGATTATACGATATGCATCACACAATCTAGGATTCATCTATTCAAACCAATACAAAGTACTTCAAAGAGTGCCCCAAAGTTTCTACCAGAGAGTCAAGACAAAAACGTGTGCCAACCCCTATGCATAGGTTCATGGGCGGAACCCTCAAGTTGATCACCAAAACATACATCAATTGGATCACGTGATATCCCAATGTCACCACTGATAAGCACGGCAAGACATACATCAAGTGTTCTCAAATCCTTAAAGACTCAATCCGATAAGATAACTTCAAAGGGAAAAATCAATCCATTACAAGAGAGTAGAGGGGGAGAAACATCATAAGATCCAACTACAATAGAAAAGCTCGCGATACATCAAGTTCGTATCACCTCAAGAACACGAGAGAGAGAGAGAGAGAGATCTCAAACACATAGCTACTGGTACATACCCTCAGCCCCGAGGGTGAACTACTCCCTCCTCGTCATGGATCGCACGGGGATGATGAAGATGGCTACCGGTGAGGGATCCCCCCGGCAGGTGCCGAACAGGTCCCGATTGGTTTTGGTCGCTCTGAGAGGCTTGCGGCGGTGGAACTCCCGATCTATTCTCTTCCCCGATGGTTTTAGGGTATATGGGTATATATAGGTGAAAGAAGTCGGTCAGGGGAGCCACGAGGGCCCACGAGGGTGGAGGGCGCGCCCAGGGGGTAGGCGCGCCCCCTACCTCGTGCTCTCCTCGTTGATTCCCTGACGTGCACTACAAGTCTCCTGGATTGCTTCTGTTCCAAAAATAACTCCCCCCAAGGTTTCATTCGGTTTGGACTCCGTTTGATATTCCTTTTCTGCGAAACACTAAAATCGGCAAAAAACAGAAACTGGCACTGGGCTCTAGGTTAATAGGTTAGTCCCAAAAATCATATAAAAGTGCTTAGTAAAGCCCATTAAACATCCAAAACAGATAATATAATAGCATGGAACAAAAAAAATTATAGATATGTTGGAGATGTATCAAGCATCCCCAAGCTTAATTCCTGCTCGTCCTCAAGTAGGTAAATGATAAAAACAGAATTTTTGATGTGGAATGCTACCTAACATAATTCTCAATGTAATTTTCTTTATTGTGGCAAAAATATTCAGATCCATAAGATCCAAGATAAAAGTTTAATATTGACATAAAAATAATAATACTTCAAGCATACTAATAAAGCAATCATGTCTTCTCAAAATAACATGGCCAAAGCAAGCTATCCCTACAAAATCATGTAGTCTGGCTATGCTCTATCTTCACCACACAAAATATTTAAATCATGCACAACCCCGATGACAAGCCAAGCAATTGTTTCATACTTTTGATGTTCTCAAACTTTTTCAATCTTCACGCAATACATGAGCGCGAGCCATGGACATAGCACTATAGGTGGAATAGAATGGTGGTTTTGGAGAAGACAAAAAGGAGAAGATAGTCTCACATCAACTAGGCGTATCAACAGGCTATGGACATGCCCATTAATAGATATCAATGTGAGTGAGTAGGAATTGCCATGCAACGGATGCACTAGAGCTATAAGTATATGAAAGCTCAACAAAAGAAACTAAGTGGGTGTGCATTCAACTCGCTTGCTCATGAAGACCTAGGGCATTTTGAGGAAGCCCATCATTGGAATATACAAGCCAAGCTCTATAATGTAAAATTCCCACTAGTATATGAAAGTGACAACATAGGAGACTCTCTATCATGAAGATCATGGTGCTACTTTGAAGCACAAGTGTGGTAAAAGGATAGTAGAATTGTCCCTTCTCTCTTTTTCTCTCATTTTTTTATTTTTTTATTTGGGCCTGTTTTTATGGCCTCTTTTTTTCAGTCCGGAGTCTCATCCCGACTTGTGGGGGAATCATAGTCTCCATCATCCTTTCCTCACTGGGACAATGCTCTAATAATGATGATCATCACACTTTTATTTACTTACAACTCAAGAATTACAACTCAATACTTAGAACAAGATATGACTCTATATGAATGCCTCCGGCGGTGTACCGGGATGTGCAATGACTCATGAGTGACATGTATGAAAGAATTATGAACGGTGGCTTTGCCACAAATACAATCTCCTCTACATGATCATGCAAAGGAATTTGACAATGATGGAGTGTGTCATAATAAACGGAACGGTGGAAAGTTGCATGGCAATATATCTCGGAATGGCTATAGAAATGCCATAATAGGTAGGTATGGTGGCTATTTTGAGGAAGGTATATGGTGGCTGTTTTGAGGAAGGTATATTGTGGGTGTATGATACCGGCAAAGGTGCGCGGTATTAGAGAGGCTAGCAATGGTGGAAGGGTGAGCGTGCGTATAATCCATGGACTCAACATTAGTCATAAAGAACTCATATACTTATTGAAAAAATCTATTAGTTATCGAAACAAAGCACTACGTGCATGCTCCTAGGGGGATAGATTGGTAGGAAAAGACCATCGCTCGTCCCTGACCGCCACACATAAGGAAGACAATCAATAAATAAATCATGCTCCGACTTTATCACATAACGGTTCACCATACGTGCATGCTACGGGAATCACAAACTTTAACACAAGTATTTCTCAAATTCACAACTACTCAACTAGCATGACTCTAATATCACCATCTTCATATCTCAAAACAATTATCAAGCATCAAACTTCTCTTAATTTTCAACGCACTTATAAGAAAGTTTTTACTAATCTTGGATGCCTATCATATTAGGACTACCTTCTTAATTTAAGCAAATTACCATGCTGTTCTAAAGACTCTCAAAATAATATAAGTGAAGCATAAGAGTTCATGTATTTCTTCAAAATAAATCCACCGCTGTGCTCTAAGAGGATATAAGTGAAGCACTAGAGCAAATGACAAACTACTCCGAAAGATATAAGTGAAGATCAATGAGTAGCCGAATAATTATGTAACTATGTGAAGACTCTCTAACATTTAAGAATTTCAGATCTTGATATTTTATTTAAACATCAATCAAAACAAAAGAAAATAACATGACGCTCCAAGCAAAACACATATCATGTGGTGAATAAAAATATAGCTCCAAGTAAAGTTACTGATGAACAAAGACGAAAGAGGGGATGCCATCCGAGGCATCCCCAATCTTAGGCTTTTGGTTGTCCTTGAATATTACCTTGGGGTGCCTTGGGAATCCCCAAGCTTAGGCTCTTGCCACTCCTTATTCCATAGTCCATCGAATCCTCACACAAAACTTGAAAACTTCACAACACAAAACTTAACAGAAAACTCGTAAGCTCCGTTAGTGAAAGAAAACAAAACACCACTTCAAGGTACTATAATTAACTCATTCTTTATTTGTATTCGTATTAAATATACTGTATTCCAACTTCTCTATGGTTTATAAACTATTTTACTAGCCATAGATTCATCAAAATAAGCAAACAACACACAAAAAACAGAATCTGTCAAAAACAGAACAGTCTGTAGTAATCTGTAACTAACGTAAACTTCTGGAACTCAAAAATTCTACCAAAATAGGAAGACCTAGATAATTTGATTATTGATCTTCTGCAATTGGAATCATTATTTTATCACGTTCTGGTTATTTTAAACAATTGTTTTCGTGAACAGAAAGTTTCTGGAATTTTCAGCAAGATCAAATAATTATCATCCAAGAAGATCCTATAGGTCTTACTTGGCACAAACACTAACTAAAACATAAAACCACATCTAACCAGAGGCTATATGATTTATTTATTACTAAAAAGAACCAAAAAGAAAGAACAAAAATAAAAATTGGGTTCCCTCCCAACAAGCGCTATTGTTTAATGCCCCTAGCTAGGCATTATAATTTCAATGATGCTCACATAAAAGATAAGAATTGAAACATAGCGGGAGCATCATGAAGAATATGACTAGCACATTTAAGTCTAACCCACTTCCTATGCATAGGTATTTTGTGAACAAACAACTTATTGGAGCAAGAATCATCTAGCATAGGAAGGAAAAACAAGCATAGCTTCAAGATTTTCAACACATAGAGAGGAAACATGATATTATTGCAATATGTAGAAGCATATGGTCCTCTCTCATAGTAATTTTCAGTAGCATCATGAATGAATTCAACAATATAACCATCAAATAAAACATTCTTTTCATGATCTACAAGCATAGAATTTTTATTACTCTCCACATAAGCAAATCTATTCACATCAATAGTAGTGGGACCAAACTCAACAAAATAACTATCATGTGAAGCATAATCCAATTGAAAATTAAAATCATGATGACAAGTTTCACGGTTATCTTTATTCTTTATGGCATACGTGTCATCACTATAATCATCATAAATAGGAGGCATGCTTTCATCATAATAAATTTGCTCATCAAAACTTGGGGGACAAAACATATCATATTCATCAAACATAGCATCCCCAAGCTTGTGGCTTTGCATATCATTAGCATCATGGATATTCAAGGAATTCATACTAACAACATTGCAATCATGCTCATCATTCACATATTTTATGCCAAGCATTCTATGTAATTCTTCTTCTAGTACTTGAGCACAATTTTCCTTCCCATCATTTTCACGAAAGATATTAAAAAGATGAAGCATATGAGGCACCCTCAATTCCATTTTTTTGTAGTTTTCTTTTATAATATAAACTAGTGATAAAACAAGAAACTAAAATATTCGTGCAAGATCTAAAGATATACCTTCAAGCACTCACCTCACCGGCAACGGCGCCAGGAAAGAGCTTAGTTTACGAGGTGTGAGTGCCGCTTACCTAGCCTCCCCGGCAACGGCGCCAGAAAAGAGCTTGATGTCTACTACACAACCTTCTTGTAGACGTTGTTGGGCCTCCAAGTGCAGAGGTTTGTAGGACAGTAGAAAATTTCCCTCAAGTGGATGACCTAAGGTTTATCAATCCGTGGGAGGCGTAGGTTGAAGATGGTCTCTCTGAAACAACACTGCAACCATATAACAAAGAGTCTCTTGTGTCCCCAACACACCCAATACAATGGTAAATTGTATAGGTGCACTAGTTAGGCGAAGAGATGGTGATACAAGTGCAATATGGATGGTAGATATAGGTTTTTGTAATCTGAAAATATAAAAACAGCAAGGTAACTAAAGATAAAAGTGAGCACAAACGGTATTGCAATGCTAGGAAACAAGGCCTAGCTAGGGTTCATACTTTCACTAGTGCAAGTTCTCTCGATAATAATAACATAATTGGATCATATAAATATCCCTCAACATGCAACAAAGAGTCACTCCAAAGTCACTAATAGCGGAGAACAAACGAAGAGATTATGGTAGGGTACGAAACCACCGCAAAGTTATTCTTTCTGATCAATATATTCAAGAGTCCGTAGTAAAATAACATGAAGCTATTCTTTTCGTTCGATCTATCATAGAGTTCGTACTAATAACACCTTAAGACACAAATCAACCAAAACCCTAATGTCACCTAGATACTCCAATGTCACCTCAAGTATCCGTGGGTATGATTATACGATATGCATCACACAATCTCAGATTCATCTATTCAAACCAACACAAAGTACTTCAAAGAGCGCCCCAAAGTTTCTACCGGAGAGTCAAGACGAAAACGTGTGCCAACCCCTATGCGTAGGTTCATGGGCGGAACCCGCAAGTTGATCACCAAAACATACATCAAGTGGATCACGTGTTATCCCATTGTCACCACAGATAAGCACGGCAAGACATACATCAAGTGTTCTCAAATCCTTAAAGACTCAATCCGACAAGATAACTTCAAAGGGAAAACTCAATCCATTACAATAGAGTAGAGGGGGAGAAACATCACAAGATCCAACTACAATAGCAAAGCTCGCGATACATCAAGATCGTGTCACCTCAAGAACATGAGAGAGAGATCAACCACATAGCTACTGGTACATACCCTCAGCCCCGAGGGTGAACTACTCCCTCCTCGTCATGGAGAGCGCCGGGATGATGAAGATGGCCATCGGTGAGGGATCCCCCTCCGGCAGGGTGCCGGAACAGGGTCCCGATTGGTTTTTGGTCGCTATAGAGGCTTGCGGCGGCGGAACTCCCGATCTATTCTCTTCCCCGATGGTTTTAGGGTATATTGGTATATATAGGCAAAAGAAGTCGGTCAGGGGAGCCACGAGGGGCCCACGAGGTGGGGGCGCGCATACGGGCGTGGCGCGCCCCTGCCTCGTGCTCTCCTCGTTGATTCCCTGACGTGCACTCCAAGTCTCCTGGATTGCTTCCGTTCCAAAAATAACTCTCCCGAAGGTTTCATTCCGTTTGGACTCCGTTTGATATTCCTTTTCTGCGAAACATTGAAATAGGCAAAAAACAGAAACTATCACTGGGCTCTAGGTTAACCAAAAATCATATAAAAGTGCTTAGTAAAGCCCATTAAACATCCAAAACAGATAATATAATAGCATGGAACAATAAAAAATTATAAATACGTTGTAGACGTATCACGCCTTTGTACCCCTTTACCTGTGCACGGACAGTCGGAGCCGCGCCCACGACCACACCAAGCAGAACAGGGGAGGTGAACCAAGGTAAATCCGAAACCCAAGACAATCAAGGCAACGCCAAGACCAAGAACACAAAGAAGCAGAGGGGCGGAGCAGTTTCCTCCGGCAAGACCTTTGCCGGGGACGGCCTCAGCAGCCCCGGCAAGACCCTTGTCGGGGCAACACTTTTGGGGAACGTAGTAATTTAAAAAAAAATCCTACGCACATGCAAGATCATGGTGATGCATAGCAACGAGAGGGGAGAGTGTTGTCCACGTACCCTCGTAGACCTAAAGCAGAAGCGTTATAACAACGCAGTTGATGTAGTCGTACGTCTTCACGGCCCGACCGATCAAGCACCGAAACTACGGCACCTCCGAGTTCTTGCACACGTTCAGCTCGATGACGTTCCCCGGACTCCGATCCAGCAAAGTCTCGGGGAAGAGTTCCGTCAACACGACGGCGTTGTGACGATCTTGATGTTCTACCATCGCAGGGCTTCGCCTAAGCACCACTACGATATTATCGAGGACTATGGTGGAGGGGGGCACCGCACACGGCTAAGAGATCTCAAGGATCAATTGTTGTGTCTTTGGGGTGCCCCCTGCCCCTGTATATAGAGGAGCAAGGGGGAGGCCGGCCGGCCCTCTATGGCGCACCCCTAAGAGGGGAATCCTACTAGGACTCCAAGTCCTAGTAGGTTTCCACCTAAAGGGAGAGAGGGGGAAGGAAGGAGAGGGAGAGGGAGAAGGAAAGGGGGGCGCCCCCCTCTCCTAGTCCAATTCGGACCAGAGGGGAAGGGGGCGCGCGGCCTGCCCTGGCCGCCCCTCTCTCTCTCTCTCCACTAAGGCCGATCGAGGCCCATTAGTTCCCCCGGGGGTTCCGATAACCCTCCGGCACTCCAGTTTTATTCGAAACTTCTCCAAAACACTTCCGGTGTCCGAATATAGTCGTCCAATATATCAATCTTCATGTCTCGACCATTTCGAGACTCCTCGTCATGTCCGTAATCACATTCGGGACTCCGAACAAACTTCGGTACATCAAAACTCATAATATAACTGTCATCGAAACCTTAAGCGTGCGGACCCTACGGGTTCGAGAACTATGTAGACATGACCTAGAACTGTTTCCGGTCAATAACCAATAGCGGAACCTGGATGCTCATATTGGCTCCTACATATTCTACGAAGATCTTTATCGGTCAAACCGCATAACAACATACGTTGTTCCCTTTGTCATCGGTATGTTACTTGCCCGAGATTCGATCGTCGGTATCTCAATACCTAGTTCAACCTCGTTACCGGCAAGTCTCTTTACTCGTTACGTAATGCATCATTCCGTAACTAACTCATTAGCTACATTGCTTGCAAGGCTTATAGTGATGTGCATTACCGAGAGGCCCCAGAGATACCTCTCCGACAGTCGGAGTGACAAAACCTAATCTTGAAATAAGCCAACTCAACATGTACCATTGGAGAAACCTGTAGAGCTCCTTTATAATCACCCAGTTACCTTGTGACGTTTGGTAGCACACAATGTGTTCCTCCGGTAAACGGGAGTTGCATAATCTCATAGTTATAGGAACTTGTATAAGTCATGAAGAAAGCAAAAGCAACATACTAAACGATCAAGTGCTAAGCTAACGGAATGGGTCAAGTCAATCACATCATTCTCCTAATGATGTGATCTCGTTAATCAAATGACAACACATGTCTATGGTTAGGAAACATAACCATCTTTGATTAATGAGCTAGTCAAGTAGAGGCATTCTAGTGACAATTTGTTTGTCTATGTATTCACACATGTATCATGTTTCCGGTTAATACAATTCTAGCATGAATAATAAACATTTATCATGATATGAGGAAATAAATAATAACTTTATTATTGCCTCTAGGGCATATTTGCTTCAGTCTCCCACTTGCACTAGAGTCAATAATCTAGATTACACAGTAATGATTCTAACACCCATGGAGTCTTGGTGCTGATCATGTTTTGCTCGTGGAAGAGGCTTAGTCAACGGGTCTGCAACATTCAGATCCATATGTATCTTGCAAATCTCTATGTCTCCCACCAGGACTTGGTCCCAGATGGAATTGAAGCGTCTCTTGATGTGCTTGGTCCTCTTGTGAAATCTGGATTCCTTTTGCCAAGGCAATTGCACCAGTATTGTCACAAAAAATCTTCATTGGTCCCGATGCACTAGGTATGACACCTAGATTGGAAATGAACTCCTTCATCCAGACTCCTTCATTTGCTGCTCCCGAAGCAGCTATGTACTCCGCTTCGCATGTAGATCCCGCCACGACGCTTTGTTTAGAACTGCACCAACTGACAGCTCCACCGTTCAATATAAACACGTATCCGGTTTGCGATTTAGAATCGTCCGGATCAGTGTCAAAGCTTGCATCGACGTAACCATTTACGACTAGCTCTTTGTCACCTCCATAAACGAGAAACATATCCTTAGTCCTTTTCAGGTATTTCAGGATATTCTTGACCGCTGTCTAGTGATCCACTCCTGGATTACTTTGGTACCTCCCTCCTAAACTTATTGCTAAGCATACATCAGGTCTGGTACACAGTATTGCATACATGATAGAGCCTATGGCTGAAGCATAGGGAACATCTTTCATTTTCTCTCTGTCTTCTGCAGTGGTCAGGCATTGAGTCTGACTCAACTTCACACCTTGTAATACTGAGCAAGAACCCTTTCTTTGCTCGATCCATTTGAACTTTTTCAAAACTTTATCAAGGTATGTGCTTTGTGAAAGTCCAATTAAGCGTCTTGATCTATCTCTATAGATCTTAATGCCCAATATGTAAGCAGCTTCACCGAGGTCTTTCATTGAAAAACTTTTATTCAAGTATCCTTTTATGCTATCCAGAAATTCTATATCATTTCCAATTAATAATATGTCATCTACATATAATATCAGAAATGCTACAGAGCTCCCACTCACTTTCTTGTAAATACAGGCTTCTCCAAAAGTCTATATAAAACCATATGCCTTGATCACACTATCAAAGCATTTATTCCAACTCCGAGAAGCTTGCACCAGTCCATAAATGGATCGCTGGAGCATTCACACTTTGTTAGCACCTTTTGGATCGACAAAACCTTTCGGTTGCCTCATATACAACTCTTCTTCCAGAAATCCATTCAGGAATGCAGTTTTGACATCCATTTGCCATATTTCATAATTATTAAATGCGGCAATTGCTAACATGATTCAGACAGACTTAAGCATCGCTACGGGTGAGAAAGTCTCATCGTAGTCAACTCCTTGAACTTGTCGAAAACCTTTCGCAACAAGTCGAGCTTTGTAGACAGTTACATTACCATCAGCGTCAGTCTTCTTCTTGAAGATCCATTTATTCTCGATGGCTTGCCGATCATCGGGCAAGTCAACCAAAGTCCAAAATTTGTTTTCATACATGGATCCCATCTCAGATTTCATGGCCTCAAGCCATTTTGTGGAATCTGGGCTCATCATCGCTTCCTCATAGGTCGTAAGTTCACCATGGTCAAGTAACATGACTTCCAGAATAGGATTACCGTACCACTCTGGTGCGGATTTTACTCTGGTTGACCTACGAGATTCGGTAGTAACTTGATCTGAAGTTTCATGATCAATATCATTAGCTTCCTCACTGATTGGTGTAGTTGTCACAGGAACCGGTTCTTGTGAAGAACTACTTTCCAATAAGGGAGCAGGTACAGTTACCTCATCAAGTTCTACTTTCCTCCCACTCACTTCTTTCGAGGGAAACTCCTTCTCTAGAAAGGATCCGAATTTAGCAACAAAAATCTTGCCCTCAGATCTGTGATAGAAGGTGTACCCAATAGTCTCTTTTGGGTATCCTATGAAGACACATTTCTCCGATTTGGGTTCGAGCTTATCTGGTTGAAGTTTCTTCACATAAGCATCGCAGCCCCAAACTTTAAGAAACAATAACTTTGGTTTCTTGCCAAACCACAGTTCATAAGGCGTCGTCTCAACGGATTTTGATGGTGCCCTATTTAACGTAAATGCGGCCGTCTCTAAAGCATAACCCCAAAACGATAGCGGTAAATTAGTAAGAGACATCATAGATCGTACCATATCTAGTAAAGTACGATTACGACGTTCGGACACACCATTATGCTATGGTGTTCCGGGTGGCGTGAGTTGCGAAACTATTCCGCATTGTTTCAAATGTAGACCAAACTCGTAACTCAAATATTCTCCTCCACGATCAGATCGTTGAAACTTTATTTTCTTGTTACGATGATGTTCAACTTCACTCTGAAATTCTTTGAACTTTTCAAATGTTTCAGACTTATGCTTCATTAAGTAGATATACCCATATCTGCTTAAATCATCTATGAAGGTGAGAAAATAACGATATCCGCCACGAGCCTCAACATTCATCGGACCACATACATCTGTATGTATGATTTCCAATAAATCTGTTGCTCTCTCCATAGTACCGGAGAACGGTGTTTTAGTCATCTAGCCCATGAGGCACGGTTCGCAAGTACCAAGTGATTCATAATCAAGTGGTTCCAAAAGTCCATCAGTATGGAGTTTCTTCATGTGTTTTACACCAATATGACCCAAACGGTAGTGCCACAAATAAGTTGCAGTATCATTATCAACTCTGCATCTTTTGGCCTCAACGTTATGAATATGTGTATCACTACTATCGAGATTTAATAAAAATAGACCACTCTTCAAGGGTGCATGACCATAAAAGGTATTACTCATATAAATAGAACAACCATTATTCTCTGATTTAAATGAATAACCGTCTCGCATCAAACAAGATCCAGATATAATGTTCATGCTCAACGCTGGCACCAAATGACAATTATTCAGGTCTAAAACTATTCCCCATGGTAGATGTAGAGGTAGCGTGCCGACCGCGATCACATCGACTTTGGAACCATTTCCCACGCGCATCGTCACCTCGTCCTTAGCCAATCTTCGCAATCCGTAGTCCCTGTTTGAGTTGCAAATATTAGCAATGAACCAGTATCAAATACCAGTGCTCTGCGAGCATTAGTAAGGTACACATCAATAACAAGTATATCACATATACCTTTGTTCACCTTGCCATCCTTCTTATCCGCCAAATATTTGGGGCAGTTCCGCTTCCAGTGACTAGTCTGCTTGCAGTAGAAGCACTCAGTTTCAGGCTTAGGTCTAGACTTGGGTTTCTTCTCCTGAGCAGCAACTTGCTTGCTGTTCTTCTTGAAGTTCTCCTTCTTCTTCCCTTTGCCCTTTTTCTTGAAACTAGTGGTCTTGTTGACCATCAACACTTGATGCTCCTTCTTGATTTCTACCTCCGCAGCCTTTAGCATTGCGAAGAGTTCGGGAATCGTCTTCTCCATCCCTTGCATGTTATAGTTCATCACGAAGCTCTTGTAGCTTGGTGGCAGTGATTGGAGAATTCTGTCAATGACGCTATCATCTGTAAGATTAACTCCCAGTTGAATCAAGTGATTATTATACCCACACATTTTGAGTATATGCTCACTGACAGAACTATTTTCCTCCATCTTGCAGCTATAGAACTTATTGGAGACTTCATATCTCTCAATCCGGGCATTTGCTTGAAATATTAACTTCAACTCCTGGAACATCTCATATGCTCCATGACATTCAAAACGTCGTTGAAGACCCGGTTCCAAGACGTAAAGCATGGCACACTGAACTATCGAGTAGTCATCATCTTTGCTTTTCCAGACGTTCTTAACTTTGTCAGTTACATCTGCAGCAGGTCTGGCACCCAGCGGTGCTTCTAGGACGTAATTCTTCTGTGCAGCAATGAGGATAATCCTCAAGTTACGGACCCAGTCCGTGTAATTGCTACCATCATCTTTCAACTTAGCTTTCTCAAGGAGCGCATTAAAATTCAACGGAACAACAGCACGAGCCATCTATCTCCAACAAACATAGACAAGCAAAATACTATCAGGTACTAAGTTCATGATAAATTTAAGTTCAGTTAATCATATTACTTAAGAACTCCAACTTAGACAGACATCTCTCTAGTCATCTATGTGATCACGTGATCCAAATCAACTAAACCATGTCCGATCATCACGTGAGATGGAGTAGTTTCAATGGTGAACATCACTATGTTGATCATATCTACTATATGATTCACGTTCGACCTTTCGGTCTCGTGTTCGAGGCCATATCTGTATATGCTAGGCTCGTCAAGTTTAACTCGAGTATTCTGCGTGTGCAACTGTTTTGCACCGTTGTATTTGAGCGTAGAGCCTATCACACCCGATCATCACGTGGTGTCTCAAAGACGAAGAACTTTCATAGCGGTGCATACTCGGGGAGAACACTTCTTGACAATTAGTGAGAGATCATCTTAAAATGCTACCGTCAGTCAAAGCAAGATAAGATGCATAAAGGATAAACATCACATGCAATCAATATATGTGATATGATATGGCCATCATCATCTTGTGCTTGTGATCTCCATCTCCGAAGCACCGTCATGATCACCATCGTCACCGGCGCGACACCTTGATCTCCATCATAGCATCATTGTCATTTTGCCAATCTTATGCTTCTACGACAATCGCTACCGCTTAGTGATAAAGTAAAGCATTACAGGGCGATTGCATTGCATACAATAAAGCGACAACCATATGGCTCCTGCCAGTTGCCGATAACTCGGTTACAAAACATGATCATCTCATACAATAAAATATAGCATCATGTATTGACCATATCACATCACAACATGCCCTGCAAAAACAAGTTAGACGTCCTCTACTTTGTTGTTGCAAATTTTATGTCGCTGCTACGGGCTTAGGAAGAACCGTCCTTACCTACTCATCAAAACCACAAAGATAGTTCGTCAAGTTAGTGTTGTTTTAACCTTCGCAAGGACAGGGTGTAGCCACACTCGATTCAACTAAAGTTGGAGAAACTGACACCCGCTAGCCACCTCTGTGCAAAGCACGTCGGGAGAACCGGTCTCGCGTAAGCGTACGCGTAATGTTGGTCCGGGCCGCTTCATCCAACAATACCGCCGAACCAAAGTATGACATGCTGGTAAGCAGTATGACTTGTATCGCCCACAACTCACTTGTGTTCTACTCGTGCCTATAACATCTACGCATAAAACCAGGCTCGGATGCCATTGTTGGGGAACGTAGTAATTTAAAAAAAGTCCTACGCACACGCAAGATCATGGTGATGCATAGCAACGAGAGGGGAGAGTGTTGTCCACGTATCCTTGTAGACCGAAAGCGGAAGCGTTATAACAACACGGTTGATGTAGTCGTACGTCTTCACGGCCCGACCGATCAAGCACCGAAACTACGGCACCTCCGAGTTCTTGCACACGTTCAGCTCGATGACATTCCTCGGACTCCGATCCAGCAAAGTGTCGGGGAAGAGTTTCGCCAGCATGACGGCGTGGTGACGATCTTGATGTTCTACCGTCGCACGGCTTCGCCTAAGCACTGCTAAAATATTATCAAGGACTATGGTGGAGGGGGGCACCACACACGGCTAAGAGATCTCAAGGATCAATTGTTGTGTCATTGGGGTGCCCCCTGCCCCTGTATATAAAGGAGCAAGGGGGAGGCAGGCCGGCCCTCTATGGCGCACCCCCAAGAGGGGAATCCTACTAGGACTCCAAGTCCTAGTAGGTTTCCACCTAAAGGGAGAGAGGGGGAAGGAAGGATAGGGAGAGGGAGAAGGAAAGGGGGCGCCGCCCCCCCCCCTCTCCTAGTCCAATTTGGACCAGAGGGGAAGGGGGCGCGCGTCATGCCCTGGCCGCCCCTCACTCTCTCCACTAAGGCCCATCGAGGCCCATTATTTCCCCCGGGGTTCCGATAACCCTCCGGCACTCCGGTTTATTCGAAACTTCTCCAAAACACTTCCGGTGTCCGAATATAGTCGTCCAATATATCAATCTTCATGTCTCGACCATTTTGAGACTCCTCGTCATGTCCGTAATCACATTCGGGACTCCGAACAAACTTCGGTACATCAAAACTCATAAACTCATAATATAACTGTCATCGAAACCTTAAGCGTGCGGACCCTACGGGTTCGAGAACTATGTAGATATGACCTAGAACTGTTTCCGGTCAATAACCAATAGCGGAACCGGGATGCTCATATTGGCTCCTACATATTCTACGAAGATCTTTATCGGTCAAACCGCGTAACAACATACATTGTTCCCTTTGCCATTGGTATGTTACTTGCCCGAGATTCGATCGTCGGTATCTCAATACCTAGTTCAACCTCGTTATCGGCAAGTCTCTTTATTCGTTACGTAATGCATCATTCCGTAACTAACTCATTAGCTACATTGCTTGCAAGGCTTATAGTGATGTGCATTACCGAGAGGCCCCAGAGATACCTCTCCGACAGTCGGAGTGACAAAACCTAATCTTGAAATAAGCCAACTCAACATGTACCATTGGAGAAACCTGTAGAGCTCCTTTATAATCACCCAGTTACCTTGTGACGTTTGGTAGCACACAATGTGTTCCTCCGGTAAACGGGAGTTGCATAATCTCATAGTTATAGGAACTTGTATAAGTCATGAAGAAAGCAAAAGCAACATACTAAACGATCAAGTGCTAAGCTAACGGAATGGGTCAAGTCAATCACATCATTCTCCTAATGATGTGATCTCGTTAATCAAATGACAACACATGTCTATGGTTAGGAAACATAACCATCTTTGATTAATGAGCTAGTCAAGTAGAGGCATACTAGTGACAATTTGTTTGTCTATGTATTCACACATGTATCATGTTTCCGGTTAATACAATTCTAGCATGAATAATAAACATTTATCATGAT
The DNA here is from genome assembly GCA_021605205.1 of Aegilops longissima. NCBI lineage: Eukaryota > Viridiplantae > Streptophyta > Magnoliopsida > Poales > Poaceae > Aegilops > Aegilops longissima. The sequence goes on from CM038682.1 coordinate 218,028,656, forward strand.
ATGAGGAAATAAATAATAACTTTATTATTGCCTCTAGCACATATTTCCTTCAAGCACACCCAAACACCAACAGAGCGAGCCGCCCTTGAGCCCACGGTCTCCAACACCATCAACCACGTTGGGCCAGGGCTCGGGAGGCACCTCTGTGGTGGCATGCAGATCTTTGTGAAGACAAGGAATATTCAAGATCAGATGAGGATTAAAAGACGACGGTCCTCGGCAAGACCCTTGCCGAGGAGAGCCACAAGACCCCCGGCAAGATCCTTGCCGGGGACGACAGCACGCCACGGCAAGACCCTTGCCGGGCCACCCGGCAAGGCCCTCACCAGGGGCGCCAGTGGGGCCACAGCCAGGCCCGCACCAACCAAGTCACCACCGCCATTCGCATGCAGCTGCCAGCCCAACCAGCTGGGCAGGCACCTGCGTGGCAACATCGACTTCGAGCCAACTCAGCTGCGCTGCGTGGCGGCATGCAGATCTTCGTGAAGGCTCCACCACCGCGCCATCTCAGCCGCCTGTCTGCCTACATGGCGCCGCATGCATCGTTCGCCAGGGCGCGTGTCGAAGCAAGGAGGAGTGGCGACGGACGGGACAGGCCTCGCTCCTGTCCCCGATAAAGCTAGGGGACACCTCAGTGACGCATTAAATGCGTCTTGTCCTGTAATACGAGCAATAAGCTCGCAGTACTGTACGCCTTTCCACCTACTGTGTGCCACTGTTGCAGCCCCTTTCGACTATAAAAGGAGGCCCTTGGCATACTGGAGAAGGATTCGGCTCTTTCGAACCACGCATCCACCATAGCTAGTTCGAGAGCTCAAGAACTCTCTGAAATACAGCCACCAAATACAGCCACCAAAGCAGGACTAGGGTATTACGCATCCTCGCGGCCCGAACCTGGGTAAACGACCCTTGTGCTAATTACTAATCCTGCTCTTCTCGCAACCCTGCGCCCCGGCAACCATAGTAGGGATTCTTGTGATCCCATAGGTGTCGTTCCACACTGACACGGAGTAGCACTTTAAGCAAGATGACATGATGTAGAGGGATAAACTCATGCAATATGATATAAACCCCACTTTTTATCCTCGATGGCAACAATACAATACGTGTCGTTTCCCCTACTATCACTGGGATCGAGCACCGCAAGATTGAACCCAAAGCTAAGCACTTCTCCCATTGCAAGAAAGATTAATCTAGTAGGCCAAACCAAACGGATAATTCGAAGAGACTTGCAAAGATAACCAATCATACATAAAAAATTCAGAGGAGATTCAAATATTGTTCATAGATAATCTTGATCATAAACCCACAATTCATCGGATCTCGACAAACACACCACAAAAGAAGATTACAACGAATAGATCTCCAAGAGAATCGAGGAGAACTTTTTATTGAGATCCAAAGAGAGAGAAGAAGCCATCTAGCTAGTAACTATGGACTCGAAGGTCTGAAGTAAACTAATCACACATCATCGGAGAGGCTATGGTGTTGATGTAGAAGCCCTCCGTGATCGATGCCCCCTCCGGTGGAGCGCCGGAAAAGGCCCCAAGATGGTATCTCACGGGTATAGAAGGTTGCGGCGGTGGAATTAGGGTTTTGGCACCTCTCCGGATGTTTTCATGGTACGTAGGTATATATAGGAGCAAGAAGTAGGTCAGTGGAGCTACTGTTGGGGAACGTTGCAGAAAATTAAAATTTTCCTACGGTTTCACCAAGATCCATCTATGAGTTCATCTAAGCAACGAGTCATGGGAGAGATTGCATCTACATACCACTTGTAGATCGCGGCGGAAGCGTTCAAGGAACGGGATGATGGAGTCGTACTCGCCGTGATTCAAATCACCGATGACCAAGTGCCGAACGGACAGCACCTCCGCGTTCAACACACGCAGAGCGGACGATGTCTCCTCCTTCTTGATCCAGCAAGGGGAAGGAGAGGTTGAGAAAGAAGGCTCCAACAGCAGCACGACGGCGTGGTGGTGATGGAGTGACGATTCTCGGCAGGCTTCGCCAAGCACACGCGGAGGAGGAGAGGTGTTGGGAGGGAGGGCTGCGCCTTGAAGTGTGTTGCAGCCTCCCTCACCCCTCTATTTATAGGGAAGGGGCAGGGGCGGCCCCTCTAGATGAGATCTAGAGGGGGCGGCGGCAGGGAGGGGCTTGCCCCCAAGCAAAAGGCGCCCCACTAGGGTTCCCCAACCCTAGGCGCATGGGCCCAAGGGGGGCGCCCAGCCCTCCAGGGCTGGTTCCTGCCTTGTAGCCCATGAGGCCCTCAGAGAGGGTGGCCCTCCCGTGGACCCGGAACCTCTCCGGTGGCCCGGTACAATACCGATATGACCCGAAACTTTCCGGTGTCTGTTTGACAACTTCCCATATATAAATCTTTTCCTCCGGACTATTCCAGAACTCCTCGTGACATCCGGGATCTCATCCGGGACTCCGAACAACATTCAGTAATCACATACAAGTCTTCCTAATAACCCTAGCATCACCGAACCTTAAGTGTGTAGACCCTACGGGTTCGGGAGACATGCAGACATGACCGAGACGGCTCTCCGATCAATAACCAACAGCGGGATCTGGATACCCATGTTGGCTCCTACATACTCCTCGATGATTTCATCGGATGAACCACGATGTCGAGGATTCAAGCAACCCGTATACTATTCCCTTTGTCGACGGTATGTTACTTGCCCGAGATTCGATCGTCGGTATCCCAATACCTCGTTCAATCTCGTTATCGCAAGTCACTTTACTCGCACCGTAATGCATGATCCCGTGATCGGACACTTGGTCACTTTGAGCTCATTATGATGATGCACTACCGAGTGGGCCCAGTGATACCTCTCCGTAACACGGAGTGACAAATCCAGTCTTGATCCGTGTCAACCCAATGACACTTTCGGAGATACCTGTAGTGCACCTTTATAGTCACCCGTTACATTGTGATGTTTGGTACACCCAAAGCACTCCTACGGTATCCGGGAGTTACGATCTCATGGTCTAAGGAAGAGATACTTGACATTGGAAAAGCTCTAGCAAAACGAACTACACGATCTTGTGCTATGCTTAGGATTGGTTCTTGTCCATCACATCATTCTCCTAATGATGTGATCCCGTTATCAATGACATCCAATGTCCATAGTCAGGAAAACATGACTATCTATTGATCAACGAGCTAGTCAACTAGAGGCTCACTAGGGACATATTGTGGTCTATGTATTCACACGTGTATTACGATTTCCGGATAATACAATTATAGCATGAATAAAAGACAATTATCATGAGCAAGGAAATATAATAATAATCATTTTATTATTGCCTCTAGGGCATATTTCCAACAGTCTCCCACTTGCACTAGAGTCAATAATCTAGTTACATTGTGATGAATCGAACACCCATAGAGTTCTGCTGTTGATCATGTTTTGCTCGCGGAAGAGGTTTAGTCAACGGATCTGCGACATTCAGATCCGTATGCACTTTGGAAATTTCTATGTCTCCATGTTGAACATTTTCACGGATGGAGTTGAAGCGACGCTTGATGTGCCTGGTCTTCTTGTGAATCCTGGGCTCCTTGGCAAGTGCAATAGCTCCAGTGTTGTCACAGAAGAGTTTGATCGGCCCCGACGCATTGGGTATGACTCCTAGGTCGGTGATGAACTCCTTCACCCATATTGCTTCATGTGCTGCCTCCGAGGCTGCCATGTACTCCGCTTCACATGTAGATCCCGCCACGACACTCTCGCTTGCAGCTGCACCAGCCATTGCTCCACCATTCAACATATACACGTATCCGGTTTGTGACTTAGAGTCATCAGATCGTGTCGAAGCTAGCATCGGCGTAACCCTTACGACGAGCTCTTCGTCACCTCCATAAACGAAACATGTCCTTTGTCCTTTTCGGTACTTCAGGATATTCTTGACCGCTGTCTAGTGTTCCTTGCGGGATTACTTTGGTACCTTCCTACCAAACTTACGGCAAGGTTTACATCAGGTGCGGTACACAGCTTGGCATACATAATAGATCCTATGGCGAGGCATAGGGATGACGCTCATCTCTTCTTTATCTTTTGCCGTGGTGGGCATTGAGCCGACCTCAATCTCACACCTTGCAAACAGGCAAGAACCCTTTCTTGGACGGATCCATTTTGAATTTCTTCAAAATCTTATCAAGGTATGTGCTTTGTGAAAGACCTATGAGGCGTCTCGATCTATCTCTATAGATCTTGATGCCTAATATATAAGCAGCTTATCCAAGGTCCTTCATTGAAAAACTTTTATTCAAGTAGGCCTTAATGCTGTCCAAGAGTTCTATATCATTTCCCATCAAAAGTATGTCATCTACATATAATATGAGAAATGCTACAGAGCTCCCACTCACTTTCTTGTAAACGCAGGCTTCTCCATAAGTATGCATAAACCCAAACGCTTTGATCATCTCATCAAAGCGAATGTTCCAACTCCGAGATGCTTGCACCAGTCCGTAAATGGATCGCTGGAGCTTGCATACTTTGTTAGCATTCTTAGGATCGACAAAACCTTCCGGCTGCATCATATACAGCTCTTCCTTAAGATAACCGTTAAGGAACGCTGTTTTGACGTCCATCTGCCATATCTCATAATCATAGTATGCGGCAATTGCTAACATGATTCGGACGGACTTAAGCTTCGCTACGGGAGAGAAAGTCTCATCATAGTCAATCCCTTGAACTTGCCGATAACCCTTAGAGACAAGTCGAGCTTTATAGATGGTGACATTACCATCCGCGTCCGTCTTCTTCTTAAAGATCCATTTGTTTTATATCGCTCGCCAATCATCGGGCAAGTCTGTCAAAGTCCATACTTTGTTTTCATACATGGATCCTATCTCGGATTGCATGGCTTCAAGCCATTTATTGGAATCCGGGCCCGCCATCGCTTCTTCATAGTTCGAAGGTTCACCGTTGTCTAACAACATGATTTCCGTGACAGGGTTACCATACCACTCGGTGTGGAGCGTGTCCTTGTGGACCTCTGAGTTCAGTAGCAACTTGATCCGAAGAACCTTGATCATCATCATTAATTTCCTCTCCAGTAGGTGTAGGCACCACAGAAACATTTTCCTAAGCTGCACTACTTTCCGGTTCAAGAGGTAGTACTTCATCGAGTTCTACTTTCCTCCCACTTACTCCTTTCGAGAGAAACTCTTTTTCCAGAAAGGATCCGTTCTTGGCAACAAAGATCTTGCCTTCGGATCTAAGGTAGAAGGTATACCCAATGGTTTCCTTAGGGTACCCTATGAAGACGCATTTTTCTGACTTGGGTTCGAGCTTTTCAGGTTGAAGTTTCTTGACATAAGCATCGCATCCCCAAACTTTTAGAAACGACAGCTTAGGTTTCTTTCCAAACCATAATTCATACGGTGTCATCTCAACGGATTTAGACGGTGCCCTATTTAAAGTGAATGTAGCTATCTCTAGTGCGTATCCCCAAAATGATAGCGGTAAATCGGTAAGAGACATCATAGATCGCACCATATCCAATAGAGTGCGATTCGACGTTCGGACACACCGTTCTGTTGAGGTGTTCCAGCGGCGTGAGTTGTGAAACGATTCCACATTTCCTTAAGTGTGTACCAAATTCGTGACTTAAATATTCTCCTCCACGATCTGATCGTAAGAACTTTATTTTTCGGTCACGTTGATTCTCTACCTCATTCTGAAATTCCTTGAACATTTCAAAGGTCTCAGACTTGTGTTTCATCAAGTAGACATACCCATATCTACTTAAGTCGTCTGTGAGAGTGAGAACATAACGATATCCTCCGCGAGCCTCAACGCTCATTGGACCGCACACATCGGTATGTATGATTTCCAATAAGTTGGTTGCTCGCTCCATTGTGCCGGAGAACGGAGTCTTGGTCATTTTGCCCATGAGGCATGGTTCGCATGTGTCAAATGATTCATAATCGAGAGATTCTAAAAGTCCATCAGTATGGAGCTTCTTCATGCGCTTGACACCAATGTGACCAAGGCGGCAGTGCCACAAGTATGTGGGACTATCGTTATCAACTTTACATCTTTTGGTATTTACACTATGAATATGTGTAATATTACGCTCGAGATTCATTAAGAATAAACCATTGACCATCAGAGCATGACCATAAAACATATCTCTCATATAAATAGAACAACCATTATTCTCGGATTTAAATGAGTAGCCATCTCGCATTAAACGAGATCCTGATACAATGTTCATGCTCAAACTTGGCACTAAATAACAATTATTGAGGTTCAAAACTAATCCGTAGGTAAATGTAGAGGTAGCGTGCGCGGCGATCACATCGACCTTGGAACCATTCCCGACGCGCATCGTCACCTCGCCCTTCGCCAGATTTCCGTTTATTCCGCAGCTCTGCTGTGAGTTACAAATATGAGCAACGGCACGGTATCAAATACCGGGAGTTACTACGAGTCTTGGTAAGGTACACATCAATTACATGTATATCAAATATACCTTTAGTGTTGCCGGCCTTCTTGTCCGCTAAGTATTTGGGGCAGTTCCGCTTCGATGGCCTTCCTTTGCAATAAAAGCACTCTGTCTCGGGCTTGGGTCCATTCTTTGACTTCTTCCGGCAACTTTCTTGCGGGCGCGGCAACATCTTTGTCGTCCTTCTTGAAGTTCTTCTTACCCTTGCCCTTTTTGAACTTAGTGGTTTTATTGACCATCAACACTTGATGTTCTTTCTTGATTTCAACCTCTGCTGACTTGACATTGAGAATACTTCAGAATGGTCTTCACCATCCCCTGCATATTGTAGTTCATCACAAAGCTTTTGTAGCTTGGTGGGAGCGATGAAGGATTCTGTCAATGACCGCCTCGTCAGGAGGTTAATGTCCAGTGGGAGAGGCGGTTGTGCAACCTGACATTTTGAGTATGTGCTCCTTGTGAACTGTTTTCTTCCATCTTACAACTATAGAACTTGTCGGAGACTTCATATCTCTCGACCGGGCATGAGCTTGGAAAACCATTTTCAGCTCCTCGAACATCTCATATGCTCCGTGTTGCTCAAAACGCTTTTGGAGCCCGGTTCTAAGCTGTAAAGCATGCCGCACTGAACGAGGGAGTAATCATCAAGACGAGACTGTCAAGCATTCATAATGTCTTGGTTCTCGGGATGGGTGCATCACCTAGCGGTGCTTCTAGGACATATTGTTTCTTGGCTTCTATGAGGATGATCCTCGGGTTCGGACCCAGTCCGAATAGTTGCTGCCATCGTCTTTCAGCTTGGTTTTCTCTAGGAACGCGTTGAAGTTCATGGTGACATGAGCGTTGGCCATTTGATCTACAAGACATTTTGCAAAGATTTTAGACTAATGTTCATGATAATTAAGTTCATCTAATCAAATTATTTAATGAACTCCCACTCAGATTTGACATCCCTCTAGTCATCTAAGTGTTACATGATCCGAGTCGACTAGGCCGTGTCCGATCATCACGTGAGACGGACTAGTCATCATTGGTGAACATGAGTCGTATGGAAGATACGATCAACATGGAGATATATCGCAGGAGCCATACGACTCATTGGTGAACATCTCCATGTTGATCGTATCTCCATGTTAACCCTAAGTGTTTATGCATGTGTAAAACTGTCTTACACCCGTTGTATGTGAACGTAAGGATCTATCGCACCCGATCATCACGTGGTGCTTCAAAACGACGAAATTTAGCAACGGTGCACAGTTAGGGGGAACACTTTCTTGAAATTATTATAAGGGATCATCTTATTTACTACCGTCGTTCTAAGTAAACAAGATGCATAAAACATAATAAACATCACATGCAATTATATAAAGTAGTGACATGATATGGCCAATATCGTATAGCTCCTTCGATCTTCATCTTCGGGGCTCCATGATCATCTTGTCACCGGCATGACACCATGATCTCCATCATCGTGTCTCCATGAAGTTGCTCGCCAACTATTACTTCTACTACTATGGCTAACACGTTTAGCAATAAAGTAAAGTAATTTACATGGCGTTGAATCAATGACGCGCAGGTCATACAATAATTAAGACAACTCATATGGCTCCTGCCGGTTGTCATACTAATCGACATGCAAGTCGTGATTCCTATTACAAGAACATGATCTCATACATCACAATATATATTTCATCATTCATCACAACTTCTGGCCATATCACATCACATGACAATTGCTGCAAAAACAAGTTAGACGTCCTCTAATTGTTGTTGCATCTTTTACGTGGCTGCAATTGGGTTCTAGCAAGAACGTTTTCTTACCTATGAATAACCACAATGTGATTTTGTCAACTTCTATTTACCCTTCATAAGGACCCTTTTCATCTAATCCGTCCAACTAAAGTAGGAGAGCAGACACCCGCTAGCCACCTTATGCAACTAGTGCATGTCGACCGGTGGAACCTGTCTCACGTAAGCGTGCGTGTAAGGTCGGTCCGGCTGCTTCATCCCACAATACCGCTGAAGCAAGAAAAGACTAGTAGCGGCAAGCAAGTTGACAAGATCTCGCCCACAACAAAATTGTGTTCTACTCGTGCAATAGAGAACTACGCATAGACCTAGCTCATGATGCCACTGTTGGGGAACGTTGCAGAAAATTAAAATTTTCCTACGGTTTCACCAAGATCCATCTATGAGTTCATATAAGCAATGAGTCATGGGAGAGAGATTGCATCTACATACCACTTGTAGATCGCGTGCGGAAGCGTTCAAGGGAACGGGGATGATGGAGTCGTACTCGTCGTGATTCAAATCACCGATGACCAAGTGCCGAACGGACAGCACCTCCGCGTTCAACACACGTACGGAACGGACGACGTCTCCTCCTTCTTGATCCAGCAAGGGGGAAGGAGAGGTTGAGGAAGAAGGCTCCAACAGCAGCACGACAGCGTGGTGGTGATGGAGTGACAGTTCTCCGGCAGGGCTTCGCCAAGCACACGCGGAGGAGGAGAGGTGTTGGGGAGGGGAGGGGCTGCGCCTTGGAAGTGTGTTGCAGCCCTCCCCTCACCCCTCTATTTATAGGGGAAGGGGCAAGGGGGGCCGGCCCCTCTAGATGAGATCTAGAGGGGGGGGCCAGGGGGGGGCTTGCCCCCCAAGCAAAGGGGGGGCGCCCCCCACTAGGGTTCCCCCAACCCTAGGCGCATGGGCCCAGGGGGGCGCCCAGCCCTCCAGGGGCTGGTTCCCTGCCCCTTGTGGCCCATGAGGCCCTCCGAGAGGGGTGGCCCCTCCCGGTGGACCCCCGGAACCTCTCCGGTGGCCCCGGTACAATACCGATATGACCCCGAAACTTTCCGGTGTCCGTTTGACAACTTCCCATATATAAATCTTTACCTCCGGACTATTCCGGAACTCCTCATGACGTCCGGGATCTCATCCGGGACTCCGAACAACATTCGGTAATCACATACAAGTCTTCCTAATAACCCTAGCGTCACCGAACCTTAAGTGTGTAGACCCTACGGGTTCGGGAGACATGCAGACATGACCGAGACGGCTCTCCGGTCAATAACCAACAGCGGGATCTGGATACCCATGTTGGCTCCTACATACTCCTCGATGATTTCATCGGATGAACCACGATGTCGAGGATTCAAGCAACCCGTATACTATTCCCTTTGTCAGACGGTATGTTACTTGCCCGAGATTCGATCGTCGGTATCCCAATACCTCGTTCAATCTCGTTACACGCAAGTCACTTTACTCGCACCGTAATGCATGATCCGTGACGGACACTTGGTCACTTTGAGCTCATTATGATGATGCACTACCGAGTGGGCCCGGTGATACCTCTCCGTAACACGGAGTGACAAATCCCATCTCGATCCGTGTCAACCCAATGCAGACACTTTCGGAGATACCGTAGTGCACCTTTATAGTCACCGAGTTACGTTGTGACGTTTGCTACACCCAAAGCACTCCTACGGTATCCGGAAGTTACGATCTCATGGTCTAAGGAAGAGATACTTGACATTGGAAAAGCTCTAGCAAAACGAACTACACGATCTTGTGCTATGCTTAGGATTGGGTCTTGTCCATCACATCATTCTCCTAATGATGTGATCCCGTTATCAATGACATCCAATGTCCATAGTCAGGAAAACATGACTATCTATTGATCAACGAGCTAGTCAACTAGAGGCTCACTAGGGACATATTGTGGTCTATGTATTCACACGTGTATTACGATTTCCGGATAATACAATTATAGCATGAATAAAAGACAATTATCATGAACAAGGAAATATAATAATAATCCTTTTATTATTGCCACTAGGGCATATTTATAACAGCTACGAGGGGCCCATGAGGGTGGAGGGCGCGCCCAGGGGGTAGGCGCGCCCCCTGCCTCGTGGCCTCCTCGTTGATTGCTTGACGTCCACTCCAAGTCCTCTGGATCACGTTTGCTCAGAAAATCACGTTCCCGAAGGTTTCATTCCGTTTGGACTCCGTTTGATATTCCTTTTCTTCGAAACACTGAAATAGGCAAAAAAACAGCAATTTGGCCTGGGCCTCCGGTTAATAGGTCAGTCCCAAAAATAATATAAAAGTGTATAATAAAGCCCATTGAACATCCAAAACAGATAATATAATAGCATGGAATAATCAAAAATTATAGATACGTTGGATATGTATCAGCGATACAGAGCATACGATTCACTCGGATGAACTGTTTGTGATTAGGCAACACAAAAGAAACGGTTAGCCAGATCAAAGGTGTGTGCAGTATACGACATGCGGTTCACTCGGATGAACTATTTGCGTTGAGACATGAGAACATAAACGATTCAACTTAACAAGATGTGTGTGATACGCGACAAACAGGTCTGTAATCAGAAATGTGTGTGAAGACCGATAAGAACACAGACGGTTGCTGCTAATAAGACGTGTGTGTTGTGCGATGGGATTGCATACAGAACAACAGAACAACACACACACACACACACACACACACACACACACACACACACACACACAGATATATATATATATATATAAATATAAATATAAATATATATATATATATATATATATATATATATATATATATATATACTTACACACACACACACTTATAAGTACATGTTTGCATAACCAAATTAAACATCCACTTACATAGGTGGCTACTACAACCATGGCATTTGCACACACCAAAGTAAACTATTACATGCATAATTACATAGGTGGCTACTACACACATGACATTTCCACACACACCAATAAAGTAAACTATATATTACATGCATGATTAACTAGCATAAACAATCATCTGATCATCATCTACTTCTTTTGACGCTTGCTCTTCTTGTGGCTCGATCCGGGCTCGTCGATTTGGGTAACGAGGCACTTCCTCATGTCAACGATCTGCCTGTGCATCTCGTAGCATGTGTAGACGCTCTTGGCCGCGAACCTGAGGTGAGGTTCATCCAGTTGCCACATCCAGGCTTGTGCCAGGATACGGACTTGTTCTCTGGGCATCCTGCTTCATCTTTTCGTAGTAGGGGTCGATGATGGCTGAGGCGAGTTCTGTTGGGGAACGTAGTAATTTCAAAAATTTTCCTACGATCACGCAAGACCATGGTGATGCATAGCAACGAGATGAGAGTGTTGTCTACGTACCCTCGTGAGACCAACAGCGAAGCGTTGACGCAGCGTAGAGGAAGTAGTCGTACTTCTTCCCGATCCAACCGATCCAAGTACCGAGCGACGGCACCTCCGAGTTCTGCACACGTTCAGCTCGATGGCGTCCCTCGAACTCCGATCCAGCCGAGTGTTGAGGAGAGTTTCGTCGACGACGACGGCGTGGTGACGATGATGATGTTGTTCCGCGCGAGGCTTCGCCTAAGCTCCGCAGCGGTATATTCGAGGTGTAGTTTGGTGGAAGGGGCACGCGACACGGCTAAGGAGCGATCTCAATGATCAACTTGTGTGTCATGGGGTGCCCTCTGCCCTGTATATAAAGGAGGGAAGGGAGGGGCTGGCCGGCCAAGAGGGAGGCGCCAGGTGTCCTACTCCTACTAGGGTAGGATTCCCCCAAATCCTAGTCCAACTAGGGTTTGACCAAGGGAAAGGGAGAGAGAGGCACCCCTTCTCCTAATCCTAATAGGACTAGGGAAGGGGAAGGCTGCGCCAGCATTATGGCCCCTTTTCTCTTTCCCACTAAGGCCCATCAAGGCCCATTGACCCCCGGGGTTCCGGTAACCCGGTACTCGTAAAATTCCCAATTTCACCCGGAGTGATTCCGAGTCAAACATAGGCTTCCAATATATCAATCTTTATGTCTCGACCATTTCGAGACTCCTCGTCATGTCCGTGATCTCATCGGGACTCGAACAACCTTGGTACATCAACATCATAAAACTCATAGTAACATCGCCATCGAAGCGTTAAGCGTGCGGACCCTACGGGTTCGAGAACTATGTAGACATGACCGAGACACCTCTCGGTCAATAACCAATAGCGGGACCTGGATGCCCATATTGGTTCCTACATATTCTATGAAGATCTTTATCGGTCGGACCGCATAACAACATCGTTGTTCCCTTTGTCATCGGTATGTTACTTGCCCGAGATTCGATCGTCGGTATCCAATACCTAGTTCAATCTCGTTATCGCAAGTCTCTTTACTCGTTCCGTAATACATCATCTCATAACTAACTCATTAGTTACAATGCTTGCAAGGCTTAGGTGATGAGCATTACCGAGAGGGCCCAGAGATACCTCTCCGACAATCGGAGTGACAAATCCTAATCTCGAAATATGCCAACCCAACATGTACCTTCGGAGACACCTGTAATGTACCTTTATAATCACCCGATTACGTTGTGGCGTTTGGTAGCACCCAAAGTGTTCCTCGGGTAAGCGGAGTTGCATAATCTCATAGTCATAGGAACATGTATAAGTCATGAAGAAAAGCACTAGCAACAAACTATACGATCGGTGCTATGCTAATGGAATGGGTCATGTCAATCAGATCATTCAACCAATGATGTGATCCCGTTAATCAAATAACAACTCCTTGTTCATGGTTAGGAAACATAACCATCTTTGATTAACGAGCTAGTCAAGTAGAGGCATACTAGTGACACTCTGTAGGTTTATGTATTCACACATGTATTATGTTTCCGGTTAATACAATTCTAGCATGAATAATAAACATTTATCATGATATAAGGAAATAAATAATAACTTTATTATTGCCTCTAGGGCATATTTCCTTGATCTCCCACTTGCACTAGAGTCAATAATCTAGATTACAGTAATGATTCTAACACCCATGGAGTCTTGGTGCTGATCATGTTTTGCTCGTGGAAGAGGCTTAGTCAACGGTCTCGCAACATTCAGATCCGTATGTATCTTGCATATCTCTATGTCTCCCACGGACCAAATCCGGATGGAGTTGAAGCGTCTTTTGATGTGCTTGGTTCTCTTGTGAAATCTGGATTCCTTTGCCAAGGCAATTGCACCGATATTGTCACAAAAGATTTTCATTGGACCCGATACACTAGGTACAACACCTAGATCGGTTATGAACTCCTTCATCCAGACTCCTTCATTAGCTGCTTCGAAGCAGCTATGTACTCAACTTCACATGTAGATCCCATAGCGGCGCTTTGTTTGGAACTGCACCAACCGACAGCTCCACCGTTTAATGTAAATACGTATCCGGTTTGCGATTTAGAATCGTCCGGATCAGTGTCAAAGCTTGCGTCGGCGTAACCGTTCTGACGAGCTCTTTGTCACCGCCATAAATGAGAAACATATCCTTAGTTCTTCTCAAGTACTTAAGGATGTTCTTGACCGCTGTCCGATGATCCACTCTGGATTACTTTGGTACCTGCCGCTAAACTTATAGCAAGGCACACATCAGGTCTGGTACACAGCATTGCATACATGATAGAGCCTATGGCTGAAGCATAGGAACATCTTTCATTTCTCTCTATCTTCTGCGGTGGTCGGGCATTGAGTCTTACTCAACTTCACACCTTGTAATACCGGCAAGAACCCTTTCTTTGCTCGATCCATTTGAACTTTTCAAAACTTTATCAAGGTATGTGCTTTGTGAAAGTCCTATTAAGCGTCTTGATCTATCTCTATAGATCTTAATGCCCAATATGTAAGCAGCTTCACCGAGGTCTTTCATCGAAAAACTTTTATTCAAGTATCCCTTTATGCTATCCAGAAATTCTATATCATTTCCGATCAATAATATGTCATCCACATATAATATCGAAATGCTCTGAGCTCCACTCACTTTCTTGTAAATACTGAGGCTTCTCCAAAAGTGCATATAAAACCAAATGCTTTGATCACACTATCAAACGTTTATTCCAACTCCGAGAGGCTTGCACCAGTCCATAAATGGATCGCTGGAGCTTGCACACTTTGTTAGCTCCTTTGGATCGACAAAACCTTCTGGTTGCATCATATACAACTCTTCTTCCGAAATCCATTCAGGAATGCAGTTTTAACATCCATTTGCCAAATTTCATAATCATAAAATGCGGCAATTGCTAACATGATTCGGACGGACTTAAGCATCGCTACGGGTGAGAAGGTCTCATCGTAGTCAATCCCTTGAACTTGTCGAAAACCTTTTGCAACAAGTCGAGCTTTATAGATAGTAACATTACCATCAGCGTCAGTCTTCTTCTTGAAGATCCATTTATTCTCAATTGCTTGCCGATCATCGGGCAAGTCAACCAAAGTCCACACTTTGTTCTCATACATGGATCCCATCTCAGATTTCATGGCCTCAAGCCATTTTGTGGAATCTGGGCCCACCATCGCTTCTTCATAGTTCGTAGGTTCATCATGTTCCAAATAACATGACTTCCAAAATAGGATTACCGTACCACTCAGTGCGGATCTTGCTCTGGTTGATCTCTGAAGTTCTGTAGAAACTTGATCTGAAGTTTCATGATCATCATCATTAGCTTCCTCCCTATTTGGTGTAGGTGTCACGAAACTGTTTTACGTGATGTACTACTTCTCAATAAGGGAGTAGATACAGATTATCTCATCAAGTTCTACTTTCCTCCCACTCACTTCTTTCGTGAGAAACTCTTTCTCCAAAAAGTTTCCAATTTAGCAACAAAATCTTGCCTTCGGATCTGTGATAGAAGGTGTACCCAACTGTCTCCTTTGGGTATCCTATGAAGACACATTTCTCGATTTGGGTTCGAGCTTATCAGGTTGAAGCTTTTTCACATAAGCATCGCAGCCCCAAACTTTCAAAAACGACAACTTTGGTTTCTTGCCAAACCACAGTTCATAAGGCGTCGTCTCAACGGATTTAGATGGTGCCCTATTTAAAGTGAATGTAGCCGTCTCTAAAGCATAACCCCAAAGCGATAGCGGTAAATCAGTAAGAGACATCATAGATCGCACCATATCTAATAAAATACGATTCTGACGTTCGGACACACCATTACGTTGTGGTGTTCGGTGGCTTAAGTTGTGAAACTATTCCGCATTGTTTCAAATGTAGGCCAAACTCGTAACTCAAATATTCTCCTCCACGATCAGATCGTAGAAACTTTATTTTCTTGTTACGATGATTTTCCACTTCACTCTGAAATTCTTTGAACTTTTCAAATGTTTCAGACTTGTGTTTCATTAAGTAGATATACCCATATCTGCTCAAATCATCTGTGAAGGTGAGAAAATAACGATATCCGCCACGAGCCTCAACATTCATTGGACCACATACATCAGTATGTATGATTTCCAATAAATCTGTTGCTCTCTCCATAGTTCCGGAGAACGGTGTTTTAGTCATCTTGCCCATAAGGCACGGTTCATAAGTGCCAAGTGATTCATAATCAAGTGACTCCAAAAGTCCATCGGTATGGAGTTTCTTCATGCGTTTTACATCGATATGACCTAAGCGGCGGTGCCACAAATAAGTTGCACCATCATTATCAACTCTGCATCTTTTGGTTTCAACATTATGAATATGTGTATCACTACTATCAAGATTAAGTAAAACAAACCATTCTTCAATGGTGCATGACCATAAAAGATTTTATTCATATAAATAGAACAACCATTATTCTCGATTTAAATGAATAACCGTCTCGCATCAAACAAGATCCAGATATAATGTTCATGCTCAACGCTGGTACTAAATAACAATTATTTAGGTCTAATACTAATCCGAAGGTAGATGTAGAGGTAGCGTGCGATTGCGATCACATCGACTTTGGAACCATTTCCCACGCGCATCGTCACCTCGTCCTTAGCCAATCTTCGCAATCCGTAGCCCTGTTTGAGTTGCAAATATTAGCAGCAGAACCGAGTATCAAATACCAGTGCTCTGCGAGTATTAGTAAGGTACACATCAATAACATGTATATCATATATACCTTTGTTAACCTTGCCATCCTTCTTATCCGCCAAATACTTGGGGCAGTTCCGCTTCAAATGACCAGCCTGCTTGCAATAGAAGCACTCAGTTTCAGGCTTAGGACCAGACTTGGGTTTCTTCTCTTGATCGACAACTTGCTTGCCGCTCTTTTGAAGTTTCCTTTTCTTTCCTTTGCCCTTTTCTTGAAACTAGTGGTTTTGTTAACCATCAACACTTGATGCTCCTTTTGATTTCTACCTCCGCATGACTTTCGGCATCGCGAAGAGCTCGGGCATTGTTTTGGTCATCCCTTGCATATTATAGTTCATCACGAAGCTCTTGTAGCTTGGTGGCAGTGATTGGAGAATTACATCAATGGCGCAATCATCCGGAAGATTAACTCCCAGTTGAATCAAGTGATTGTTATATCCGGACATTACGAGTATATGCTCCACCGTGAACCGTTCTCCTCCATCTTACAGCTATAGAACTTATTGGAGACTTCATATCTCTCAATCCGGGCATTCGCTTGGAATATTAACTTCAACTCTGGAACATCTCATATGCTCCATGGTGTTCAAAACGACGTTGAAGTCCCGGTTCTAAGCCGTAAAGCATGGCACACTGAACTATAGAGTAGTCATCAGCTTTGCTTTGCAGACGTTCACAACTTCGGCGCAGCCCTTGCACCAGGCCTGGCACCTAACGGTGCTTCCGGGGCGTAATTCTTCCGTGCAGCAATAAGGATAATCCTCAAATACGGACCCAGTCCGTGTAATTGCTACCATCATCTTTCAACTTTGCTTTCTCAAGGAACGCATTAAAATTCAACGGAACAACAGACGAGCCATCTATCTACACATCATAGACAAGCAAGATACTATCGGTACTAAGTTCATGATAAATTTAAGTTCAATTAATCATATTACTTAAGAACTCCCACTTAGAAAAATATCCTCCAATTCTCTAAGTGATTGCGTGATCCATATCAACTACACCATGACCGATCATCACGTGTGATGGAGTAGTTTCAATGGTGAACATCAATATGTTGATCATATCTACTATATGATTCACGCTCGACCTTCGGTCTCCGTGTTCGAGGTCATATCTTATATGCATAGCTCGTCAAGTATAACCTGAGTATTCGCGTGTGCAACTGTTTTGCACCGTTGTATTTGAGCGTAGAGCCTATCACACCCGATCATCACGTGGTGTCTCAAAGACGAAGAACTTTATAGCGGTGCATACTCGGGAGAACACTTCTTGATAATTTAGTAAGGGATCATCTTATAATGCTACCGTCAATCAAAGCAAGATAAGATGCATAAAGGATTAACATCACATGCAATCAATATAAGTGATATGATATGGCCATCATCATCTTGTGCTTGTGATCTCCATCTCGAAAGCACCGTCATGATCACCATCGTCACCGGCGCGACACCTTGATCTCCATCGTAGCATCGTTGTCGTCTTGCCAACTATTGCTTCTCGACTATCGCTACTCCTTAGTGATAAAGTAAAGCAATTACATGGCGTTGCATCTCATACAATAAGCGACAACCATATGGCTCCTGCCGATTGCCGATAACTTCGGTTACAAAACATGATCATCTCATACAATAAAATATAGCATCACGTCTTGACCATATCACATCACAACATGCCTGCAAAAACAAGTTAGGCGTCCTCTACTTTGTTGTTGCAAGTTTTACGTGGCTGCTACGGGCTGAGCAAGAACCGTTCTTACCTCGCATCAAAACCACAGCGATACTTCGTCAAATAGACTCCGTTTAACCTTCTCAAGGACCGGGCGTAGCCACACTCAGTTCAACTAAAGTGAGAGAGCAGACACCCGCCGGTCACCTTTAAGCAACGAGTGCTCACAGCGGTGAAACCAGTCTCGCGTAAGCGTCTGGCGTAATGTCGGTCCGGGCGCTTCATCTCACAATACCGCTGAACCAAAGTATGACATGCTGGTAGGTAGTATGACTTGTATCGCCCACAACTCACTTGTGTTCTACTCGTGCATATGACATCAACGCATAAAACCAGGCTCGGATGCCTTTGTTGGGGAGCGTAGTAATTTCAAAAATTTCCTACGATCACGCAAGACCATGGTGATGCATAGCAACGAGATGAGAGTGTTGTCTCGTACCCTCGTGAGACCAGCAGCGGAAGCGTTGGCATAGCGTAGAGGAAGTAGTCGTACTTCTTCCCGATCCAACCGATCCAAGTACCGAGCGTCACGGCACCTCCGAGTTCTGCACACGTTCAGCTCGATGGCGTCCCTCGAACTCCGATCCAGCCGAGTGTTGAGGAGAGTTTCGTCGACCTGACGGCGTGGTGGCGATGATGATGTTCCACCGCGCGAGGCTTCGCCTAAGCTCCGCAGCGGTATATTCGAGGTGTAGTTTGGTGGAAGGGGCACCGCACACGGCTAAGGAGCGATCTCAATGATCAACTTGTGTGTCATGGGGTGCCCTCTGCCTTTGTATATAAAGGAGGGAAGGGAGGGGCTGGCCGGCCAAGAGGGAGGCGCGCCAGGGTGTCCTACTCCTACTAGGGTAGGATTCCCCCCCCAAATCCTAGTCCAACTAGGGTTTGACCAAGGGGAAAGGGAGAGAGGGGGCGCCACCCCCTTCTCCTAATCCTAATAGGACTAGGGAAGGGGGGAAGGCTGCGGCCAGCATTATGGCCCCCTTTTCTCTTTCCCACTAAGGCCCATCAAGGCCCATTGACCCCGGGGGTTCAGTAACCCCGGTACTCAGTAAAATTCCCAATTTCACCCGGAGTGATTCCGAGTCAAACATAGGCTTCCAATATATCAATCTTTATGTCTCGACCATTTGAGACTCCTCGTCATGTCCGTGATCTCATCGGGACTCGAACAACCTTGGTACATCAACATCATAAAACTCATAGTAAGCATCATCGAAGCGTTAGCGTGCGGACCCTACGGGTTCGAGAACTATGTAGACATGACCGAGACACCTCTCGGTCAATAACCAATAGCGGGACCTGGATGCCCATATTGGTTCCTACATATTCTCTGAAGATCTTTATCGGTCAGACCGCATAACAACATACGTTGTTCCCTTTGTCATCGGTATGTTACTTGCCCGAGATTCGATCGTCGGTATCCAATACCTAGTTCAATCTCGTTATCGCAAGTCTCTTTACTCGTTCCGTAATACATCATCTCATAACTAACTCATTAGTTACAATGCTTGCAAGGCTTAGGTGATGAGCATTACCGAGAGGGCCAGAGATACCTCTCCGACAATCGGAGTGACAAATCCTAATCTCGAAATATGCCAACCCAACATGTACCTTCGGAGACACCTGTAATGTACCTTTATAATCACCCGATTCGTTGTGACGTTTGGTAGCACCCAAAGTGTTCCTCGGGTAAGCAGGAGTTGCATAATCTCATAGTCATAGGAACATGTATAAGTCATGAAGAAAAGCACTAGCAACAAACTATACGATCAGGTGCTATGCTAATGGAATGGGTCATGTCAATCAGATCATTCAACCAATGATGTGATCCCGTTAATCAAATAACAACTCCTTGTTCATGGTTAGGAAACATAACCATCTTTGATTAACGAGCTAGTCAAGTAGAGGCATACTAGTGACACTCTGTAGGTTTATGTATTCACACATGTATTATGTTTCCGGTTAATACAATTCTAGCATGAATAATAAACATTTATCATGATATAAGGAAATAAATAATAACTTTATTATTGCCTCTAGGGCATATTTCCTTCAAGTTCGACCAGGGAGTCCTGCTTCATGCTGCCCCAGACCCTGTAGTGGTCACGGATTTCGACAAGGTTCTTGCAGGCCAAGCCCGTAAAACTGAGCGCTTTTACATCGTCTTTAGTATCCACCGTGGCGAACTTGTAGTCGGTGCTGTTGACAAACCTGTTGAAACAGTCGCAAGGCTCTGTGGCCATGGAGTAGTGGTAGATGAGGACATGATGGCGCACGCACAACTGGGCAACGACAACCTTCTGATCTATGCCGGGACAACTGGCGGTGTACTGGAGGTCGATGCCCACCACCTTGTACTTGTCTCCAGCAAGCAACTGCTCAGCGCTGTTGATGAAGTCGTCCACCACGGCCGGGTCGATGGAGTACACCATCGAGAGATCCGTCTCCCTCGCGTGGGTCTCCACTCTATGCTCTCCAACTCCATTGGAGCGCCACCGGACATCCCCTCTCTATGTGTCATCGTGGGTGTGCTTGTTGTGTTGTGGGGCGCGATCGAAAGGTTGAAGAGACTAAGGTTATAATGGTTGCGGGAATTAAAGGGGAAGCCGGACAGCCAGGAATGTCGGCAGGCCCTGATGGCAGTTCTAATTTGCAGCGCGTAACTCCATCGTGCCACATGTAACTCCATTGTATGGCAATGCACGCAGCATAGCCGCATGCATATGGGGCCCCCGATGTGATCATGCACATGCCCAACCACTGGCAGAGTGCGTGTCGCGACCGTTTTTTTCCGGATATTAAATTCCAGAAAATGGCTGTCGTGCTCATCAGCCCCAGGACTACTGTTAGCTGATGAGGCATCAACTCGGTACAGGAAATCCAAGCAAAATTACAGGATATGCGGTACAAGACCATTCTGGCCTGTGAGTACAACAAATGGTTTCTAGTGGTTGATGGTGGAAGCGGTTTGTGGATCATATGTGGAACTTCATTTCCAACGGGAACAACTGACCAGGTTAACTCATATCTTCACGAGGCTGCTATCACTGTTGCTTAGGTTCCGGGGTGATCGTTGCAACGCTCCTCTCCACGCAAGAAATCTGGCCAAGCAATAGCCAGGGACAAGCCAGTGAGTACTTTGAATGTACTCGCAAACATTAGGAACGCAGGCATAATATGACCATGATGTGCTGAAAATATTCTATGCTCATGGCGTCAGTCACAAAATATAATAAAAAAATAATCTGATGCACGCAAGCATGTTACTCATGAATATGCAATAACATAGTAGTATAAAAATATTATGAAATAAATAACAAACATGCCACAGTCGGGCGTCTTAGCGACACCACATAAAGGGCTTATAAAAGAAATGCCACAGTCGGGCGTCTCAGCGACACCACATAAAGGGCTTATAAATAAACAGAAGAAGATGCCACGATCGAGGCGTCGGCGACACCACATAAAGGGCTTATAAATAAGCGAAGCAACTACCACGATCGAGGCGTCGAGCGACACCACATAAAGGGCTTATAAATAAATAGAAACAAATGCCACAGTCGGGCGTCTGAGCGACACCACATAAAGGGCTTATAAATAAACAGAAGCAAATGCCATAGTCGGGCGTCTGAGCGACACCACATAAAGGGCTTATAAATAAACAGAAGCAAATGCCACAGTCGGGCGTCTGAGCGACACCGCATAAAGGGCTTATAATTGAATACGGTGAATATCCAGGAGGTAGAACCGTCCCAGGGATACTCAATGATTCAAATAACATAAAGGGGTTAGTCCATAATAATAATCATCCATAATAATAATAATCATCATCATCACAAGTCACAAATCATAAACCAAGTTCTGGTTTAGTAGTGCTCCTCCGGAGACTGACACTAAGACCGACACTTTACCCATCCCAGACTGGAATCCTTAACCGAGGACACGGCTATTTGAATAGGTTTAAATATCTGCAGAGGGTGTACTCTTTACCCACGAGTAACGGATTCCTTTAGTCCATCGGGACTAATTCCGTCTACGGTCTTTTAATTGAAAACACACGACTTGCACACACCACTTAACTTACCGTGTCGGAATCACCCATGACACTGTTAAGCAAAACTCTAAGTGGGGAGGCTGCAACCTCGCGTAGCATGGGATCAAATTTATAACGCGCTCTAAGGGTGGCCTCCCTCTCGGTCTCAACTGAAACACCCATGCCCCGGACCAGGTGGCATGCCTACCAACTTCAACCGATATCTTCCACCATGGCCTCTCTGTATGGTGTGTGCTAGAAAGAGGTTGACAACTTATGAACCGTACTCTACTTGTTGTAGAGGCAGTGGTAATCTGAAACAAGCATGGGGTTCTTTGGAACAAGACTCGATCTAGGGTCGACTCAGGGGGTTTAAGTATTCCCTGCATGATTAGAATAACAAATATATTTCATCCAACAGACAGAGTCACCACTCATCATACTCTTCATGCCATGCCGGACACACTCGTCTCGACGAGGAACTAGGGACAAGCGCTGGTCTACCCAAGACAACGACTTTCCTATTTTCCTTCCGGCAGGCACGAAAGGCATACAAGGATGGTCATCATCCCAAGAAAGTCCGTTTCCAACAGCAAGGAAAAATTTAAATAAGCATGCATGCAAATGATCATACCACCACATAGAATAACGAGTTCCATGTAATGAGGTGATGTCATGATCGTGTCAAACAATGCATGCAACATATTGTGCCAGGGTTCAGAATGCTTGCCTTCAATGTGTGGTAAGGCAGGGTGCACTCCAAAACTTTTGAAAGTTTTCTTCTCTCTCTCCAAAGTCCTATTTTAAATAAATTTGAATTAACACACAAATCCAAAACAGCACAAAAACTAGTTTTGAAAAATTATCAAATAAATCTTAAAATAAACTAGATCAAATTTGAGAGAGGTAGGAAAAAGAATCATTTCATTTGGAGTTATATTTAAAAAGTTATAGCCGGTCAAAGTTTAGTCAAATCTGTTATTTTAAAAGAAACAGAAAAGAAAACGTTTTAAAAGAAATACACGTCGAAGGCGCATTTGGGAAATGCGCTTCCACTTACTCCTGCATGGACCGGCGCTGGGTCACTGTCGGTGGGCCCGCCTGGCCCACTGGTCAGGTTTGACCAGTCCACGCACGCGTCGTCCCCCTCCGACCGAACAGAGGCGGAGCTCGCGAGGATTTGCTTGAAGCAAGCGAGGCGTCCTTGGTGATCTGAGGACATGGGTGTGCTCAGGGGGTCGAGACGAATCCGTGGGTACCCGCCATGGTCGCCGACGTGGACTGAGTCGCCAGCGACGAGCTTCGCGGCGGGGAAGGCATTCAAGTGGGTAGTGGTTTTGGGGCTACGGTGGTTTCCGACCAAAATTGAGCGTGGGGCTGCACTCACGAGAGGGAGGGAGAGCTCCTGGTGGAGAGAGTGGAGAGGGAGAGGCACTGGTGGCGACGGAATCGGCCGGGACTTGGCGGCGACCGAACCGGCCGGACTCGGGGAAGATGGCCTTCCCCTCCTCGACTGCTGGCCAAGGTAGCTCTAGGGGGATCATTTGAGGTTGCTAGAGGACTCGATTGAGCTCCGGGGCACTTATATAGGCGGTGGAGGTCGGTTCCGAGGTGGCCGGCGATAAGGATGATGGCGAACCGTCTTTCTGTAGCTATGGCGACGTGGCGGCGACGCGCGCTAGGAGACGAGGCTGCGGATGAGCTGGAGATGCTTAAGGGGGCAGCTGGCGAGCGCTGGTGGCTTTGGCGGCGCCGACTGAGGCAGGGGCAAGCTGCGGACGCCGGCGTGCCGCCAAGGCTCTGACGGCGACGCTGTAGGCTGCCAGGGCGGCTTGGCGCGTTGTTGTGAGAAGGCGAGTGCGTGGCGTGGCGCTACAGAGCGGGCCAAAACCAGGGGCGCGATGTGTCGGCTCGGCCGTGGCTCGTGCAATACGCGCGCTTTGCTCGCGCCCGGAGCACGCACGGAATGTGTTCGATAAAATGCATGGGCATTCTAGAGGTCTCAGGTGAGGTTGGCAAGCAACAGAACTAGGTTAGTGATAGAGGGAAGATCAAGGGACAAGGTGGTTTGATCTGCAGACCAAGTCCACCATGTAGACTTGAAATCATGCCAAATCTGGCCTTGCACTCAGGGTGTTTGTCAAAATGCCACAGGCACCTAGGCATTTCTTGGAGTGGCCAATTCTTCCAGATTGAAGTCTCTTTGGATGCTCAAGGGGGTGGTGAGGTCGGTTTGTGAAAAGCACAAACTTGCTAGTGCATGTTTTGCAGAACTTCAATTCTGGACAGAACTTAAATGGCATCATCTCATGAACCAAAAGTATCCCAATGGTTACATGCTCCTGGACTTAGGGGTTTGGCAAGGTACACTACAAGCAGGAGGAAGAATCAAGGGCCAATGGGCAAGCAAGGATATGGTTGCTGTACAATCCATCATGTTGGACCAGAGTGAAGATGAGGCTGATACACTCAAAATTTTCAAATAACATCCTTGGGTTTTGCATATAGTGGAATAATATGCTCCTATTGACATCCCATAATTTTGGTGGAGGCTAGAAAGAAGTATTTAAATGAGTTGCAGTGCAAAAATGCCTACTGGACCAGGGAAGAAAATTGGGTGTAGAGCTCAAAATAATTCATGAATAAATTATAACTTTGCACAAAAGTGATTTAAAAGCATCACCAGACATCTCCAATTTATGGTGGGATTTTTGAATGAATTTATAAAAGGGTTGTAGTTCAATTATGGCCATATAATCTTGGAAAACCATTTTTCAACAAACTAAAGATCAAGCAAATTAATTATGTAATTAGCTCTACTAATAAAAGAAAAGTTTTTCTTGAGTGGTTAAACAAGTCCAATATTATAAGTAAAAGATTTTTCATCTCAGGGAACAATTCCAAGATAACCAAGAAAAGAATGGTTTTGAAATCAAGAAAAAACAAGAAAAAGGAAAGGTAAATTTCCTGGCAAGATCTTTGTTAACAAAACAAGGTTAACATTTTTGGGGTGTCACAACACTACCCCCCTTAAGAAAAATCTCGTCCTCGAGATTTGCTAACAGTTATCTCTATAGCAAAATTGCATCAAAACACAAACGGCTACAGTGAGAGTGCAAAAGTGGTGCAAACTACAGTGTGGAACACTGGCGCTGCGTGGAAAAAATCTACGGTTAGTAGCAAAACGAGAGATTTCTATGCCGGATATAGATTTAGAATAAATTCTAAATCTCAAAAATACGCTGGTCGCACCCGGGAGCACAGTGCTCTCCCTGGCTGACAGGTGGACCTGGGCCCACGGTCAGCCTCTTCTTCTTCCTCCGGTTCTTTCTTCTTCCTCTCTCCCGCGCGCTTTCCGCGCTTTCTCCACCGGCGACGCCTAGCGCGTAGGGCATCTAGGCCCGTCGCGGTAGTCTTGGCGTCTTGAGTGGCGGTGCAGCGTGCACTCACTTTGCGAGCCGGTCTTGCTGTCGGCCTTTGCTCGAGATTCGCCTCCGAACACCAGCGATCGGGCGACGAGCGGCGCTGGTGGACCTCGCCCACCATACACCGAGATCGAGCTATAAAACGGCCGAGGTGTTCTCCTCCTTTTCCTCGCACCTGGCCTCGCTTCTCCTCCTCCCTCCTTCTCCTCTGTTTCCGTTGGCCGGAGCTCGAGATGGGGCTCTAATGGCGGAGGTGGTGCCGGACTGGTACGTGATCCTGTTGTGCGGAGGGCTGGCAGCGGTGCTGGGGCTCTCCGTGCTCTTGTGCGCGATGATCCTCGATGATCGTCGCGACGCTGCTGCCCGGGTGTTGGCTCTCTGCGGCGGTGGTGACCACGAGGAGTAGGTGGGGTGTGTGTCGGGCGCTGATTGTTGCCGGGAGGTGCTCAGTTAGATGTAACACTGTTGCAAAAAAAATTTGCAAGCAGTGTATGTGTTCGTGTAATTGTGGTTGTGAGTCTGCATGCCGTGGTGCTGCGGGAAATAAAATAATCCATGTCGGGAACGATGCAGCAATACCGGGAAAAGAAATCTCACTCCAGGATTTCTCGCGAAAGAACATAGTAATACAATAGAGTCAAATTGCAACAATAACTGAAACTAAACGGTTTACATTGCCGCACAAACTCGGGGCACCACGCATAAGTTACAACACATGAACATCAATAAATATAGCGGGGACGTCTAAAGTGAAAACGGTAACTGGACGGGGTCCTGAGAAAATGTCTCTGGTACTAGGATACACTCTTCTTCTATCGGAGGAAGTGGATTGACCAGACGATGAATGCGTCTCTCCTGGTCGGGCCTCAATGATCTGCCGATGGCGATCTGAGGATTTAAATCTGCGAGGCTCTGTAGATAACCCATCACGCGTTGGGTTAAACTCTCTTGGCGATGGCGTATTGGACGAGGTTGGCCAAGGCGGGTCTCTCTCAATCGTCCACCGGAAAAGATGTTACTCCTCCGGTGTGCTGCGGCTCGGAAAATAATAATACCCTCGTTCACTGGCATAGGGTACCGCGAATCGAAAGGCGGCGAAGTGCCGTATGTCGCAGCTTCTCTGGCCATATGTGGGGTTGGCATAGATTTCCCTCTGAAGGAGACCTCCGTTGGATCTTGGTTTGGGTTCTGGGAGGGATGTGCATGGCTGCCCAATATCTCGAGGTGGAAGGGGTGATTCTTGATTTGAACAGCTCGTACTGGGGTGGCTGGGTAGCGCCCATGGCACTGCGGGTAAAATCCCACAATATCTTGACAAAAGTACCCGGGGTTGCATCTGGAGTTCTCAGATAGATACTAGGGCTCGGCATGGCAAGAAATGGTTGTGAGAATGGTGCTCAAGGTGAGGGGTGCTTGGCAGGGTCACTCGGTGGCCCTTTTATAGCACCGGAGATGGGTCATTCTACCATGGTGAAAGGTAAAGAATTTTGCCGGCTTGGCTTGGGGTCAAGCCACAGATATACGCGTCTCACTAAAGTGACGTCTCACTGTGGGTGTTGTCGGGGCGGTTTTGGTAGCTGCGCCAAGGATAGAGAAATCATGCTGCATGCTAATACATCCATGCAATACTACTATATAAAACAGAGGCACGATGACAGGCTGCGTTACAAGGCGAGGATACACTGGGACTCGACATTACTCGAGTGACTTAGTCTACCTCGTTTACATCCAAGCGGGCGTCCCTTGTGGATGTCGAGGCTTCTCCACGGTTCTCACCGTCGGAATTAGCTGGAGAGGGCTGAGGGGCTGCAGGCTCGGGGTAGTGATGATGAACATCGCGGGGATTGTTGAACACAACTCCGTTGGAGTGTGCTCCCAGGAGGCGACGAAGCACTTCTGGGGTCATCAAAGCACCTTGGCTGACAGCTGGGGCTGACCTCAGGGTCTCGATCGGGTGTCCGAACAGCACGACTGGGTTGTCGGCGTTGGGCTCGATCTCTTCTCTCGCCGGGGCTCGACGAGCCAGCTCTCCACGAGCTGCGATCAGATCAATGGTGATTTGATCGAACAGTTCCTCCAGCGCACCTACATAGCGCACTAGGTGCAGCAATGCAGGGTCTGTCTCGTGATCTCCGTTGGCAACTTGGGGTGGTTTACCGTACCCTTCACGCCTGGGGTAGTAGTGGAACGAGGGACAGTTAACTCTGGGCGACAGGTGCCTGAGATGAACTATAGCCTCTCGAGCAGCTAGTTGGATGGCTTGTGGCTCAAAGGAAGTTGTCCTTCCGGTGAACCTGCAGGGGCGCTCGGGCGCTAGACCCCTACCGTAAATGTGCACCGTGGCCCAGAATTGATGGCTCTCACCGCTCAGGGGTCCTTGGTACACAACATATTCAGGTGGCTCTTCTAACGCATAGGCACGGCGAGTGAGGTTTGCGAGTATGGTCACAAAGCCTCCAGGGTTGGTTGCTGTGGTCTCGTTGTGCACGACGGGACCGGGCATTGTGGCTTGGTTTGGGGAAAATGCTGTGCTGTGCTGGGTTGGGGCTAGCATGCCCTTTTTATAGAAAAAGGGGACGGAGTCTTCCTTCGCACGCTTGCGAATGATACCCTTGGGTGCTGGTCACTGGTGCGTGATAGATGGGCTAGGTTGATAGGTTGGGCACCGACTGCCAAAAGGCGTCGGGTCACTGTGTGGCTATCTTGTGCGAGAAGCTTGGTTGAGGTTTTCTTATGGCTTGGTGGGTTGGTTTGCCTAAGATTATTGACCTGGCTAAGATAGGATTAGCCAATGGTCAGCCTGGCTCTGATACCAAGTCTGTCGCGACCGTTTTTTTCCGGATATTAAATTCCAGAAAATGGCCGTCGTGCTCATCAGCCCCAGGACTACTGTTAGCTGATGAGGCATCAACTCGGTACAGGAAATCCAAGCAAAATTACAGGATATGCGGTACAAGACCATTCTGGCCTGTGAGTACAACAAATGGTTTCTAGTGGTTGATGGCGGAAGCGGTTTGTGGATCATCAGTGGAACTTCATTTCCCACGGGAACAGCTGACCAGGTTAACTCCTATCTTCGTGAGGCTGCTATCACTGTTGCTTAGGTTCCGGGGCGGTCGTCGCAACGCTCCTCTCCATGCAAGAAATCTGGCCAAGACAATAGCCAGGGACAAGCTAGTGAGTACTTTGAATGTACTCGCAAACATTAGGAACGCAGGCATAATATGACCATGATGTGCTGAAAATATTCTATGCTCATGGCGTCAGTCACGAAAGATAATAAAAAAAATAATCTGATGCACGCAAGCATGTTACTCATGAATATGCAATAACATAGTAGTATAAAAAGATTATGAAATAAATAACAAACATGCCACAGTCGGGCGTCTTAGCGACACCACATAAAGGGCTTATAAAAGAAATGCCACAGTCGGGCGTCTCAGCGACACCGCATAAAGGGCTTATAAATAAATAGAAGCAAATGCCACAGTCGGGCGTCTGAGCGACACCACATAAAGGGCTTATAAATAAGCGAAGCAAGCGCCACGATCGGGCTTCGGCGACACCACATAAAGGGCTTATAAATAGCGAAACAAATGCCACGATCGAGGCGTCGGCGACACCACATAAAGGGCTTATAAATAAACAGAAGCAAATGCCACAGTTAGGCGTCTGAGCGACACCACATAAAGGGCTTATAAATAAACAGAAGCAAATGCCATAGTCGAGCGTCTGAGCGACACGGCATAAAGGGCTTATAAATGAATACGGTGAATATCCAAGAGGTAGAACCATCCCAGGGATACTCAATTATTCAAATAATATAAAGGGGTTAGTCCATAATAATAATCATCCATAATAATAATAATCATCATCATCACAAGTCACAAATCATAAACCAAGTTCTGGTTTAGTAGTGCTCCTCCAGAGACTGACACTAACACCGACACTTGACCCATCCCAGACTGGAATCCTTAACCGAGGACGCGGCTATTTGAATAGGTTTAAATCTCTGCAGAGGGTGTACTCTTTACCCACGAGTAACGTATTCCTTTAGTCCATCGGGACTAATTCCGTCTACGGTCTTTTAATTGAAAACACACGACTTGCACACACCAGCTTAACTTACCCGTGTGCGGAATCACCCATGACACTGTTAAGCAAAACTCTAAGTGGGAGGCTGCAACCTCGCGTAGCATGGGATCAAATTTATAGCAGCGCTCTAAGGGTGGCCTCCTCTCGGTCTCAACCGAAACACCCATGCCCCGGACCAGGTGGCATGCCTACCGCTTCAACCGATATCTTCCACCATGGCCTCTCTCATGCGGTGTGTGCTAGAAAGAGGTTGACAACTTACTAAACCGTACTCTACTTGTTGTAGAGGCAGTGGTAATCTGAAACAAGCATGGGGTTCTTTGGAACAAGACTCGATCTAGGGTCGACTCGGGGGTTTAAGTATTCCCTGCATGATTAGAATAACAAATATATTTCATCCAACAGACAGAGTCACCACTCATCATACTCTTCATGCCATGCCAGACACACTCGTCTCGACGAGGAACTAGGGACAAGCTCTGGTCTACCCAAGACAGCGACTTTCCCATTTTCCTTCCGGCAGGCACGAAAGGCATACGAGGATGGTCATCATCCCAAGCAAGTCCATTTCCAACAGCAAGGAAAAATTTAAATAAGCATGCATGCAAATGATCATACCACCACATAAAATAACGAGTTCCATGTAATGAGGTGATGTCATGATTGTGTCAAACAATGCATGCAACATATTGTGCCAGGGTTCAGAATGCTTGCCTTCAATGTGTGGTAAGGCAGGGTGCACTCCAAAACTTTGGAAGTTTTCTTCTCTCTCTCCAAAGTCCTATTTTAAATAAATTTGAATTAACACACAAATCCAAAACAGCACAAAAACTAGTTTTGAAAAATTATCAAATAAATCTTAAAATAAACTAGATCAAATTTGAGAGAGGTAGGAAAAAGAATCATTTCATTTGGAGTTATATTTAAAAAGTTATAGCCGGTCAAAGTTTAGTCAAATCTGTTATTTTAAAAGAAACAGAAAAGAAAACGTTTTAAAAGAAATACACGTCGAAGGCGCATTGGAAATGCGCTTCCACTTACTCCTCGTGGACCAGTGCTGGGTCATCGACGGTGGCCCGCCGCCCATCGGGTCAGTTTGACCGATCCACGCGTCGTCCCCTCCGACCGAATAGAGGCGGAGCTCGGCGAGGATTTGCCGCGTGACAGGCGTCCTTGGTGATCTGAGGACATGGGTGTGCTCAGGGGGTCGAGACGAATCCGTGGGTACCCGCCATGGTCGCCGACATGGACGGAGTCGCCAGCGACGAGCTTCGCGGAGGAGAAGGCATTCGGGTGGGTAGTGGTTTTGGGGCTACGGTGGTTTCCGACCAAAATTGAGCGTGGGGCTGCACTCACGAGAGGGAGGGAGAGCTCCTGGTGGAGAGAGTGGAGAGGAGAGGCCTTGGTGGCGGACGGAATCGGCCGGGACTTGGCGGCGATCGAACCGGCGGACTCGGGAAGATGGCCTTCCCTCCTCATTGCTGGCCAAGGTAGCTTGTAACGCCCTCGATGCGGCTATATCTCCCACGTGTCGAAGCACGACTTAGAGGCATAACCGCATTGAAAGCAATGTCGCAAGTGAGGTAATCTTCACACAACCCATGTAATACATAAGGAAAGAGATACATAGTTGGCTTACATCGCCACTTCACACAATACATAAATAAACATCCATCATCAGATTACGCTCAAGGTCCGACTACGGAACCAAAATGAAAGAAGACTACCCCAAATGCTACACGATCCCGATCGTCCCAACTGGCTCCACTACGATCATCGGGAAAAGACACATAGTAACGACCACGTTCCTCGTCGAACTCCCACTTGGGCTCGGTTGCGCCATCTGACCGCATCGTCGGCACTGCAACTGTTTTGGTAGAATCTGTGAGTCACGGGGACTCAGCAATCTCACACCAGCGAGATCAAGACTATTTAAGCTTATAGGAAGGGCAGAGTTGTGAGGTGGAGCTGCAGCAGCGACTAGCATATATGGTGGCTACATTACGCAAAAGAGAGCGAGAAGAGAAGCAAGGCACGGCCGTGAAGCTAGTAGCGATCAAGAAGTGATCCTGAACTACTTACGTCAAACATAACTCCAACACCATGTTCACTTCCCGAAATCCGCCGAGAAGAGACCATCACGGTTACACACGCGGTTGATGTGTTTTAATTAAGGTCAACTTCGGGTTTTCTACAACCGGACATTAACAAATTCCCATCTGCCTCATAACCGCGGGCATGGATTTCGAAAGATAATACCCTGCAGGGGTGTCCCAACTTAGCCCATTATAAGCTCTCACGGTCAACGAAGGATATTCCTTCTACCGGGAAGACCCGATCAGTCTCGGAATCCCGGACTACAAGACATTTCGACAACAATAAAACAAGACCATCAAAGCCGCCCGATTGTGCCGACAAATCCCGATAGGAGCTGCACATATCTCGTTCTCAGGGCACATCCGGATGAGACTAGCTACGAGTAAAACCAAGCCTCGAGTTTCCCCGTGGTGGCCCCGTAGGCAGCTCAGTTCGGGCCAGCACTCGAAGGAGCACTGGTCCGGGGGGGGGTTAAAATAAAGATGACCCTCGGGCTCGCGAAAACCCGGGGGAAAAAGGCTTAGGTGGCAAATGGTAAAACCAATGTTGGGCCTTCTTTGGAGGAGTCTTATTCAAAGCGAACTGTCAAGGGGTCCCATAAATCACCCAACCGTAAGGAAGCGAAATCAAGGAACATAACACGGTATTACGGAAACTAGGCGGCAAGAGTGGAACAAAACACCAGGCATAAGGCCGAGTCTTCCACCCTTTACCAAGTATATAGATGCATTAATTATAGCAGATATATTGTGATATCCCCAACAAGTAAACATGTTCCAACAAGGAACAACATCTCCATGTTCCAACAAGGAACAAACTTCATTTCTCCTGCAACTAGCAATGCTATAAGAGGGGCTGAGCAAAGCGGTAACATAGCCAATCAACGGTTTGCTAGGAAAGGATGGTTAGGGGCTTGACATGGCAATATGGGTGGCATGATATAGCAAGTGATAGGCATCGTAGCATAGGCATAGCAAAAGAGCGAGCATCTAGCAAGCAAAGATAGAAGTGATTTCGAGGGTATGGTCATCTTGCCTGCAAGGTTCTCAGAGTTGTCGAAAGCTTGATCCTCGTAAGCGTTCTCAACAGGTTCCTCATTCATGTACTCGTCTCCCGGCTCTACCCAAAGCAAGAACACAAACAATGGAACCACAATAAATCACGGTGCAATGCACAAACAACATGATGCAAAACATGGCATGATATGCGAGATGTGAGATGCAATGCATATGCGTGCTCCGGAAGGAAAATAATGAACCAGGCATCAACTTGGCAAACCAAGTATGCCGCTGGAAAGATGAGATGATTTCGGTTGAAATCGATATAAAGATCACCGGAATCGGATGCACGGTTTGCAAATGACAAGCAAAACAAGAATGACACAAATCTGCCTTTAACAGCATGATGCCACTTAGCAAGCAACAAGAAATTAAGCTACTGCACCCAACCGTACCAACAAAGCATATGGCAGTGATCTACTCAAGATGCTTGACAAAAGATGAACACTGAGCTACGGCTAAATCACACCATAACAGGTCCAAGCAAGCATTGCAAAAGTGCAAAATATATCAGCTTCACAGACTTAGAGAAAATACTGAACATGGCAGAATCAGCATCAGGAAGCAATGTTCAGAGCAAGCAAATAACATGCTACAGGAACTTATAATAGCAAAACAAGGAATGGCATGAATCTACTCAAAGCATAGAACAAAAGTCCCTTACTGACCATGAGCAAAAAAGGATCAGAAGGTATGATGGCACCCACGTAAACATAGCAAGTTTCGTTAACAGATTCAGCAAACAGGGCATGACATTGACAGAATTATGTAGGCATCTTCGCGAGCTCGATGCACTCACTACAGAGCATTACAAGATAATCTAGGCATACATCCATCAAGAAGACATGGCATAGAAGCTATACATGGCAAGAACAACATCATAGCATACACGGATCAACTACAACAACCTTGGCAAAATTGAATAACATGTAAACAATCTATCAGGAAAATTTTTATAGCAAAAGTAGAGCTCGATTGACTCAAGCTATGGCACTCCATAATTGCAAAAAAGGGCATGGATGGATAGAGCATAACCATATGTTCAAAACATCCTTACTGAAGTATTTCAAAATATGCATGGATCTCTCGGTAGCATCAAGTTAACATGGCATAAAAATATCAGCAAAACAGGGGCTGAAATCAGCAACATCATGAAGCCTAGTTTGCATGCTTGTGCTAGTCACCACAGAGATCACAAAAATACATGGCATACACCCCTGTAAATATGGCATGGCATATTACAGAACACATGTAGGACTCAAGTTCATAGGATGCACACATCAATCATGGCAAA
Source organism: Aegilops longissima (assembly GCA_021605205.1). NCBI lineage: Eukaryota > Viridiplantae > Streptophyta > Magnoliopsida > Poales > Poaceae > Aegilops > Aegilops longissima. The sequence continues at coordinate 218,062,752 of CM038682.1, forward strand.
AATGACAAAAGTGCATGTTCTGATAAGAATCTGAAACTAACATCACATAGCCCTCTTCTAACAGCATTTCAGGCAACAAGATGTGCTCAAATGAAAATGATGCAATGAGATGAAATCATGTACTCATCGAGGCGAACATTTCGGTGTGCTACACGCACGAAACGGAGCCACAAGTGCGAAGTTATGGCATGAAGAAAATGCAACAAAATAATCACAGAATAATGACTTAGAGGCAGTTTCGGGGGAGAAGTCAACCCTCGTTTGGATCTAGATCCGGGCGCGGACTCCGAGGCGAGGCCGGCGGCGGGAGGAGAGGCCGGAGGGGACGAGGCCGGGCGGCGCTTGGGCGGGGCGACGGCGGCCGTGCGGGTCGGGCGTGGGCCGAGGCGCGGCAGCGGCCGAGGCGGCGGAGGGCGACAGTGGGGTCCAGTGGGCGGCGGAGGCTTGGCCGGGCAGGAGGGCCTCCGCGGAGCCCTGCCGGCCGGGCGGCGGCGGGCGATGGGCGCGCCACGTGGCGCGCCTTGTGATTGGCCAGGCGGGTGGCGGCGACGTGTCCGTGGCGGAGGAGAGGGCTAGGGTTTGGGTATCCGGAAAATTGGGAGTGCACATATTTATAGGTAGAGGGAGCTAGGAGACCCCAAATGGGGTGCGGTTTTACCACACGATCGTGATCCGACGACGGAGAGCATGGAAGTGACTTAGATGGGTTATTGGGCTATTTTGAAGGGGTGTTGGGCTGCAACTTAAAAGAGGCCTTTATGAGAGTGCGGTTAACGTTGGAGTACCAAACGAGCTCCAAATGACCGAAACTTGACGGTGGTCTACGGTGCTATACCAGGGCCACTTGGCAAGGCTCGTCCATTCGAGAAAGTTTAGTACCGCTCACGGAAAAATGTAAAAGGGGCGCCGGGGAACATAGGAGTGCCGGATTGCAAAACGGACAACGGGGAAAATGCTCGGAATCATGAGACGAACACGTATGCAAAAGAGATGCACATGATGACATGATATGAAATGCATGACATGGACAAAATGCAAAAATGAAGAAAAACACAACCACGGAGGGAATATCATATCACAATGCCGAAAATGGGAAGAGTTGGAGTTACAAATATGGAAAGTTACATCCGGGGTGTTGCATAGCTCTAGGAGGATCATTTGAGGTTGCTAGAGGAGTCGATTGAGCTCCGGGGCCCTTATATAGGCGGTGGAGGTCGGTTCCGAGGTGGCCAGCGATAAGGACGACGGCTAACCGTCTTTCTGTAGCTATGGCGATGTGGCGGCGACGCGCGCTAGGAGATGAGGCTGCGGATGAGCTGGAGATGTAAGGGGCAGGTGGCGGCTGGTGGCTTTGGCGGCGCTGACCGAGGCAGGGCGCGCATGGACGCCCGGCGTGCCGCTAAAACTCGGCACGGCGGGCTGTAGGCTGCCGAAGCGGCTTAGCGTTCTTTGTGAGAAAGCGAGTGCGTGGCGTGGCGCTCTGAGCGGGCCAAAACCAGGGGCGCGACGTGTCGGCTCGGCCGTGGCTCGTGCAATACGTGCGCTCTGCTCGCGCCCAGAGCACGCACGGAATGTGTTCGATAAAATGCCTGGGCATTCTAGAGGTCTCAGGTGAGGTTCGCAAGCAACAGAACTAGGTTAGTGATAGAGGGAAGATCAAGGGACAAGGTGGTTTGATCTGCAGACCAAGTCCACCATGTAGACTTGAAATCATGCCAAATCTGGCCTTGCACGCAGGGTGTTTGTCAAAATGCCACAGGCACCTAGGCATTTCTTGGAGTGGCCAATTCTTCCTGATTGAAGTCTCTTTGGATGCTCAAGGGGGTGGTGAGGTTGGTTTGTGAAAAGCACAAACTTGCTAGTGCAAGTTTTGCAGAACTTCAATTCTGGACAGAACTTAAATGGCATCATCTCATGAACCAAAAGTATCCCAATGGTTGCATGCTCCTGGACTTAGGGGTTTGGCAAGGTACACTACAAGCAGGAGGAAGAATCAAGGGCCAATGGGCAAGCAAGGATATGGTTGCTGTACAATCCATCATGTTGGACCAGAATGAAGATGAGGCTGATACACTCAAAATTTTCAAATAACATCCTTGGATTTTGCATATAGTGGAATAATATGCTCCTACTGACATCCCATAATTTTGGTGGAGGCTAGAAAGAAGTATTTAAATGAGTTGCAGTGCAAAAATGCCTACTGGACCAGGGAAGAAAATTGGGTGTAGAGCTCAAAATAATTCATGAATAAATTATAACTTTGCACAAAAGTGATTTAAAAGCATCACCAGACATCTCCAATTTATGGTGGGATTTTTGAATGAATTTATGAAAGGGTTGTAGTTCAATTATGGCCATATAATCTTGGAAAACCATTTTTCAAGAAACTAAAGATCAAGCAAATTAATTATGTAATTAGCTCTACTAATAAAAGAAAAGTTCTTCTTGAGTGGTTAAACAAGTCCAATATTATAAGTAAAAGATTTTTCATCTCAGGGAACAATTCCAAGATAATCAAGAAAAGAATGGTTTTAAAATCAAGAAAAACCAAGAAAAAGGAAAGTTAAATTTCCTGGCAAGATCTTTCTTAACAAAACAAGGTTAAAATTTTTGGGGTGTCACAGCGCGCGCGGAGGGACGCGAGCAGAGCGCTCCGTGGTCACCTCAAGGAAAAGTTGTCCACAAGCCGAGCGCTGACGGACGCGAGCAAAGCGCGCCAACGAACGCGACAGAGCGCGTCGCGGCGCCTAACGGCGAGGAGAGCTTGCCAAGGGACGCGAGCAGAGGACGACACAGTGATATGTGGAAAATAAGACAAACTGTGCGAGCGATGTCGGAGACATCAAGCACGAAACAGACTAGAGTTGCGTGTGTGACACTTGGCAGACAGTTGATCCATCGGAGCTGTTTGTGATGGAATAAGCCGTGTGTGTTGCGGGCAAACGCTTGCTGGTGTATAACCTTAAATTTAACCAAAAAAGTGTTAATGCATGTTACAAAAACTGTATAGCTAGAAACTATGTTCAAATATGACTCCAACGATATAATCTATGGCGACATGCATTCGTATTTTATTAGTTAAATCCTACTTATAAACTAGGATGGGGGTATATTAGGTAATTAAATTGCAAACTTTTTTTATTAACTGTATGTGTACGTGTCCTCTCGTCCTCCTCTCGCACGTCTTGTCACCCGCTGCAGACGGCTTCTTGGCGCAAGCTTGCTTGTGTGCGAAGGCGTTCTTTGGCCAAGCGGTGGCGCCAATGAATCGCCGGTGAGCCCGTTCCCACGCAACCTCGCAGGTTCCCGCGCAAGTTTCCCGCCCGACTCGGTGAAATCCCCCAAAATCCCAATGCTTACCGGCCTGCTATAAAAACCCTCACGGCCGGCGAGTCCTGCGCCGCATTCCCCCCTCCCTCCCTATAGCTTATCTCGTCTGCTTCTCCCACAATCTCCAATGGCACCGGTCCATCATCGTCGCTCAGCCACTCCACCGTCACCAGAGGATAGCTCCAGCTGGGAGGCTACACCGCGGCGGCGGCGCAGTCCCCGGCGTAGTGTAGTGCGCGTGGCGTCCCTGTTGGGTGCGTGCGAAACACCCACCACACGCTTCGCCGCTGCTGCCCGTCGGCAGCTGTTGCGGGCCGCCGTTGCCGCCACACCACCGTCGAAAGCCAGGGCCATCTCCCGTTCGCTGCCGCGGCCCGAAGGCAGGAGGTGGTGGTCGTGGACGCCACCCCATCGTCGGCCGCCGTGGCCGCCAGCCCACCGTCGACCGTCAGGATCATCACCCGCTCCGCCACCGCCGCCCGAAGGAGGGGGCAGAGGTGGAGGCCTTCACGTGTGTCAGCGACCTTGCGTGCTACATCGAGTTCCTACGGGAGGAGGAGGAGCGCCTCGTCGAGCACGCAAAGAGCCTTACCGCAGCCGTGGCCGCAGCACACACCGACGCAGAGGCGAGGAATCAGGAGATCTACGAGCAGTCCGGCCGCTTCGAGAGGGATCGTCTGGAGCAGCAGTGGGCATTCGAGCTGGCGAGTGTCGCTGAACATGCAACAGCGGTAGGCACCATATTGCATTTGTCCAGCTCGTCGGTAGGCTCCTCCTCCTCCTCTGCCTCTTACTGAGCGCACTCGGCAGAGGAGAGGTTGTCGGAAGTAGCACAAAGCCCCTCCATGGTAGTAGTAGTATTTAGGGGCTATTTTGTTCAGTTCATCTGACTATAAATGTGTGGTCGAACTGTACAACGTACTTAAAGTTAGCTAGTATATATAGTTGAACTAGCTATTTCAGTACGTGGTTGGCAACAATTGGGGAGAAGTTTGGTCGGTTCAGCTATCGAGTTGAACTGTTTGTATAAATTAAGAAAGACTACTTAATCTATGAATGAAATCTATGCTTAATTACTGAATTTTTGTTGCAAAAATTACATAGTGATAATGATTTCTAGCTGCATATTTTGACAAATCACAGTGCTACTAGGATTGACAAATGGCAAAGTTACTAGATCAACAAATGTAAATCTTTCCAGTTTGACAAATGGCAACATACCCAATATGACTGATGCAAATCTTACCAAATTGTTTGTACTTGGTTGCACACGGGTCATCCAGAACAACCGTTTGCGTTGAAAGGAGGCACAAATCCTGCGCTGCTCTCACTTTGCATAGGGTGTTCTATCTAAATCGTTTGTGATCAAGAGCTGCAGAAATCCAGCTCGGCAGATTTTCTCTTGGCTTCCTCGGGAAGCTGTCGGTTTGCATACGAGTGTTCTAACTAAAACGTTTGCGATGAGTGTTTCATATTTTAAAAAGCAAATTAAACTGCGGCTTGGGCACCATTAAGGGAGAGGACACGAGCAAAGGCGGGTGGCCATGGGAATCAAAGGGCTCGCTTCCCAGTGATCCTGCGCAGCATACAGCTTGCATGCTTCCCGGTGAGCCTACGCACTCGAGGACAGCTTGCACGCCTCTCGGTCAGCCTGCGCACCGGACGACGCTCGCACACCTCCCGTTCAGTCAAGGTCAAGCAGCTTTCCGCACGTCACCCCCTACAGCCATTAAAACCAAGACACGTGGCGTCACATGAATGGTTAACAGAATTTTGGATTTACTAGAATTTAAAAACCAGGCATCTCAATGTTGTGCCGGCAATCAACGGTGCCCTGGTGTTTGAAATTCATGCCCATTTCTTGCATGGGACCTAAGCATGCACCCAAGGACACAAATTTGATTTTTCAACCAATTTATATGCACTGGAGCATCTGCATGTAGTTCAAATTTCAATTATGCACATAAATGCATTGAAAACTCAGTTAATGCATAAAAATGTCGAAACGAACCCCGAAAAATCACAAAAATTCACACAACACTCATATTGTTCTATGTTGACACGAGAAAAAAAAATGGAAGCAATAAGAGGCAATGGATATCGTTTCGTCCCCAAAGGTGCGACGTTCCCTACCGAAAACCATCATGCTTGTTGTGAGAAGCTCCAGTTTGTGAGAAGCATATACCCAAACCTGCCCCAAATGGGACAGAATTTGTACCACGGCATGTTGATGCCGCTCCATGATAGCATGCCAAGTTTCATGAATTTCAGATAGGTTTTGGATTTACTAGAATTTGAAAACTAGGCATCTCAATGTTTTGCCGGCAATCAACGGTGCCCTGGTGTTCTAAATTCATTCCCATTTCTTGCATGGGGCCTAAGCATGCACCTAAGGACACAGATTTGATTTTTCAACCAATTTATATGCACTGGAGCATGTGCATGTAGTTCAAATTTGAATTATGCACATAAATGCATTGAAGACTCAACTAATGCATAAAAATGTCCGAACGAACCCTGAAAAATCACAAAAATTCACACAACACTCCTGTTGTTCTATGTTGACACGAGAAAAAAAATTGAAAGCAATAAGAGACAATGGATATCGTTTCGTCCCCTAAGGTGGGACGTTCCTGTCGATGTTCTGGGAACGGGGGTCCCCAGACTTACCTGCCTGCGGCCCCGTATGGCCCATCTTCGCCAGCAAACACCCAAGAGCCTTGCGAGGGGCCAAGCCTCGCGAGGCGGGCGATGCAAGACCTTCTCGGGGGCAGCCTCATCAGGCTGGCTCGCGAGGGGTGAAGAGATCAAGGCGAGGGGCACCTCGCGAGGTTCCTGTGACGCGAGCCATGACGACCGGGGCCAAGCGGGCGCTAGCACGGGCAGTGTCCTTGTTTCCTCTTTGGTGCTAAAGAGGCCAGCGCAGGCGAGGAGTCCCGAGGCATCAGGCAAAGGTTTCCATATCAGTGCAACGAGACCAAGACCAGAATGACGACAATACAGAGGTCACTGTGGAGCCCAAGACGGCGTCACCACCAGAGCCTTTGGCAGGTGAAGACCACCTTTAGTCAGGATAACTTGTACTAGTTATCTCCCTTCAAAATTGGCCGTTGTGGGATCCCTTCCCGCTCAATATTTGGGAAGAGGACCAGGGCCTCTATAAATAGGACTAGCCACCACCGTAGGAGGGGGACGCATCTTGGATAGGATCCATTCCATCCTCACATCCACAAGCTCACCGAGCACAAGAGCACCTCTCCTCAGGAGGCTGTTCTTCCCTTGTAACTATTCATCCTCAGCCCAAGAGGCAATCCACCACACCACACTGGAGTAGGGTATTACACCACATCGGTGGCCCGAACCAGTATAAACCCTTGTGTCTCTTGTTCTGCGGGTTCGTCGCGCTATGCCTTGAGATCGCGGTGAGGGCGTTAGCTAGGGGGAGGAGAGATCTTCGTGCACACCCCAGTGTTTGAACCTAAAGGGTTTTTCCAGAACCCGAAATCCGACATTTGGTGCACCAGGTAGGGGTGCGCCGAAGCTTCGCCCCCCCACCCCCGACGGCTTCGCCTCTCGGACCAGCTCTCATGGACGGCGCTGCTTTCCGACTGGATCAACGGGCGCCCCCAGCAGCGCCGTGGGGCTCTGGGCCTTCACCCCCGCCTTGCGGCGGGTGGGTGTCCACACACGTTCAAGCCGGCGATGTCGCCCCGTTACGATGGTGCGGCGGATCCGGCGGTCTTCCTGCTGGCACACGAGGAGGCCGTTCTGGAGGTCGGGGGCGACGATAAGGTCATGGCCAACTGGCTCCCCATGCCCTCGCTGGGCGGCGCGCGCTTGGCTCCTCCACCTGCCGGGGTCTTCTGTGGCCCCCTGGGGCTGCGTGACCTCTTCGTCGCGCGCTTAGGGGGACCAGCACCCCCCGCCGTCGCGGCCCTCCTCGGCGGCTCGCAAGCGCCGCCCTCAGACCGTCACACCAAGCCATTCTTTCGCCAGATAGGCGCCGCCTCCATGCAGCAGGGGGCTCCCGGGCTGGGCGGCGCCCAAGGCCAACCTGACCTTTGACTCGGGGGACCAACCTGTCACCACCGTCGGCTCAGGTGAGGGAGTCCTGGATTAGGGGGTCCTCGGACAACCGGACTATATCATTTGGTCGGACTATTGGACTATGAAGATACAAGATTGAAGACTTCATCTCGTGTCCGGATGGGACTCTCCTTAGCATGGAAGGCAAGCTTGGCAATACGGATATGTAGATCTCCTCCCTTGTAACCGACTCTGTGTAACCCTAGCCCCCTCCGTTGTCTATATAAACCGGAGGGTTTAGTCCGTAGGAGAACAACAATCATACCATAGGCTAGCTTCTAGGGTTTAGCCTCTACGATCTCGTGGTAGATCAACTCTTTTAATACTCATATCATCAAGATCAATCAAACAGGAAGTAGGGTATTACCTCCATCGAGAGGGCCCGAACCTGGGTAACCATCGTGTCCCCTGCCTCCTGTTACCATCCGCCTTAGACGCACAGTTCGGGACCCCCTACCCGAGATCCGCCGGTTTTGACATCGACATTGGTGCTCTCATTGAGAGAGCCGTGTTTCCGAACCACTGGATTCGTCTCCGGCCACGGACTCCGAGCCGCCTGCGTTCGTGCCTATCGAATCCGTTTGGGCGCCGATCATGGAGTTTACCTCCGCGGATATCTTTCAGCACTCGCCTTTCGGCGGCGTGCTAAATTCATTAAGGTCTCTCTCCTTATTAGGAGAACCTTGGCCGAACTATTTCCGGCTAGAATGGGATGCGGGCGACAAAGAAATTCGCTGCACACCCACCACCCACTTAGTAGCCATTGTCGACAATTTAACCGACATGCTCGACTTCGACTCCGAAGACATCGACGGTATGGACGACGATGCAGGAGACGGACAGGAACCACCGCCCACAGGGCGGTGGACCGCCACCTCTTCATATGATATATATATATATGGTGGATACCCCCAAAGAAGGCACTGGCGACAAGACAGCGGAGGATGACCCCTCCAAGAAGCAACCCAAGCACCGACGTCAGCGGCGCCGCTCTAAGTCCCACCATAAGAAAAGCAGTGATACCGGCACAAGAGACAATAGCACTCCGGATAGTGCCGAATACGACAACAATCCCCTCTAGCACGATTTAGAGCGGGAGGGTGAACAAGCTAGCCCTCCAGAACAAGCAGTAGATGGAGAAACGAAGGATGACAATTACATGCCTCTCTCCGAAGACGAGGTGAGCCTCGGCGACGAAGAATTTATCGTGTCTGAGGATCCCATCGACCAGGAGCGCTTAAAGCGCCGGCTTATAGCCACAGAAAATAGCCTGAAGAAAAAGCCACAACAGCTTCGAGCTGATCAAGATTTGCTAGCAGACAGACGGACCAAAGTCCTTGTGGCCGAGGAATACGAACTCGAACGCCCGACCAAGAGTTATCGAAAGCGCAGGTTGCTACCTCAACTAGAGGAGGAAGCATTGAAACCTACATCACCAGCGTACGATGCGGCTGATCGGCCACCTCGTGGCCGAGACAGAGAGGCATTTCAGCCCGAAGTCTGGCCTGCACCCCGCCGCCAATCAAACAAAAATATCAAGGCCTGGGGCAACACGCGGGACCTGCGAGATGTATTGGAAAACAAGGCAAAACATGCAAGATCGATCTACGGATCACGGGGGCGCGCACCAACACGTAACGATGGTCGTCATGACAGATACACTAAAACTAAATCCGGCCGAGCCGAACATGGCAGACAAGATTCGTATGAACTGCGTCGTGATATAGCCCGGCACAGAGGCGCCGCACACCCCCTATGCTTCACTGATGAAGTTGTGGATCACGAATTCCCAGAGTGTTTTAAACCCGTAAATATCGAATCGTATGATGGTACAACAGATCCTGCGGTATGGATTGAGGATTTCCTCCTCCACATCCACATGGCTCGCGGTGAAGATCTACAAGCCATGAAGTACGTCCCACTAAAACTCAAAGGACCAGCTCGGCATTGGCTGAATAGCTTGCCAGCAGACTCCGTCGGCAGTTGGGAGGATTTGGAAGATACATTTCTTGACAACTTCCAGGGCACTTATGTGCAACCACCGGATGCTGATGACTTGAGCCATATAACTCAGCAGCCAGGGGAATCAGCCAGGCAATTCTGGACACGGTTCCTAACAAAGAAAAACCAAATTGTCGACTGTCCGGATGTAGAGGCTTTAGCGGCATTTAAGCATAACATCCGTGACGAGTGGCTCGCCCGACACCTCGGCCAGGAGAAGCCGAAGTCTATGGCAGCGCTCACGACACTCATGACCCGCTTTTGCGCGAGCGAGGATAGCTGGCTGGCTCGCAGCAACAACACATCAAGGAATCCGGGCACTTTAGATACTAGAGATGCTAACGGCAGACCACGTCGTAATAGACACAAGCGCCGCAACAACGGCGATAATGCCGAAGATACGGCAGTCAATGCCGGATTCAGAGGCTCTAGATCCGGTCAGCGGAAAAAGCCATTCAAAAGAAGTACTCCGGGCCCATCCAGTCTGGACCGCATACATGATCGCTCGTGTCAAATCTACGTCACCCCCGATCACACCAACAGAGAATGCTGGGTGTTCAAGCAGGCCGGCAAGTTGAATGCAGAAAACAAGGACAAGGGGCTGCATAGTGATGACGAGTAGGAGCCCCGGCCGCCAAACACGGCAGGACAGAAGAGGTTCCCCCCACAAGTGAAGATGGTGAACATGATATACGCAACCCACATTCCCAAGAGGGAACGCAGGCGTGCACTAAGGGGCGTCTATGCGATGGAGCCTGCCGCCCCGAAGTTCAACCCATGGTCCTCTTGTCCGATCACCTTCGATCGCCGGGACCACCCCACTAGTATCCGTCATGGAGGATCCGCCGCATTGTTCCTAGACCCCATCATTGACGGATTTCACCTCACTCGAGTCCTTATGGACGGTGGCAGCAGCCTGAACCTGCTCTATCAGGATACAGTGCATAAAATGGGTATAGATCCCTCGAGGATCAAACCCACAAAAACCACCTTTAAGGGCGTCATCCCAGGTGTAGAGGCCCATTGCATGGGCTCAATCACACTGGAAGTGGTCTTCGGATCTCTGGACAACTTCCGAAGACAGGAGTTAATCTTCGATATCGTCCCGTTCCGCAATGGCTATCACGCACTGCTCGGGCGAACCGCATTTGCAAAATTCAATGTGGTACTGCATTACGCATACCTCAAGGTCAAGATGCTAGGACCTAGGGGGGTCAATGGAAACAGAGAAAGCTCGCTCCGCACGGAGGAGCACACTGCAGCCCTCGCAGCAGAAGCACAAAGCAGCCTTTTAAGGCAAGCCGCCAATTCGACAATACTACCCCCGGACACCGTCAAGCGAGTCCGGAGTAACCTGCAACAGGATCGCCTAGCACGTTCAGAGCTCTCCTAGCAATTCGGCCCCCGTCCTAGTCCCAGTCAAGCGACGAAATTTGTGCCGCGCGTACATAATTACGCACTGAAAATACCATGGGCATAGGCGGGGGCACGATCAGGGCACGTCCCACAATGCGGCTCAACCGCCCTAGGGGCTGCATACCTTTATCATTTTTTCCTTTCAGGACCTTACTCTCTGGAAGCACTTTCCGGCTGTATGATTGCCGGACACATTACGGGAAGGAACAACCAAGGAGGCAAGAAGCTAAGTCGTACAAGGGAACCCCCAGGTGGTCTCTAATAACAATCGACATACCCGTTCTTTAGTACCCATACGCATCCTGCCCTTGGATAGGACATTTCAAATAGTCCTATTTTTGCTTCTTGCACTACTTGTATCAGTACGCTTTGACGTATTATCTAAATAACAATGCATAGCATTTGTCTATTATTGCATTATCCATCCTTTTCTCTTATATGTTTATTTATGACAATTTGCACACGTACATTCTGGTACGACCAGTACGCCAGGGGCTTTCGTATACCCCATAATACGGCGTGAGAAGTCCGAACACTTTTGACAGTGTGGCACCCCGAACTTATAGCATTATATGCATCAGCTCCGAATCATGTCTTGGGTCAATAGTTGGGTTTGCCCGGCTCCCATGTTTTGCTACCTTAGTTCTGCTATATCGGCTAAGGTAGCGTTGGGAGAACTACTGCGATTGTGTCCCGGTTCTTCCGGACGAGCACCTCAGTAGAGAAAGCCGAAAAGTGTCTGTCATGATAAGGCGAGAGCTGGTCGCTGTTCGAGAGGTCTCAAGTCCTTAAAGACTTCTTCCGCTTCGGGCGAGGAGTCGGCCTTGCCCGACTTAAGCGTATATAGCGCCCCAAATTCGGCCTTCCGAATACTAGGGTCTTCGCCAAAATTTAAAATTGTAGACTTCTATGGCTAAGTGACAGTGATAAAGCCTTATAGTCCGATTGCCTGGTTCGTTGTGCTGAGCACCTCCCTCGAAGGACCCAAAATTGGGATAAAGAGTGCTCGGGTTTATCCGAACACCTCGATTACTAGTTAAATGGGGGCAGAAGCCGACGAGTGGCCAACTCTCAGATTTTATAAACGGCCGCACAGAAGGTAATATTTTAAATTTGAAAAACGTTGCATAGCGCAAATGAACTAGTTTCACATTACAGGATCACATGAGCACGTTCATTCAAAAATTACATCTTTAGCACATTCCTCCGCCACAAGGCGGGAACCCTTCAGGACACTTTCATAATACATCTCGGGGCGGCGATGCTCCTTGCCCTCCGGCGGCCCCTCCTTCACCAGCTTCAGGGCGTCCAGCTTCGCCCAGTGCACCTTGGCCCGGGCAAAAGCCCTGCGCGCACCCTCGATGCAGACGAACCGCTTTATGAATTCAGGCCATGGGCAGGCATCTACAAGCCACCTCACCAGACCGAAGTAGCTTTCAGGCAGGGGATCGCCAGGCCACATTCGGACTATAAGACCCTTCATGGCCTGTTCGGCCGCCTTGTGAAGCTCGACCAGTTGCTTCAGCTGGTCGCTCACGGGCATTGGGTGTTTCGTCCCAGTATACTGAGACCAGAACAACTTTTCCGTCGAGCTCCCCTCCTCAGCTCGGTAAAACTCCATGACATCCAACACTGCGCAGGAAGACTGCGAGCGCTCTGGAGAGCTCCGAACTCGGGTAAGTAAAGGAAAGTTTCCTTCGTGCTTGCTTTGCATAATGAATGCCTTACCGCTGCCACCTTCTTCACCGCATCAATCTCTGGAGGGCCTTGTGGGCTTCAGCCTTGGCGTTTAATGCGCTTTCGAGGGCCTTCGAAGCTCGGACTCTCGCGTCTTAGAGTCAAGCTCCAAGGACTCGTGTTTTTGGCGAGCACTGGAGCTCTTGCCGCACCTCGCCTACCGGGCTTCGCTTTTCTCGCTCGATCGCTCCTTGGCGCTTTGTCCTTGGCCTCGAGGCAGGCGCCTTCTTGGTCGCCACTTGATCGTGGCCCCAGCAAATTCATGATGATCCTATTATTTAACAACCAAATTTGTTTTTAATATATAGACAAGGTATTACTTACCTTTGCTCTCCTCGAGCTGCCTCTTGGCTAGGCCGAGCTCTTCCTCAGACCGCTCAAGGTCCTGCTTGATCTGGCGACCTCCATGATGCGTCTTGGCGGCCAGCGATGAAGCCCTGCATATGCACATAGACATATTCTGATTAGACTCCTGAGTCATTATTTGATCCTCTATTCGGCCTTTCTTCGCGAATGCCAAACAGAGCATCAGGGGCTACTGTCTATACGGTAATATTTTCCTATATTTTGATTATTTACCTGAAAGCCTGTTAGGAGGCTGGCACAAGCTTCAGTTAGTCCGTTTTTGTCGGATTGAACCTTCTCGATCACCTCACTCATGATAGTGCGGTGCTCTTCGTCGATGGAAGCGCCGCGAAGCGCTTCCAGCAAGTTGTCCGGTGCCTCTGGATGGACAGAGGCCACGGCGTGGCGGCTTGCCCCTCTTAACGGGGTCGCCGCCAAGTCCGTACCACCGGAGGTTCCGCGCCAGATGTTAAGCAGGGGCGAACTCGAAGCCCATGGGAGTCTTGCTCCCTTTGCGCCCAGGGTCCGGAAGGTCGCCCCGAGGCGCCTCCAGGACTACCTCCCCTCGGCTCGGTGCCCTTTTAGACAACACCTCGACGTTGTCCGTAGGGCGAGGGGTGGAGGCGGTCGGAAGGGAATCGCTATTCATATCCGACAGGTCCAAAGAACCATCCGACGAAGATACGTCGATATGGGCTCGGGACGGACTACATAATCATGTTCGGCGTAAAGAGAAGCAGTGCAGTAAAACATACCATGAATTACTATGGTATCCGGATACTTACAACTTCGCCAGGGGCTTGTCCCTTGGTAACCACTCATCCTTGTTGTAGGCGGCCGTCGTGGAGCAGTCCAGAAGGAGGGTCCTTCCCTTCTTGGACCCTTCGGCCTCCCCAGTTGGGGCGGCCTTCCTTTTCTTGTCTCCCCCGGATGGGGGGAGAACTTTCCTCTTCCTCCTCCTCGTTTTCGTGGGAGGAGTGCGCCTCGGAGTTATCGGACGATGAGTCCGATATAACCTTGCACCGGAGACCCTTTCGGGTCCCAGTGGCCTTCTTCTTGGCCTTCTTCACCGGCACCTCGTATGGCGCCAGAACCAGCATCTCTGTTAGGAGAGCATCTGTAGGATCTTTAGGCAGGGGGGCTGGGCAACCGATCTGCTCCGCTGTCTCTACCCAATCCTGTTAATGGCATGGAAGCTTAGATCCCGCACATGATTAAACTGGGGAAAATAAATATCCTGTGAGATATAAAAACTTACCGGATTGGCATGGCACTGTGCGCTGAGTCCGCGGTCCTTGGTAAGGGGAGGAGGTACCTCGGCGCCCTTGAACAGCACCTTTCAGACGTCTTTGTGCATCGTGTCGAAGAGCTCTCGCAGTGTCTGGTGCTCGGCCAAGTCGAACTCCCACAAATTTAATGCCCGTCGTTGACACGGGAGGATCCGGCGGAAGAGCATGACCTGGACCATGTTGACAAGGTTGATTTTCTTGCTCATCATGTTTCTGATGCATTTCTGGAGTCCGGTCAGTTCCACCCGTGAACCCCAGGACATGCCCTTCTCTTTCGAGGAGGTGAGCCGCATGGGGATTCTGGATCGGAATTCGGGGGCCGCCACCCAGTTGGTGTCGTGCGGCTCGGTGATGTAGAACCACCCCGATTGTCAAACCTTTAAGGTCTCCACATAGGAGCCTTCGAGCCAGGTGACGTTAGGCATTTTTCCCACCATGGCGCCTCCGCACTCCACTTGCTGGCCGACCACCACCTTCGGTTTAACATTGAAGGTCTTCGGTCACATGCCGAAGTGGGGCCTGATGCGGAGGAAGGCCTTGCACACGACGATACACGCCAAGATGTTGAGGATAAAATTGGGGGCCAGATCGTCAAAATCCAGGCTGTAGTAGAACATGAGCCCGCGGACGAACGGGTGGAGTGGAAATCCCAGTCCGCGGAAGAAGTGGGTAATGAAAACCACCCTCTCATGGGGTTCGGGCGTGGGGATGATCTGCCCCGCATCTGGCAGCCGGTGCGCGATGTCCGCGGCCAGATATCCAGCTCCCCGTAGCTTTGTGACATCCTCCTCCATGACGGAGGAGACCATCCACTTGCCTCCCGCTCCGGACATGGTTAGAGTGGTTTGAGGGGAAAAGCACAGACTTGGGTGCTGGAGCTCGAGTGCGCAAGAATGGATGAGCAAGGAGGAAGAAGGCGTGGGTAAAAAAAGGAATCCTTATCCCTTTATAGGGGCATACGCCTCCCCACCTGCCTAGTAAAACTCGCTTATTCCCCAAGTTCCGTAATTGATGGCGCGGTTGGGTTACCCACACCCGTATTAATGAGAATCCCGTGATAAGGGGACACGATCTCTGCTTCGACAAGACATGCCAAGAAAACTACCTCGTAATGCGTACAGTAGCTGGTTGAGAAAAACGGTTTAGATAATGACCGGGCCATGGTATCATGTCATGCTATCAAACGTGTCAGCAGATTAGATGTGTGGAAATATTATTCTCTCTACGGTGGTATGTGGATCTTATTTTGCAGAGCCGAATACTATCCTTGTGTTCAAGATCTTCTATGGAGTATTCGGAGGAGGAACCCACCTTGCAATGTCGAAGACAATCTGCGCGCCGGACTCATCGTCATTTAAGCCTGGTTCAGGGGCTACTGAGGGAGTCCTGGATTACGGGGTCCTCGGACAGCCGGACTATATCCTTTGGCCGAACTGTTGGACTATGAAGATACAAGATTGAAGACTTTGTCTCGTGTCCGGATGGGACTCTCCTTGGCGTGGAAGGCAAGCTTGGCAATACGGATATGTAGATCTCCTCCCTTGTAACCGACTCTGTGTAACCCTAGCCCCCTCCGGTGTCTATATAAACCGGAGGGTTTAGTCCGTAGGACAACAACAATCATACCATAGGCTAGCTTCTAGGGTTTAGCCTCTACAATCTCGTGGTAGATCAACTCTTGTAATACTCATATCATCAAGATCAATCAAGCAGGAAGTAGGGTATTACCTCCATCGAGAGGGCCCGAACCTGGGTAAACATCGTGTCCCCTGCCTCCTGTTACCATCTGCCTTAGACGCACAGTTCGGGACCCCCTACCCGAGATCCGCCGATTTTGACACCGACATCGGGCGTGCTCCCAATGCTTTGCACGCCCACCATCTACAGCGTAGCCATCACCAAGACCCTGATCGACGGCGGCGCCGGCCTCAACGTGGTCTCTGTGGAGGCTTTTAGCCTCCTTCATGTACCGCTTGAGCGGCCCCGCCGCAGCAAGCCCTTCTCTGGGGTCGGCGACGGCTCCTCCAACCCCCGGGGCAGATCCGTCACCCCGTGACCTTCAGCACACACGACAACTACCGCTCTGAGCTAATCGACTTCGACATCGCCCACATCGACCTACGGTACAACGCCATCCTCGGGTACCCGGCGCTAGCCCAATTCATGGCAGCTACTCATCCTGCCTACAACCTCATGAAGATGCCAGGGAGCAAGGGCGTCCTCACCGTGGCCGGAGACAAGAGGGAAGCCGTGGCGGCCCTCAAACTCGCTTTCAGGGCCACGGCGGCAGCTTGCCCGGCTGACAAGGCCGTATCCAGGGCCAAGGGGGCTGCGCCGACCAAGAAGAAGAAGCTATTCACTCAAGGTCAAGTGTGACGCCCAGAAAATTAAGCTACAGTAATCCTATTTTGATGGCGCCAGGTCGTCGCGATTACTGTTGTTAAACTCGCGTTGGTTCGAATCCGGTCCAAATTCAAATTTAAAATAAAGTCAAAATATAAAAGTTTTCAAATGTCAAAACTTATATGTACAAACTGTGGCAAATATTCCATAAGTAATTATGGTGGTGAACCAACATTTTGTAAAGTGTTTTAGTGAAGTAAAATAAAATAAAACAGTAAAAGGAAGCTAAAAACAAAACAACATAAAAATATATATAAAAAAGGAGAAAAGGCCTCCCCTGACCCCATGGGTCTCGGCCCATCTCACCGAGCCGGCCCGACCCAACTCCCCCTCGGTCGCCTTCCACCTTGCTACAGGGGAAGTCGACCGAGGCGCGCCCACCGTCCTCGCCGAACCCGCTCGCCGCCCCCGTGTCGATGCCGTGCCGAGGGGATAAGGACAAGTCCCCTCGGCTTCGTCAGCTTCCCCCACCAGATATTTTCCCCGCTCCTTCGCCCCTCCCTCTCTTTCCCCAGATCCACCTCCCCTCTCCTCTCACTCGATCCCGAGCTCTGTCGCACGAGCTTGTTGCCACAGACCGCCATTGACGCGGCCCTCGACCCCGACTCGCCTCGCCGACGTGCTCACAAGCCTCGCCATCGTCCCCTACGTCAGTTTCGCCGAGCCAATCGAGTTGAGGAGCCCCGACGCAGACGCCCGCATCGTCTTCAACCTCGGGATCCACCGGCAAGCTTCGCCAAATACCTCGCCATTGCAGCTCCTAAGCCACCAACGGGCCTCCGTGTGCCTCCGTGGTGAGATCGTCATCACTTTTCCTCTTGCCGCGCCTCGATTCCATGCGTGCTACTAGCTGCTCGTGCCGGCCGTTTCACCCTGCTTCCTCGTCCGCACCCACGCTCCCCCGCACGTGCGGCCACGCTCTGGCCGCAGCCTCTGCTGCTTACTGCACTGCTCCCGCGTCTACCTGCGCTTGCCGTCGCAGCCCCGCGCTTCCGCCCGCTCTGCCGCCGCCCGTGCAACCCTGTCGCTAGCCGCGTGTCCCGCATACGCCCCGCTCACCCCCTCGAGCTGCTCTACTGCTACGGGCCTGCTGGTCGCCTGCCCCTGGCGGCGCTCTGCCGCACCCGCTGGTCCTCGCGCCGATCGCTGCCCTTTTGTGCTTCCGCCACGGCCTACCCGCGCGGGCCTCCCCGCTCGACCCGCTACTAGAGGCGAGCCCTTGGCCTCCCCTGCCCTTCGCCGCCCATTGTCATTGCCTGCCGCCCCAAGACGCGTGGCCACGGACCATCGTCCACAGCCGACCGGCCGGCCCGACGGTCGCGCCCTCCTCAGCCCCTCTCGCGGCCTCGCCGTCTCCAGCCACGCTCGCGCGAACGCCGCCTCCTTAGCGCCGCTCTGGCCTGCGCCTCGCCGCTCCCCAGGCCTTTGCCCTGCGGCGCCTGGCTACAGCCTCGGGCACAAACGCCCAGCGCCCACTTCCCGTTAGGACGCCCCGCTAAGGCCACTTGGGCCTATGACAGCGGGCCCCACGCCCCTGTTTACTTTAAAAAATGTTAAAAAATATTAGTAAAAATAATTAATTAGTTAGTTAAACACTTAACTAACTTAATTAATTAATCTTAATTAACCTAATGAACTATATTAGTTAGTTAAATCTGTAGTTAGTTAGAACAGTCATGACATGTGGACCCACTCCTACTATTCACTAGTTGACAAGTCTCTGTTGACTTGGTCAACTTCCCCGTGGCCCAATCTGTCGGCCACATGTGCTTAATGCTAGGTACACTTCTCTGTACCCATAGCATTTATTATTTAAATGTTTTTCGAATTAAATTAAATCCAGTAATTTGGAAATTCAATGAAACTTTGAAAAATCGTAGAAAAATAACCGTAGCTCGGATGAAAAAGTTTTATACATGAAAGTTGCTCAGAAAAATATGAAGAATCCAAATACACGGTCTGTTCGTCTGCCACACATCCCTAGCATAGAGAACATGCAACTTTCCCCCTCTGTTTCATCTGCCCGAAAAAGCCTAACTCCGGGAAAACTTTCCGGATGTTTTTTCCCCTTCGTCGGTATCATGTAGCGCCGCGATAGAACACCCCTAGACCTGCGTGTTACTGCCATCATGCATTTGTGTTGCATTTGTTTGCATTATATTTACTGTTTCTTCCCCCTCTTCTCTCTGGTAGACCCTGAGATCGCTGTTGATGCCCCTGTGATCGACTACGTCGACAACGACCCCTCCTTGCCAGAGCAACCAGGCAAGCCCCCCTTTGATCATACCGATATCGCCCATTCCATTCTCTCATGCTTGCATTAGATTTTGCTACTGTTATTGATTGCTCCTATTCTGATGCATAGCCTGCTTTTGTAACCTGCTTATTGTTACCTACCTGCTTATCCTAAACTGCTTAGTATAGGTTGGTTAGTGATCCATCAGTGACCCCCACCTTGTCCTTGTTGCCCCTGCTTCATCATCGATGCCTCGATCAACGTGATCGACGACCAGAGCCTGACACCTCACATCACATCATGCCCCTTTAGTTGCTCGACTCTGCAGAGCTACTATCGAGTGCCGAGGGTGATCCCTCATAACGCACTCCTGATGATAATTCTGTAGTGTAGCTATTTGGTCATGGTTAACGGGGGTGGTTCCTCTTTCACAATTCCCGATACGGATCTGTCGTGCAACACCTCGTGGGTGGTCCCTCTTACGTTCATCTTGATGATTACATTGAGTGGAATCCATCGGGGGTGATTCCTCGGGTTTTCTTCCTTGATGTTTTGGACACACGGTTACCTTGACTTTACTTGAGACCATTGTTGAAGTTGGGTCGGCCCTGAGGGGTACCCGCGTGTTGATGTGAAAGCCGGGCGGGCCCGGAGAGCACCCGTGCGATGTGCCAGTGGTGGCTGGCTGTTTAGCGGTATCACCCAGGAGGGGGTGGTAGCTCCGGACTTGTCCCGACAGCCGTCACTACTTTTAATTGTTAATGCACTAACATGTTTGGGTATTTGTTCTGAATTGGCCTCTGGCCTTTACGCACTAACCACCACGCGAGAATAGTTATGGGCCTCGACGTCGCAGTATTAGCCGAAGCTTTGTCAGACGTCCAGTTCAGCATTGTGGCACGGTCGGATCGTGCTGGCCATCCGAGGCGGTGCTGGTATCCACCCTGCACACAACGACCCAGAGTGATGTGGGTGATGGGCCCAAGACCCCGGAGCGCTTAGGATGTAGACCGACGGGGACCTCTCTGCCGAGCCTAGGTTGGGCTACGACGTGTTGACCTTCCGAGGCTGGGCTTTGACCCTAGAAAGGTGTGTCCGGCCAGAGTGATCGAGCGTGTTGGGTAACGTGGTGCACCCCTGCAGGGAAGACATATATTCGAATACCGTGTCCACGGTAATGGACGTTCAGCCTTGTATCCTGATCTTATACAACTAGAAATGGATACTTGATATGTGATGGATATGTGGCCCCGGGAGTGCTTTCTCGCAGGGAGTCAAGGAAGGATCTCTGGGCGTTGATACTACAACATGTTTGTTAAATATAAACTGTTATTCTTTACTCTTCTACATGCTGCAAGATGCTTGGAGCTGCTTGAAGATGCTAGTCTTTGATAGGCTAGGCCTTCCCCTCTATTCTGGCATTCTGCAGATTCAGTCCACGATCTGACCCTTCCATTTGATACCAATGCATACTTAGCATAGATCTGATGCTTGCGAGTACTTTGGATGAGTACTCATGGTTGCTTTGCTACCCCTTTCCCCCCTTCCTTCTTCTTTCCGGTTGATGCAACCAGATGGTGGATCCCTGGAGCCATAATCCACCGCTGACGGATACTACTACGTGGAGACCGCCGACGACCAGGAGTAGTTAGGAGGTCCCAGGCAGGAGGCCTTGCCTCTTCAATCGTTGATGTTTGTGTTTGCCTTCTTAAGGCATCCTTGTCTAACTTATGTCTGTACTCAGATATTGTTGCTTCTGCTGACTCTTGTGTATGGGCTTGTATTCGAGCCCTCGAGGCCCCTGGCTTGTAATATAAAGCTTGTATTATTTTGATTTGTGTCTAGAGTTGTGTTGTGATATCTTCCCGTGAGTCCCTGATCTTGATCGTACGCATTTGCGTGTATGATTAGTGTACAGTCGAGTCGGGGGTGTCACATCAAGCCAAGACAAAGCTAGTACAAATCGACGAGGACGGGGCATCAGGCGCCACCTTTACCATAGGCACCGACCTCGCCCCAGATCAAGAAAGAGAGTTGGTGGACTTCCTGCGGGCGAACAAGGAGGTGTTCGCCTAGGAGCCCAAGCAGCTAGTTGGGCTCCCGAGAGGAGTGATTGAGCATCATCTGAAGGTATGCCCCAACATGCGCCCTATGAAGCAGAGGGTGAGGCGACAGTCCACGGAGAAGCAGTCCTTCATCGTCCAGGAAACCCGCAAGCTGGAGGCAGCAGGTGTCATTCGCGAGGTCCGGTACCAGGAGTCACTGGCGAACCCGATCGTCGTGCTGAAGAAAGGAGGGAAGGAGCGCATGTGTGTCGACTTCACCAATCTCAACAAGGCCTGCCCTCAAGACCCATTCCCGCTACCGCGCATCGACCAGATTGTCGACTCCACCGCCGAGTGCGACCTGCTATGCTTCCTGGATGCGTTCTCGGGTTGCCACCAGATCAAGATGGCGGTGGAAGATGTGGAGAAAACGGCTTTCTTGACCCCGTGCGGGGTGTACTGCTACACTTGCATGCCATTCGGACTACGCAATGCAGGAGCAACCTTCCACCGGCTGATGCACATCGCCTTGGGACAGCAGCTCGGGAGAAATGCTGAGGCCTACGTCGACGACATTGTGGTGAAGTCTCGGGAGGAAAGAACTTTGATTCAGGACCTGGAGGAGACATTCGCGAGCCTACGCCAGGTGGACTTGCGGCTCAACCCGGAGAAGTGTGTGTTTGGTGTCCCTTCTGGCAAGCTGCTGGGCTTCCTCATGTCCCACAGGGGGATCGAGGCCAACCCGGACAAGGTCAAGGCAATCGAAGACATGATCCCACCACAAACCCTCAAGGAGATGCAAAAGCTTGCCGGATGCGTGACTTCGCTGGGGCGCTACATCTCCAAGCTGGGGGAGCGCACCTTGCTGTTCTTCAAGCTGATGAAGAAGAAGGGTTCGTTCGAGTGGACCCCTGAGGCCGACCTGGCATTTCAAGACTTCAAGAGATACTTGACCAGCCCGCCGGTGATGGTGGCATCTCGTCCCCTCGAGCCCTTGGTACTCTACCTGTCTGCCACACCCCACTCCGCCGGCGCGACGCTGGTGGCCCTCAGAGAGGAGCACCAGGTCAAGGGCCTGCCAAGTGGAGCCACCAAGCCGGACGAGGCAACACAACACCAAGGCGATGCTCCTGAGGCAGCGGCTGCCCTAGCAAGTCTTCAAGCCCCTCAAGCCAGAGATCCACAGGAAACACCTCAGCCCCCAGGAGCCAAAGACTCCTCAGCTCTCCCGCCCTTGTCGAGCACCCGGTGTACTTCGTAGCACTTTGTCATCATAGTACTACGAGATGCGAGAGCACGATACCCCATGCGTCAAAAGCTCTTTCTCGCGCTCCTGGTGGCCTCGCGTAAGCTGCGCCACTACTTCCAGGGTCACCCCATCAAGGTTGTCTCAGCTTACCCGCTGGAGAGAGTGCTCAGGAGCCCCAATGCTGCGGGAAGAGTTGCCGAATGGAACATCAAGCTGCAAGCGTTTGACTTGGAGTTCAGCACAACCAGGGTCATCAAGGGGGCTGCGCTCGCCGACTTTGTGGCAGAATGGACCGACACCCCAGAACTCGAAGCAGGCGAGAACCGATCCCTCTCGCGAGGGAGTGAAGCGCCAGATGGCTGGGTCATGTACTTCGACGACGCGTTCGCACTCCAGGGCGCGGGGGCTGGAGCTTTGCTCATCTCGCCCACTCAGGGCAAGCTTTACTACACCGTGCAGCTCTGCTTCCAGCAAGGCGAGAAGGTCTCCAACAACATCGCAGAGTACGAGGGCCTCATCACCGGCCTCAAGGCTGCGGTGGCCCTGGGGGTGAAACGCCTCACTATTAGAGGAGACTCGCAGCTCCTCATCAACTTCTCCAACAAGGTGTACGAGCCAAAGGATGAGCACATGGAGGCATACCTCGCGGAGGTACGCAAAATGGAGAAGCAGTTCCTGGGCCTGGAGCTACAGCATGTGCCTCGTGGCACCAACAAGGAGGCCGACGACATCGCCAAGAGAGCATCCAAGCGGCTACCCCAAGAGCCTGGCGTCTTCGAGGAATGGCTCTTCAAGCCTTCAGCAGCACCTCCTCCTGTGAAACAGGCGCTACCTCAGGAGGAACTCCCCCAGCCACCAGCCTCGGGAGCCCCCGCTCGTGGCCCGACCTCGGGAGCGCGCCTGCTCCTAGCGCTCGAGCCTCAGGAGGGGTGCTGGATCGAGGAGTTCAAGGCATACCTGACGCAAGGCACGTTGCCGGAAAAGGAAGAGGACGCTTGTTTTTTCCTGCTATTCATTACATTGGTCTTTTCATTGCAAAATGCTTGCTTGCTAGAGAGAAGGTGGGTGCGCTCAGCTCACCAGACCTTGCTGTTTTGCATCGTGCATTAGAGGGCAACAACACTTATAGCTTGGGAGCCATTATGGCTCGTCGCCTCCACATTAATAAGTCCAAGGGTAAAATACATGGTGGGATTTTCACTACTCGTTTGGCAGCTCACTTTAATGTTGGGATACGCCATCATGATTACCCTCTGACCAAGGTTTATCTAGACCGCGCAGCCATGGAACACCATCATTTTATTACAAAAGATTACCCTGGCATTCCTATTCCTTATAACCTGGTTTTTAGCATTGAAACTCGTGATATTATCCCGTTGCTTGCTCCTGCTTAGTTTGATTCTGTTGCTAGGGGCGGATATAGGATTATGCATGCATACATCATCGCCTACCGGAACACTCAGGCTGCTGCAAAGGCAGAGGAGGAACCTCAGCAGTGGGATGAGTGGATGCCCGCTCCTTAGTACCCCTACTACCATCCAGGCTACTGATCGACTACCAAGTTAGCCCAAAAGCATAAGCTTGGGGGAGTACGTGTTCTCACCGACATTACATTCATGTCCACTTATCCATTAGTCGGTGTTCACACCTTTTCATTGTATCATCCATGTTTAGATTTATTTTTCTTGCTTTCTTCTTGTGTGTTTGAAAAACTTTAGAAAAACCAAAAAAAAATAGTTGTAGTTAGTTTACTTTCTATGCATGCTTAGTAGTAATATTAAAAAGGAAATCCAAAAAAGATTTCCTTGTTCTTTTGCTTGTTGGGAGCTTTCCCGTGTAAATAGTTTTTCTCGTTTTTTCTTTTCCCTTTTATTTTCTTGTTCAAGAAAACCAAAAACTCCAAAAATATTTTAGTGTGTTTCTCTGAATTTCTTTTCTTTTTATTCGAGTTGTACCGAGGAGAAGACCACGATGAAAATGTTGACTGGCTCTCATATGAATAAATGTTCATCTAATATAGAGCTCATTTTACCTTGTCTTCTCCTGTTGAATAAAATGTTTGCAGATTCCAGCTTAGTCCATGGCACTCTTGCACTATTATTATTTTCATATCGTTCGGTCGTGCAAGTGAAAGGCAATAATGATGATATTTGATGAACTGGTCGTGGCAGAGAGAAACGAGTATGAACTCGACTTGTTCTGTTTGTGTAAATATGTTTAACCTAGTATCCATGATTCAGCCCATTATGATTAAACATGTTTGCAATGACAATTAGAGATTGTAGTTTCTCGTGCCATGCATAAGTAGCTGGGAGTGGATAATGATTTATCTTGGATATCAACATTGCGTTACAATGATTGTGATGTAGTATGATGATATGGTATCCTCCTCTGAATGTTTGAGTGGCTTGACTTGGCACATGTTCATGCATGTAGTTGCATGAAAACCAACATAGCCTCTATGATATTTGTGTTCATGGTGTTCATATCCTACTCATGCTAGTGTCCAATGTTACTTATGCATAATGCATATTTATGACCGTTGTTGCTCTCTAGCTGGCCGCTTCTCAATCTAATTGCCAGCCTTTGCCTGTACTAAGTGGGAATTCTGCTTGTACATCAAACACCTTGAACCCAAAGTTGTTCCAGATGAGTCCACCATACCTACCTATATGCGGTATTACCCTGCCATCCTAAGTTTGCATGTGCCACCTCTGAAAACTTCTAAATAAATATCATTTTTCTGTGCCTGGATCGTTCATGGAACGATAGGAGGTGGTCGGTATCTTCTATGCTAAGCGGGTTATTCTCTGGTCCAGTGTTTATTCACTCGCCATCGCACGAGAAAAGGGCGGTAATAGGGATGCCTAGTCCCAAACTGCAAACAGAAAAAGAGTTGATCTCTCAAATAATCAAACAAAAACTCCCAATGGAGTCAAAACCTTTACTTTTATCACTTGGGAACCGCCACTAGCGTGCTTAGCATGGAAGATGTTGATAACTGATGGTCGTGAAGTAAATGAGAAGGGTGCATGCTTAAAAATACCATTTACCTCTGTTTTAAAACTTGAGCTCTGGCACCTCTGCAAATCACTGCTTCCCTCTGCGAAGGGACTATCTATTTACTATTATGTTGTGTCATCACCTTCTAAAACAAGCGCCAGAAACTGAGAGCACAACTTTCATGACTTATGCATTGTGTGTAGCTAATGTTGGGTGCATCATGACTGGATCTTTTCAACCATGAATTACAATGTTTAGTCACTACTTGAACTTTGGAGGTGCTCTGCATTTATGTTTTGCCGCCTCAGAAAGGTCTAGCGAGATACCACTATTGTCATATTATATCATGGGTGTTTTGACAATGTGTTGCCGTTTGAGATACCTTATTATTGCTCGCTAGCTGATTATGACATTGATATGAGTTAATATAATCTTTAAGAGTTATTGTCGGCATGGTTAGTTATAATGTTGGCTGAAAACCTGGGTGCTATTTAAGCTTATTTATGCAAACAAGACCAAAACAGTTGTAAAAGTTTTTCTTTTTCACTTTCAGTTTATCAACTGAATTGTTTGAGGACAAGCAAAGGTTTAAGCTTGGGGGATTTGATACGTCTCCAACATATCTACTTTTCCTAATGCTTTTCCTCTTGTTTTGGACTTTATTTGCATGATTTGAATGAAACTAACTCCGGAATGACGTTGTTTTCAGCAGAACTACCATGGTGTTATTTTTGTGCAGAAACAAAAGTTCTCGGAATGGAATGAAACTTTGCAAGGAATTTTTATATAATAAATAAGAATTTCTGGAGCCAAGACCTACCGGAGAGGGGCACCTGGGTGGGCACAACCCACCAGGGCGCGCCCCCCTCTCCAAGCGCGCCCAGGTGGGTTGTCCCCACCTGGTGGCCCCGCAGAACCTGAAACCAACGCTATAAAATCCTATTTTCCAGAAAAAAATCAGGGAGAAAGAATTATCGCGATCCACGAGACGGAGCCGCCGTCACCTCCTGTACTTCATCGGGAGGCCAGATCTAGAGTCCGTTTGGGGCACCGGAGAGGGGGGTCTTCGTTCTTCATCATCAGCAACCCTTCTCCATCGCCAATTCCATGATGCTCCCCACCGGGAGTGAGTAATTCCTTCGTAGGCTCGCTGGTCGGTCAGGAGTTGGATGAGATTTATCATGTAATCGAGTTAGTTTTGTTAGGGCTTGATCCCTAGTATCCACTATGTTCTAAGATTGATGTTGATATGACTTTGCCATGCTTAATGCTTGTCACTTTTGGCCCAGGTGCCATGAACTCAGATCTAAACCGTTTAGGTTATCATAATTATATCCATGTTTTAGATCTGATCTTCCAAGTTATAGTCACCTACTACGTGTTATGATCCGACAACCCCGGAGTGACAATAGTCGGGACCACTCCCGGTGATGACCGTAGTTTGAGGAGTTCATCTATTCACTATGTTTTAATGCTTTGTTCCGGTTCTCTATTAAAAGGAGGCCTTAACATCCCTTAGTTTCCAATATGGACCCCCGTGCCACGGGAGGGTAGGAAAAAAGATGTCATGCAAATTCTTTCCATAAGCACATATGACTATTTACGGAATACATGCCTACATTATATTGACGAACTGGAGCTAGTGCCGTATCGCCCTAGGTTATAACTGTCTCATGATGAATATCATCCAACAAGTCACCGATCCAATGCCTATGAATTTATCTTATATTGTTTCCGCTAAGTTACTATTGCTATCATCACTGTTACACTTGCTACAAAATTACTGCTATCACTGTTACCGTTAGCGTTACTGCTGCTACTATTATCAAAACTATCATATTACTTTGTTACTGATTACTTGTTGCAGATTATTAATCTCCAGGTGCGGTTGAATTGACAACTCAGCTGCTAATACCTTCAAATATTCCTTGGCTCCCCTTGTGTCGAATCTATAAATTTGGGTTGAATACTCTACCCTCAAAAACTGTTGTGATCGCATATACTTGTGGTTTATCAAGCTCCACTGTAATGATATGGGGGAGGTCATGGTGGCTCTCGTCAAATACGCGGACACGGATAGTACAAAGGATCCAGAATTTAATGAGGAGAAGGCTAGAAGGGAAGAAAAACGGCAAGGGGCAGCAACAGAATATGTCGGGTCAAGGTAACAATGGTAAGCGCAAGCAAACAGACGGTGGCTCGGATTTTGTGGCTAACACTAATGTGCAGAATAATGATCGCCGTCGCAAGGGAAAGTTCCAGCACCAATCTGGAGGGTCACATCTAATCTAGAGGCGGTGTTGAACCAACCCTATCCAAAGCATAGCCGGCCTGATAGACCGTTAATGCACCTCTGGAAGGATTGTAGCATCATGAGGGAGTACAGGAATTACAACCTCAACCAGGACCACAATAATGGTAATGGCCCACACGGACCTGGCTTTGGAGGCGGCGGTTCAAGTTCCGGTTTTCTAGGACAAGGTGGTCAGGGGGGCTTTAACCAGCAGTCCAACTAGGGTAATCAGCAGCAGCAGTCAGGATATCAGAGCAAACCAAAGCAGTTGAATAGTGGACAGTATCATGTGTTCACCACGAGTTTATGCAAACGAGACCAGAAGATTCATAAAAGGGCAGTGAATGCAGTTGAGCCGGTGATCCCTCGTTACTTGGGATGGTCTGAACATCCTATTCTTTGGAGCCGTGAGGATCACCCGCCCCGGGTTGACAATCCGATTCAGTTGGCTTTGGTGATTGCGGCATGGGTTGGGGGGTACAAGTTTACTAAGGTGCTCATGGATGGAGGCCGCAGCATTAATATCCGTTACTATGACACATTCCGTCGTATGAATTTAACTGATAAGGATCTTAAGCCGTCTAATACGGTTTTCCATGGTGTGGTGCCTGGTAAGTCGACATATCTGGTGGGTAAGATAGCTTTAGAAGTGGCTTTTGGTGATGAGCATGATTACAGAGCTGAGACATTGACTTTTGAGGTGGTCAAGATCAAGAGCCCTTATCACGCTTTGTTTGGGCGACCGGCTTATGCTAAGTTTATGGCGAGGCCTTTTTATGTTTATCTGCAGCTTAAGATGCTGGGTTATAAGGGTACCATCACAGTGCATGGGAATAGGAAGATAGCCTTGGAATGTGAAGAAGGCGATGCTGCTTATGCTGAGTCTGTTTGTGCAACAGAGGAGTTGAAGTTTTACAAAGAGAATGTTGACCCGGCAGATATGACACCTCTGAAGAAGCCAACCACAGAGCATGACCCTGTTGGAAATATGCCCTAGAGGCAATAATAAATTAGTTATTATTATATTTCCTTGTTCATGATAATCGTTTATTATCCATGCTATAATTGTACTGATAGGAAACTCAGATACATGTGTGGATACATAAACAACACCATGTCCCTAGTAAGCCTCTAGTTGACTAGCTCGTTGATCAACAGATGGTTACCGTTTCCTGACCATGGACATTGGATGTCGTTGATAACGAGATCACATCATTTGGAGAATGATCTGATGGACAAGACCCAATCCTAAGCCTAGCACAAAGATCGTAGTTCGTATGCTAAAGCTTTTCTAATGTCAAGTATCTTTTTCTTAGACCATGAGATTGTGCAACTCCCGGATATCGTAGGAATACTTTGGGTGTACCAAACGTCACAACGTAACTGGGTGGCTATAAAGGTGCACTACAGGTATCTCCAAAAGTGTCTGTTGGGTTGGCATGAATCGAGAATGGGATTTGTCACTCCGTGTGACAGAGAGGTATCTCTGGGTCCCACTCGGTAGGACATCATCATAATGTGCACAATGTGACCAACGGGTTGATCACGGATGATCTGTTACGGAACGAGTAAAGAGACTTGCCGGTAACGAGATTGAACAAGGTATCGGCATACCGACGATCGAATCTCGGGCAAGTACAATACCGCTAGACAAAGGGAAATGTATCTGGGATTGATTGAGTCCTTGACATCGTGGTTCATCCGATGAGATCATCGTGGAACATGTGGGAGCCAACATGGGTATCCAGATCCCGCTGTTGGTTATTGACCGGAGAACGTCTCGGTCATATCGCATGGTTCTGAACCCGTAGGGTCTACACACTTAAGGTTCGATGACGCTAGGGTTATAAAGGAAGTTTGAATGTGGTTACCGAATGTTGTTCGAAGTCCCGGATGAGATCCCGGACGTCACGAGGAGTTCCGGAATGGTCCGGAGGTAAAGATTTATATATGGGGAGTCCTGTTTTGGTCACCGGGAAAGTTTCGGGTTTTATCGGTAACGTACCGGGACCACGGGGAGGGTCCCGGGGGTCCACCAAGTGGGACCACCATCCCCGGAGGTCTGCATGGGCCAAGTGTGGGAGGGGACCAGCCCCAAGTGGGCTGGTGCGCCCCCCCACAAGGGCCCAAGGTGCCTAGGGTTTGGGGAGGGGGGCGCACCCACCTAACTTGGGGGGCAAGTTTCCCCTCTTCCCCCCTTTGGCCGCACCCTAGATGGGTTTTGGGGGCAGCCGCACCCCTTGGGGTGAGAACCCTAGGGGAGGCGCAGCCCCCTCCCTCTCCCCTATATATATTTGAGGTATTTGGGGCTGCATACACAAGAGTTTGACCTCTCCCTGGCGCAGCCCTACCTCTCTCCCTTCTCCTCTCCCGCGATGCTTGGCGAAGCCCTGCAGGATTGCCACACTCCTCCATCATGACCACGCCGTTGTGCTGCTGCTGGATGGAGTCTTCCTCAACCTCTCCCTCTCTCCTTGCTGGATCAAGGCGTGGGAGGCGCCACCGGCTGTACGTGTGTTGAGCAGCGGAGGTGCCGTCCGTTCGGCACTAGGATCTCCGGTGATTTGGATCACGGCAATCGACTCCTCCAACCCCGTTCTCTTGAATGCTTCCGCTTAGCGATCTACAAGGGTATGTAGATGCACTCTCCTTCCCCTCGTTGCTGGTTTCTCCATAGATAGATCTTGATGATACGTAGGAAAATTTTGAATTTCTGCTACGTTCCCCAACAGTGGCATCATGAGCTAGGTCTATGCGTAGTTTCTATGCACGAGTAGAACACAAGTTGTTGTGGGCGTTGATTTTGTTCAATATGCTTACCGTTACTAGTCCAATCTTGTTTCGACGGTATTGTGGGACGAAGCGGCCCGGACCGACTTTACACATACACTTACGTGAGACAGGTTCCACCGACTGACATGCACTTGTTGCATAAGGTGGCTAGCGGGTGCCAGTCTCTCCCACTTTAGTCGGATCGAATTCGATGAAAAGGGTCCTTATGAAGGTTAAATAGCAATTGACATATCACGTTGTGGTTTTGCGTAGGTAAGAAACGTTCTTGCTAGAAACCCATAGCAGCCACGTAAAACATGCAAACAACAATTAGAGGACGTCTAACTTGTTTTTGCAGGGTATGCTATGTGATGTGATATGGCCAAAAGAATGTGATGAATGATATGTGATGTATGAGATTGATCATGTTCTTGTAATAGGAATCACGACTTGCATGTCGATGAGTATGACAACCGGCAGGAGCCATAGGAGTTGTCTTAATTTATTATATGACCTGCGTGTCATTGAACAACGCCATGTAATTACTTTACTTTATTGCTAAGCCGTAAGCCATAGTAGTAGAAGTAATAGTTGGCGAGACAACTTCATGGAGACATGATGATGGAGATCATGATGATGGAGATCATGATGATGGAGATCATGGTGTCATGCCGGTGACGATGATGATCATGGAGCCTCAAGATGGAGATCAAAGGAGCAAAATGATATTGGCCATATCATGTCACTTTTGATTGCATGTGATGTTTATCATGTTTATGCATCTTATTTGCTTAGAACGATGGTAGCTTAAATAAGATGATCCTCTAATAATTTCAAGAAAAGTGTTCCCCTAACGTGCACCGTTGCGAAGGTTCGTTGTTTCGAAGCACCACGTGATGATCGGGTATGATAGATTCTAACGTTCGAATACAACGGGTGTAAGCCAGATTTACACACGCAATACACTTAGGTTGACTTGACGAGCCTAGCATGTACAGACATGGCCTCGGAACACGGAAGACCGAAAGGTCGAGCATGAGTCATGTAGAAGATACGATCAACATGAAGATGTTCACCGACGTTGACTAGTCCGTCTCACGTGATGATCGGACACGGCCTAGTTGACTCAGATCATGTAATCACTTAGATGACTAGAGGGATGTCTATCTGAGTGGGAGTTCATAAGATGAACTTAATTATCCTGAACATAGTCAAAAGATCTTCGCAAATTATGTCGTTAGCTCGCGCTTTAGTTCTACTGTTTAGATATGTTCCTAGAGAAAAATTCAGTTGAAAGTTGATAGTAGCAATTATGCGGACTAGGTCCGTAAACTGAGGATTGTCCTCATTGCTTCGTAGAAGGCTTATGTCCTTAATGCACCGCTCAGTTTGCTGAACCTCGAACGTCGTCTGTGGGTGTTGCGAACAATTAACATACACGTTTTGATAACTACGTGATAGTTAAGTTAAACGGTTAGAGTTGAGGCACCAAAGACGATTTCGAAACGTCGCGGAACATACGAGATGTTTCGAGGGCTGAAATTGGGATTCCAGGCTCGTGCCCACGTGAAGAGGTATAAGACCTCCGACGAGTTTCTTAGCCTACAAACTAAGGGAGAAAAGCTCAATCGTTGAGCTTGTGCTCAGATTGTCTGAGTACCACAATCACTTGAATCGAGTGGGAGTTAATCTTCCAGATGAGATAGTGATGTTTTTCCAAAGTCATTGCCACCAAGCTGCTAGAGCTTCGTGATGAACTATAACATATCAGGGATAGATATGATGATCCTTGAAATAATCGTGATGTTTGACACCGCGAAAGTAGAAATCAAGAAGGAGCATCAATTGTTGATGGTTGGTGAAACCACTAGTTTCAAAAAGGGCAAGGGCAAGAAGGGATACTTCATGAAACGGCAAATCAGCTGCTGCTCTAGTGGAGAAACCCGAGGTTGAACCCAAACCCGAGACTAAGTGCTTCTGTAATGAGAGGAAAGGACACTAAAGCAGAACCACCCTAGATACTTGGTAGATAAGAAGGCAGGCAAGGTCGACGGAAGTATATTGGATATACATTATGTTAATGCGTACTTTACTAGTACTCCTAGTAGCACCAGGGTATTAGATACCGGTTCGGTTGCTAAGTGTTAGTAACTCGAAATAAAAGCTACGGAATAAACGGAGACTAGCTAAAGGTGAGCTGACGATATGTGTTGGAAGTGTTTCCAAGGTTGATATGATCAAGCATCGCACTCCCTCTACCATGAGATTGGTGTTAAAC
The DNA here is from genome assembly GCA_021605205.1 of Aegilops longissima. Classification (NCBI taxonomy): domain Eukaryota; kingdom Viridiplantae; phylum Streptophyta; class Magnoliopsida; order Poales; family Poaceae; genus Aegilops; species Aegilops longissima. Next base: position 218,095,235 of record CM038682.1, read on the forward strand.
CTAAATAATTGTTATTTGGTGTTTGCGTTGAGCATAGACATGATTGGATTATGTCTATCGCAATATGGTTATTCATTTAAGGAGAATAATAGTTACTCTGTTTATTTGAATAATACCTTCAATGGTCTTGCACCTAAAATGAATGGTTTATTGAATCTCGATCGTAGTGATACACATGTTCATGCCAAAATATATAAGATAGTAATGATAGTACCACCTACTTGTGGCACTGCCATGTAAGTCATATTGGTATAAAGCGCATGAAGAAGCTCCATGTTGATGGATCTTTGGACTCACTCATTTTTGAAAAGTTGGAGACATGAGAACCATGTCTATTGGTGTATATGCATGAAGAAACTCCATGCAAATGGACCGTTCGGAATCACTTGATTTTGAATCACTTGAGACATGCAAATCATACCACATGGGCAAGATGGCTGAAAGCCTCGTTTTCAGTAAAATGGAACAAGAAAGCAACTTGTTGGAAGTAATACATTTTGATGTGTGCAGTCCAATGAGTCTTTGAGGCTGATGATGGATATCGTTATGTTCTTACTTCACGGATGATTTGAGTAGATACTGAGTATATTTACTTGATGAAACACAAGTCTAAATTATTGAATGGTTCAAGTAATTTCAGAGTGAAGTTGAAGATCATCGTGACAAGAGGATAAAATGTCTATGATATGATCATAGAGATGAGTATCTGAGTTACGAGCTTTGGCACACAATTAAGACATTGTGGAAATTGTTTCACAATTAATACCGCCTGGAACACCATAGTGTGATGGTGTGTCCGAACATCATAGTTGCACCCTATTGGATATGGTGCGTACCATGATGTCTCTTATCGAATTACCACTATCGTTCATGGGTTAGGCATTAGAGACAACCGCACTCACTTTAATAGGGCACCACGTAATTCCATTGAGACGACACCGTTTGAACTATGGTTTGGAGAAACCTAAGTTGTCATTTCTTAAAAGTTTGGGGCTGCGACGCTTATGTGAAAAAGTTTCAGGTTGATAAGCTCGAACCCAAAGCGGATAAAATGTATCTTCATAGGACACCCAAAACAGTTGGGTATACCTCCTAATTCAGATCCGAAATCAATAGGGATTGTTTCTTGAATCGGGTCCTTTCTCGAGGAAAAGTTTGTCTCGGAAAGTTGAGTGGGAGGATGGTGGAGACTTGATGAGGTTATTGAACCGTCATTTCAACTAGTATGTAGCAGGGAACAGGAAGTTGTTCCTGTGGCACCTACATCAATTGAAGTGGAAGTTGATGATGGTGATCATGAAACTTCGGATCAAGTCACTACCGAACCTCGTAGGGTGACAAGGATGCGTACTACTTCAGAGTGGTACAGTAATCATGTCTTGAAGGTCATGTTGCTAGACAACAATGAACCTACGAGCTATGGAGAAGCGATGGTGGGCCCGGATTCCGATGAATGGCTCAAGGCCATAAAATCCGAGAGAGGATCCATGACTTTGGAAGAAATACTTGATGGTCGTAAGGACGTTGGGTACAGATGGATTTTAAAAGGAAGACAGACAATGATGGTAAGTATCACCATTAAGAAAGCTCGACTTGTCGTTAAGATGTTTTCCGACAAGTTCAAGGAGTTGACTACGATGAGACTTTCTCACTCGTAGCGATGCTAAGAGTCTGTTGGAATTATATTAGAAATTACTGCATGATTTATGAAATCTTGCAGATATGATGTCAAAACATCGTTTCCTCGACGATATCCTTGAGGAAAGGTTGTATGTGATACAACCAGAAGGTTTTGACAATCCTGAAAAATGCTAACAAGTATGCAAAGCTCCAGCAATCCTTCTAAGGACTGGAATAAGCATCTCGGAGTTGGAATGTACGCTTTGATGAGATGATCAAAGATTTTGGGTTTATACAAAGTTTATAAGAAACTTGTATGTCCAAAGAAGTGAGTGGGAGCACTATAGAATTTCTGATGAGTATATGTTGTTGACATATTGTTGATCAGAAATGATGGAAAGCATATAGGGTTATTTGAAAAGTGTTTTTCAATAGAAAACCTGGATTAAGCTGCTTGAACATTGAGCATCAAGATCTATGAGGATAGATCAAAAACCGCTAAATGGTACTTTCAAATGAGCACATACCTTGACATGATCTTGAAGGTGTTCAAGATGGATCATTCAAAGAAGGAGTTCTTTCCTGAGTTGTAAGGTATGAAGTTAAGAGTTAAAGCTCGACCACGGCAGAAGAGAGAGAAAGGACGAAGGTCGTCCCCTATGCTTCAGATGTAGACTCCATAGTATGCTATGTTGTGTACCGCACCGGAAGTGTGCCTTGCCATGAGTCAGTAAAGGGGCACAAGAATGATCCAGGAACGGATCATTGGACAGCGGGCAAAATTATCCTTAGAGGAATAAGGAAATGTTTCTCGATTATGGAGGTGATAAAGAGTTCGGCGTAAAGGGTTACGTCGATGCAAGCTTTAACTCCTATCCGAATGACTCTGAGTAGCAAACCGGATACGTATAGTGGAGCGACCATTTGGAATAGCTGCAAATGGAGCGTGGAAGCAGCATTTACAATATGACCTAGAGATTTGCGAAATACATACGGATCTGAATGTTGCAGACCCGTTGACTAAAACCTCTCTCACAAGCAAAACATGATCAAACCCCAGAACTCATTGAGTCTTAATCACATGGTGATGTGAACTAGTTTAGTGACACTAGTAAACTCTTTAGATGTTGGTCACATGGCGATGTGACCTATCAGTGTTAATCACATGGCGATGTGAACTAGATTATTGACTCTAGTGCAAGTGGGAGACTGTTGGAAATATGCCCTAGAGGCAATAATAAGTTAGTTATTATTATATTTCCTTGTTCATGATAATCGTTTATTATCCATGCTATAATTGTATTGATAGGAAACTCAGATACATGTGTGGATACATAAACAACACCATGTCCTAGTAAGCCTCTAGTTGACTAGCTCGTTGATCAATAGATGGTTACGGTTTCTGACCATGGACATTGGATGTCGTTGATAACGAGATCACATCATTTGGAGAATGATGTGATGGACAAGACCCAATCCTAAGCCTAGCACAAAGAACGTAGTTCGTATGCTAAAGCTTTTCTAATGTCAAGTATCTTTTTCTTAGACCATGAGATTGTGCAACTCCCGGATACCGTAGGAATACTTTGGGTGTACCAAACGTCACAACGTAACTGGGTGGCTATAAAGGTGCACTACAGGTATCTCCGAAAGTGTCTGTTGGGTTGGCACAAATCGAGACTGGGATTTGTCACTCCGTGTGACGGAGAGGTATCTCTGGGTCCCACTCGGTAGGACATCATCATAATGTGCACAATGTGACCAAGGGGTTGATCATGGATGATCTGTTACGGAACGAGTAAAGAGACTTGCCGGTAACGAGATTGAACAAGGTATCGGCATACCGACGATCGAATCTCGGACAAGTACAATACCGCTAGACAAAGGGAATTGTATACGGGATCGATTGAGTCCTTGACATCGTGGTTCATCCGATGAGATCATCGTGTAACATGTGGGAGCCAACATGGGTATCCAGATCCCGCTGTTGGTTATTGACCGGAGAACGTCTCGGTCATGTCTGCATGGTTCCCGAACCCGTAGGGTCTACACACTTAAGGTTCGATGACGAGGAGTCCCGGATGTTTGAATGTGGTTACCGAATGTTGTTCGGAGTCCCGGATGAGATCCCGGACGTCACGAGGAGTTCCGGAATGGTCCGGAGGTAAAGATTTATATATGGGAAGTCCTGTTTTGGTCATCGAAAAAGTTTCGGGTTTTGTCGGTAACGTACCGGGACCACCGGGAGGGTCACAGGGGTCCACCAAGTGGGGCCACCATCCCTGGAGGGCTGCATGGGCCAAGTGTGGGAGGGTACCAGCCCCAAGTGGGCTGGTGCGCCCCCCCACAAGGGCCCAAGGCGCCTAGGGTTTGGGGAGGGGGGCGCACCCACCTAACTTGGGGGGCAAGTTTCCCCTCTTCCCCCCTTTGGCCGCACCCTAGATGGGTTTTGGGGGCAGCCGCACCCCTTGGGGTGGGAACCCTAGGGGAGGCGCAGCCCCCTCCCTCTCCCCTATATATAGTTGTGGTATTTGGGGCTGCATACACAAGAGTTTGACCTCTCCCTGGCGCAGCCCTACCTCTCTCCCTTCTCCTCTCCCGCGGTGCTTGGCGAAGCCCTGCAGGATTGCCACGCTCCTCCATCATCACCACGCCGTTGTGCTGCTACTGGACAGAGTCTTCCTCAACCTCTCCCTCTCTCCTTGCTGGATCAAGGCGTGGGAGACGTCACCGGGCTGTACGTGTGTTGAACGCGGAGGTGCCGTCCGTTCGGCACTAGGATCTCCGGTGATTTGGATCACGACGAGTACGACTCCTTCAACCCCGTTCTCTTGAACGCTTCCGCTTAGCGATCTACAAGGGTATGTAGATGCACTCTCCTTCCCCTCGTTGCTGGTTTCTCCATAGATAGATCTTGGTGATACGTAGGAAAATTTTGAATTTCTCCTACGTTCCCCAACAGACCCGATGTTGAAGTTTAAGCCGGCAGATGACTAAGCTGATCGACTTTGTTCCTGGCGACTCATCCAAGCAATTCAGTATCAGTGCTAATATGGATCCAAAATAGGAAAGCGCGCTCATCGAGTTCATCCGTGAGAACCGGGACATCTTTGCATGGGAACCTTCTGACATGCCAGGTGTACCTAGAGAACTCGCTGAGCACACTTTAAATATTGATCCAAAGTTTAAACCGGTCAAGCAATTCCTTCGTCGTTTTAATGAAGAGAGGTGCAAGGCCATTGGTGAAGAGGTGGCCCGGATCTTGGCGGCTGGGTTTATTGTTGAAGTTTTTCACCCTGAGTGGTTGGCTAACCCGGTGCTGGTACTTAAGAAGAACGGTACTTGGCGTATGTGTGTGGATTACACAGACTTAAACAAAGCATGTCCGGCTGATCCTTTTGCTCTCCTCCGTATTGATCAGATTATTGATGCTGCGGCGGGTTGTGAGCGTTTGAGTTTTTTGGATGCTTACTCTGGTTATCATCAGATCAAGATGGCAGTTAAGGACTAGGAGAAGACATCTTTCATCACTCCTTTTGGAGCCTTCTGTTGTGTATCTATGCCCTTCGGTCTCAAGAGTGCCCGGGCAACTTATCAATGTTGTGTTCAAAATTTCCTTCATGACCAGATTGGACATAATGTTCATGCCTATGTGGATGATATTGTTGTGAAGCCTAGGAGGAAGGAGACTTTGATAGATGATTTGGAAGAAACCTTTGACAACCTCCGGGTCTACAAGATGATTCTTAACTCGGCCAATTCTGTCTTTGGTGAGCCAGCAGTCAAGCTCTTGGGTTTTTTGGTTTCTGAAAGGGGCATAGAAGCTAACCCGGAGAAAAATCAAGGCTATCACTTTCTTGGCTAAACCGGCGTGTATAAATGATGTCCAGCGCTTGGCTGGTCGTATTGCGGCCTTAAGCCGAATCATAAGCCCGCTGGGTGAGAAGGCTATCCCTCTGTACCAAATGATGAAGAAAACAGATCACTTTCTCTAGAGTGATGCTGCAGATCAGGCGTTTTAAGCATTGAAAAAATAGTTGGCTGAGCCGCCAATCCTTGCAGCTCCTATTGATAAGGAGCCCTTATTGTTATATGCGGTTGCTAATAGCCGAGCTGTCAGTGTGGCAATTCTGGTGGAATGGAAAGAGGCAGGAAAGGAATATCCGGTTCAGTGGGCAGTTTATTATGTCAGTGAAGTCCTCATTGAATCCAAGCAGCGGTATCCACATGGGCAGAAACTGGTGTATGGAGTGTTCATGGCTAGCCGTAAGCTGAAACAATATTTCTTTGGTCATCCTGTCACTGTGGCCAGTTCTGCTCCTTTAGGGGATATTATTCAAAACAAAGAAGCCACAGGTCGGGTAGCCAAATGGGTCACTGAGCTTGGACCCCATGGTTTGAAGTATATGCCTCGGATAGCTATCAAGTCTCAAGCACATGTGGATTTTATTAATGACTGGACCGAGTTGCAGATGCTTGAGGAGAATCCAGCTAGCACATATTGGACTATTCACTTTGATGGATCCAAGCAGTTGGAAGGCTCGGGGGCTGGAGTTATTTTGACTTCCCCATGAGGTGACAAATTTTGTTATGTCTTAAGGTTGATGTTCCCTTGTACTAACAATGTAGCTGAGTATGAGGCCTTGCTCCATGGTCTTCGGATGGCTAAAGAGATGAATCTAAGCCGGGTGAGGTGTTTTGGCGACTCAGATTTGGTGGCTCAACAAGTTTCAGGCACTTGGGATTGTAAAGATCCACTCATGGCGGCTTACCGCCGAGAAGTTGATGCTATTGTTGGTCATTTCAAAGGTTATCAAGTGGAACATGTTGATCGTAGGAAAAATGAGGCGGCTGATGCTTTATGCCGGCTAGGGTCCCAGCGTAAGCCGGTACCACCAAATGTTTTCCTTGATATTTTGCATAACCCTTCAGTAAAATTTCCTACGGAGGAAGATCTTGCTGTTCCTGACCCGGAGACGCAGTTGGTGGCGGCTCTTCATGTTATTCCTGATTGGAAAGTTCCGTATTTGGCTTATATGACCCGGGGCGAGTTACTTGAAGATGAAACTTTGGCCAGGCAGATAACCCGACGGTCTAAGTCAGTGACTATTGTCAATGGAGAGTTGCACTGCTGCAGTGCTACAGGGGTGTTTCTTCGTTGTGTTTCTCCCGAGGAAGGCCGTGAGATTCTACGAGAGATTCATGAAGGAGATTTTGGTCATCATGCCGGCTCTAAGTATCTCGTGGCCAAGGCGCTTTTCGTCATGGGTTTTATTGGCTGACGGCTCATGCTGATGTAGAGGATTTATCAGTAAATGTGATGGTTGTCAGAAATTTTCAAAACGAGCTCATGTGCCGGCTCAAGAATTGAGGATGAGAGGAATGGAAGTATGATGTACATGTTCGCTAACCAGCTTCATAGTCTGCTTGGTGTTCGGCATGCCTTGCTAGAGGCCGCTACCAACCATGCAGTTCGGAGGTGATACGAACTGCGACCAAGCCGACTTGAACCTAAGGGGTCACGCGCTTAAGGGAAGGAACCTGCGAGGTCGAATCCGAGGACATTGGTCGGATGTGATCCGAGCTGTATTTGGATTGTGGTCGAGTAGACTTATGGGCTTTAGGGTCCGTACGAGGCCCAAGTGTTGAGCCCACGACGGACGCCTATATAAAGTGGAGGTGCGGCACACTCATGCGGTTGATCGCTTCGGTGTTGTCCCTAGGGTTTGCATGTGTAGTGAATAGACACCTCCACTCACCGCCGGTTGTGTGATCGGACCTAGCAGTCCGCCGCACGGCGTTCCTCCTGCACGCGCGGATACCATTAGAGGCGGTGCACCTGTGCCGCTCCGGCGAACTTGTACGTGGGATCGGGCGACTGGCTGTTCGAGGGAGATCGGACAAGGAGGAGACGATCCATGCGGACGCGCTACCCCAACTCTTCTTCTGTTGCACGGCACTGCACGTCTAGTGGTACCGAACTGTGATCCATCTCCCGTAGCATGTTCTTGGCTGTTCTACGTGTAGGAAATTTTAATTTGCAGTCGACGCACCCTATCGTAGATCCCAACAAAACCAGGACCTTTCAAGAAGGAGATTTTGTGCTTCGCCTCATCCAGGATCAAACTGACATGCATAAGCTATCCCCGCCTTGGGAAGGGCCCTTTGTGGTCAACAAAAATCTGAACAACGGTTCATACTACCTTATCGATGTTCCAGACCACAAGGACTCATGCACGCCGGAGGAGGAGACCTGCTGGCCGTGGAATATTGCTCATCTTTGGCCTTATTACACCTGAGCCATCGGCTCCTATGATGTACATATTTAGACCAATGTATACATTATGATTCAGTTTAATAAAGCCGGCACCCTTGAGAATTCGGGGCCTCTGTCGTTTCAGTTTCCAGCAAAATTTAGTCTTTTTGTTCCCTGATTCATTGGTCTCATGGGGACTTCCTGCTCATTGAGCATAGCTGTTCACACCCATGAGATCTGGTTCTCAGGCCGATTTATTAGACATTTGGGGGCTTCCTATTCAATGAACATAGCTTGCTCACCCATCTTGATCCGGCCTCCGGCCACCTTATTGGACATTTGGGGGCTTCCTGTTCAATGAACATAGCTCGCTCACCCATCTTGATCCGGCCTCCGTCCACCTTATTGGACATTTGGGGGCTTCCTGTTCAATGAACATAGCTCGATCACCCATCTTGATCCGGCCTCCAGCCACCTTATTGGACATTTGGGGGCTTCCTGTTCAATGAACATAGCTCGCTCACCCATCTTAATCCGGCCTCCAGCCACCTTATTGGACATTTGGGGGCTTCCTGTTCAATGAACATAGCTCGCTCACCCATCTTGATCCGGCCTCCGGCCACCTTATTGGTCACATGGGGGCTTCTTGCTCCCCGAGCATAGCTGTTCACACCCATGTGATCCGGTTTCCAAGCCGAACATTGAGTTAAACCTGCCAGTTTGCTTGATGCTGCTCCACTTGGTGACCCGCCGTACTCTTGAAAGTTACTCTTTTAATAAGACCCTGAACTTGTCAAGGTTAAAACGGCGGCCTTTGTCATGTGAGAGCCGGCTTACAGAAAGCTAGGACAAACTCACCTGTTGTTGCAGTCTCTCCGCTATGTGGCCCGTTTGTACTCTTGCCATTTACTCTTTTCAATAAGACCCTGAACTGGTTAAGGTTAAAACAAAGGATTTACGTCACGTGAGAGCCGGCGTATGGGATAAAAACAATTTTTTTCTAAAACAGAATAGAGTTGCACTCTTCTGGATTTATGTCAAGTTTTTGGCTTGCAGATTTACATATTTACAGCATCGATATGCTATTGGTCTACAGGTATGATATCATATTTGAATAAGCATTTGGTGTTTTCAAACCGCCCTGGTTATAGACTTTAAGTCGCCAGGACATATCATGTTGGATGTTATGACCCGCCCTGACGAAAACCGCCAGGGCATTTTTTCTTCAATGTGTGCAGATGCATTATGAGATAACATGATCTACTTTCCATAATATTTCATGACAAAAGAATAAGTACCATCAGTTTTCCAGAGGATAAAACATGCACGATGGAACGACAGATCATTGTTTTACTAGTCTATTACATGGCTCGGCGAGCCCAAAAGAATAAGTGCTTTGAGACACATAGCATCCAAATGCTATGGCTGGTAAACTGGCTCATGAATTAAGACTTCTAGTCTTGGTGGGTTCAGGCTTCTGGGTCATCCTCCACCGATTCATCTTCTTCTTCATCACCCGTTGGCTGGAAGTCAGGGGTGGCCCAATTGATCCTAGTCAAAGCTTTGAACAAAGCCTCGTCATCAATAAGTGTTGACGAGTCAATATCAGGGGCAAAGGTGTGCTTACAAGTTGGCAGAATAAGGTCCTGGGCTTCATGAACCAGCGCTTTGACCTTATTGTTGTCAGCATCATAAACCGCCTGGTACTGGGACATGTCCGTCTCTTCAGCCAGCTTGCTTGCTAATGGACGCATTCCCCTTGCTATCTGGGCAAAATCGTCAGCACTGAAGGGAGACCCATCTTCTTTCACGCTTGGGCAGCCATTGGCCAGTTCTTCTGGATCAAGATCTGCTTGCCACGCATTCGCCCGGCTTAAGGCTGTAATAGCACCGGCTCTAGCAGCTGAGCGCTTTAGCTCTTCTACCCTTTGTGGGATCAAAGACAACTTTTCTAACACTTCCTTGATAAGGGAAGGTGGTTGTTTCTTATGTAAGGCGGCAGAAATCACCCGTTGGGCGCTAGTGTACAGCTGCTCCACAAGGGTATAGATGGCTTTCAGCCTTATATGCATATCATCACCTAGTTTGGAGCTTCTGGAACCTGCATTGGCAAATCATTTATGAATCGGCTCAATGGATGTTCAACTTTGATGAAAAGATGTTAGAGTACACGATTACTTACCAAAGATGGCCATTGTCATGCTGTTGATTTGGTATTTTAAGCCGGACAACTCATCAGTTACCGGCTTAAGGGCAGTTTCAGCGTCTTCTGCTCTTTTAAGAAGAGTTGCCTTCTCGTTTTCCAACCCTTTTTTGTCAGCACTGAAATCTTGTTTAAGCTGCTCAATGTTTTCCAGTGCAGTCTTCTCTGATTTGGCTTTTGAAGTCTCCAATTGTTGGGTTTGAATGTTGGCCCTCAGATCATTGACATGGGATTCCTTCATGCTTAACTTAGCCTGCAACATGAACAAGATAGGGAGTATTATGATCGTTATTATTTGAAGTCCCAAGCACAATACAAGTATTTTACTTGACACTTGGGGGCTAATGCATATTGCTCTTTTTTATGACTATTCTATGATGACCCGACTATGCTGCTATGACTATAGCCGACTCACAGGAGCTACGTAGCTGGATTTTATTCACAATAATGGTGATAAGTCCCGGCTTATTCATGATGATTAAGCCGGCCCTTGGGGGCTACATGTGCAAACTAGATCATTACTATTTGAAGTTCCGGCTTAACTTGTCAGTTTAAGCCGGCCCTGGCGAGCCATATATGTGAAAGCTATGTTTTGAAGACCTGGCTTTAGCTATACAGCTTAAGCCGGCCCTTAGGGGCTACTTGTTGATTCTGCAGTTCTGACAGGCTATGACATGGCTATCAAGTTCACCAAAGATGTTTAAAGTCTACAACATATTCAAGTTTATCACATCAAGGATACTTGGCGGCTGATAGATATGTATATGGAGAAGATGATAATGTTTACCTCAAAGCACTCCTTCATGAGATTCACCAAGCCGGTGTCGGATTTCGGGTTCCGACAAAACCCTTGAGGTTCGAACACTGGGGTGCGCATGAAGATCTCTCCCCGTCTAGCTCGCTCGCATCAAGATCTCACGGCCTACCTCGACAGACCCAAGGAACAAAGGGACACAAGATTTATACTGGTTCGGGCCACCGTTGTGGTGTAATACCCTACTCAAGTGTGGTGTGGTGGATTGCCTCTTGGGCTGAGGATGAATAGTACAAGGGAAGAACAGCCTCCTGAGGAGAGGTGCTCTTGTGCTTGGTGAGCTTGTGTGGATGAGGATGGTCTCAATCATCCGTCCCTAGCTACGATGGTGGCTAGTCCTATTTTATAGAGGCCCTGGTCCTCCTCCCAAATATTGAGCGGGAAGGGATACCACAATGGCCAGTTTGAAGGGGGACATCTAGTACAAGCTATCCTGACTAAAGGTGGTCTTCGCCTGCCAAAGGCTCTGGTGGTGACGCCGTCTTGGGCTCCACGGTGACCTCTGTCTTGCCGTCCTTCTGGTCTTGGCCTTGTTGCACCGATATGGAAACATTTGCCTGATGCCTCGGGACTCCTCACCTGCGCTTGCCTCTTTAGCACCAAAGAGGAAACGAGGACACTGTGCATGCTGGCGCCCGCCTGGCGCCCGCCTGGCTTTGGTCGTCATGGCTTACGTCACGAGAACCTCGCGAGGTTCCCCTTGCCTTGATCTCTCCGCCCCTCACGAGCCAACTGGTGAGGCTGCCCTAAGGAGGTCTTGTGTCGTCCGCCTCATGAGGCTTGGCCCTCGCAAGGGTCTTGGGTGTTTGTTGGTGAAGATGGGCCGTACAGGGCCGCTGGTGGAGCCACGCCGTGGGCCGCAGGCAGGCAAGTCTGGGGACCCCCATTCCCAGAACACCGACAGTAGCCCCGGGCCCAAGGCGCGCTCGTACTTGGCTCCAAGGCAAAGCCAAAAGGCAAGTGCAGAGCGCCGTGGGCCCCAACAGCCTGCGGCCTAGGTCGATGCATGTCGATTGATTGGACGTGGGCATCTCCGCTTCCCTACGCTGCCTCGGCAACCGCCAGACTGACAAAAGACTGGCGCGGGCAACGCATGCCTTCATTGCTTCCTTTCGCCTTGCTCCAGATCCCCTTTCTCGCCCCTTGCTTCCGAAATCTCCAGATCTGCCTCAATCCCCTTCCGAGCCTCCGACCAGTGGCGCCCTGAATGGCCAAGCCGCCTGCTCGGTACGAGCCGGCTCTGGACTCGCCCAATGTCTCGGAGAAGAACCTCGCTGCCACGCGCCTGTTAGCGGCGGGGGAGAGCAACGAGAAGGGGAAGACCGAGCTCCGGGACGGCTCCGCCGAGCCGGAGGCTCAGGGGAGCACCTTCTACCCCTTCTTCATGAGCAGTGTCGTCGCAGGCCTGGTTCCCCCCTTCTCCGACTTCTTCTATGCCGTCCTCCGCCATTACAGGTTGCTGGCCCTTCATCTCCATCCCATCTCCGTCCTTCTCTTGTCGATCTTTGCCTTCTTCTGCGATGCGTATGTCGGGGTGATGCCGTCGGTGGCTCTGCTGCGCCACTTCTTCCTCCTCCGAATCAACGGCGACCACACCTCTGTGTGCGCCAACTTCGTCGCAGCCGGCAAGGCCAACACGATCTCGAAGGTCGAAAAGAAGGCCAATGGCTTCAGGAGAAAGTGGGTCATGATGGACGCCAACTGTGTCCATCCACGGTTGAGGCTGCCGACGGAGATGCCCCAGTCGGACGAGGGGTGGTCTCGCGCGAAGCTCACTGAAGACCGGGCGCAGTTGGTGCTGGAGAAGATGACCGCCGACTTGAAGCTGGGCAACGCGAAGGCAGTGAAGCTGACGGGGGCCATGCTCCTGAGGGAGTTCCTGATGCTGCACGTGGCTCCGCTCCAGGTGCTCGCGCCCCTTGTGGATGCTTGAGGGCACGGAGGACAAGCTCCACTTGAGTCCGGTGGCCTTACCAGAAGAAGAGCTAGTCGTGGCCCTCCGCCTCCTGGTTGGAGATGATCAGGAGTACCCGCCGAGTGTTTTCGTTCCTCTGTTCCTTCGCGAGGACGAGGCGCAAGTCGCGGCCGCCATGCCCACCTTCGACGAGCGCGGGCTGGTGCCGCCGGCGCCCTCTGTGGCCCTGGTGGTAACGGCGCCGGTGGACGTATCTTTCGACGAGTCCTGCGAGGAGGGAGAGGGGGAGGAAGATGAGGAGCGCGACTTGGAGGTGACCCACGAGGGGACAGGAGAAACCTCTCCCCCACGCAAGGCCGACATCCTCCGCTCAATGCCTGATGACGACGACGGTGCTGATGGCCGCCTGAGAGAAGAGGGAACAACCTGGAGCTGGGGTCGCCACGATAGCCAGGACCAGCCCCCAGCAGGGGTCGGCGATCGCGGTTCCGATGAGGGGCAGGTCGGCGCTGGTCTCCTGAGATGATGCTCCTACTCTGACTCCGCCTGGGGCTGCCTCTGGCCCATCTGCCACTCATTCTTCTGCCTCTGGAGCTCGCGCACTCGTGCCTTCGACTGCGAGGCTCTCAGGCTTCAAGCTTAAGAGCCGGAGGGACTACGCTCCGGTGGATTAGTAAGTGTTCTTGCCCCGCCTTGTTCTTGCTTATGCTGCTGATCCTTGACGCCGCTCCGCTGTGCAATTAGGCTGACGCCCGCAGCGAAGAGGAGGAAGGGGGAAGCGGTGGTGCCGCTCGGGACCAATCTGCCTGCCGCGGCTGCGTCTCCCTCCGTGGAGAAGGGCGGCGTCGGCGCTCATGCTTCTACAGCTCGATCGTCCTCGCGAGACCTGGGGGAGCATCCTCGGGAGGAGTCTGCCCCTGTGGCCCCGCTGGCTCCGGAGGCGCCGGTGTCCAGCTCGGCTGCTAGGGTCACCAAAGCTCAGGAGCCCTCAATCTCCTAGGCTATGGTGACGATGTTGCCTCCTCCTCCTCCTCCTGTTGCACTTCTGGTTCCGGATCCTTCCGCCTCCCCTGACGTCTTGGAGCGCGCTCTTTCTGAGATGACCCGGCTGTGAGATCTTCAGGGCGCCGACCCCACTAGGTGGTCGGGCGCTTGGAGCTGGTCTCCGGCTGGTTTCACTCAGACGTGTCCGTTCAAGCCGTGGCTGCTTGCGAGGTGGCGCTGAAGGATGTCAAGGCTGTCGAGATCGCTGCCGATTCTTTGGAGGCGAATTGAAGACTCGCCTTATGGCGTCTGAAAAAGCTCGTGGCCGCAAGGCAGAGGAGGAGAAGATGAAAGCCCGGGAGGACGCCGTCAAGGACCACGATGCCGAGATGGAGCAGTTGGCGAAGGAGTAGGCTGCGGAGCGTAGCCGGCTGGAGAAGCTGGAACATGAGGTGGAACCGGGGAAGGCCGAATTTGATGCCAAGGCGAAGGTCCTGGCAGAAGAGCGCACGGCCTTCGAGCTCCTCGAGGAGAGGTCCCGCGTGGCACTCCGGGCACTCTATGAGAAGGGCTTGGAGAAGCCGCTGACCACCCACGAGGATGGCCCCGCCCAGCTGCTTCCCTATCTGGTCGAGGCGCTTGAGGTAGTGAGCGGCATCGGCCCCATGGCAGAGGCAGAAGCCCGCTTTCTTTCCTTAGCCGCGTTGACGCGCGTCTTCAGCTACCTCCATCTTCGCGATCCCGCCGCCAACCTCGATGAGCTGCTGGAACCTGTGGATGACGAGCACTGTGTAGCTGATGCCGAGGCTGTGAAGGGCCAGGTGGAAGCTTTGCTGAAGAAGTTCCGCGCCTTCGACCCTGCGCCCACAACTGGTGGTGCTGCAGAGCCTGCAACTCCAGCAGGCGACACGGGGTGAGGGCGACGCTGCTGTGGAAGAAGCATCCCTTGCCGGTGACGGCGGCATCCAAGGATGACGAGGTGACCTGCTGGCGGTTCGTTTCCTGTTTAACTCCTGCAACATGCACCATGCCTCGTGGGGGCGCTTAAACTTGCGTTTGGTATTGGGAGAACAGTATGTCTTGTAATATTTACTTGAGATTTTGCAATTTCCTTCCCGTTTGCTTTACGTTCTACGTCGGTAGGTGTCGGTTGAATATCCGGCGTATCTCGTAGCAGGGGTCCTAAGCTAGGCATCTTGGAGCGATGGTAACATGGACACGGGGTTTTTACCCAGCTTCGGGCTCTCTTGATGAGATAATACCCTACATGCTGCTTTTGATTGTTTTCATATGGGTGCAGTACAGAGTACATGTATCTACCACGAGATCATAGTAATGAATGAGATCGTCTATTGACTAGCCTGGCCTCGGTTTATATAAGACACCGGAGGCCTAGGGTTTAGGAGAGTCCTTGTCTTGGGCGCCAAGTCTTGTGGAGTCTTCCTTGTATGCGGCAGGGGTTGTCCGAACTGGCCCATGAGTATGCACCCATGGGGTCGTCGGCCCAATCTAACTGATCGGGAGACGACGTGGTGAGTACCCCCTAGTCCAAGACACCATCAGTAGCCCCCTGAACCGGTCTTCAAGTTGGGGACGCTCCTCGATTCTTCCGAACTATTCTTCATCTTCGGTCGTCGATCTTGAAAGCTGGTTCAACAAATCTTCCCATCTTCGATCTTGAGGATCGCCAAAGTGCATCCGAATAGTTTACACGTCGGGTATCTGAGGAGCCCCTTTAAGTTTTTGGCCTTTATGAATGCCTTGTTATTTTCACGCCCACCTCGGGTTTGAAGTTGTCCCCGTGCAGCAGTGTCCTCTTGCATCCGAGCTCCAACGCCGGACTGCATTTGAGGTATCTTTTGCAGCCGAGCACCAACGTCGGACTGTATCCGAGCTTCAACTCCGGATTGAATCCAAACTCCAATGCCGGAGAGTATCCGAGCTCCAACGCCGAACTATATCCGAGGTGTCATAGATCACCTTGGCTCAAAAAAGTCGAAGGAGTTTAGCCGAGCTTAATACCAGAAATGCCCTCTACGGAGCCAACCACTGGCGTCCGAGCTTTAGGACGGACTGCTTCCGGGGTGTCTATTGTAGTCGAGCACCAACACCGGACTGTATCCGAGGTAGTACACCACCTCGTCCATGGGCTGATTTTATGAATTTAATCTCGAATTGTGCAATGTAATCTCTGCTGAGATGTATAGCCAGTAGCCCTCAAGGTGCGTGTTGGCCTAATATCCGGGATGCACCTGAAGGAAAAAATCAAACCATGACCCTAGTATCCCACGAGACTGGTCGATTCATAAAATCAGCACGAGGATCAATTCCAACTTCGGCAGCATATTTAGGAATAGAAACGCGGTGTGCAAAGTCCTCGAGACTCATGTTGGGTGCGGCCGACCAACCTGAGGATAATAATCTCCTCGAAAACTATATTGCACTTTAAATTTTCTGCATTGGATTGTCAATGCAGTAGCCCCCGAGACACTGGTCGGGTGGCAACACTAGATCAGGGGTTCGATGTACCCCTTTAATATTTGTAAATAATAAGCATGAAGCCTAGTAGCCCCCGAGCCTTAATGTGGGCACGGGTGGCCGAATTAAGGATCGATATCGAAAGTAATTTCACAAATTATGTGTAATGATTCTATGTATCCAAATACTTTTCATCATCAATGCTCGGATCCACATTGTACAGAACTTTGTTGACCGGCCATCGGCTTCCACCTCCTTGGCTGGTAGCTGAGGAGTGTTTGTCCTACTTTATAAAGCCTTTACAAGGGAAAATATTTACGACAAACAAGGAAATCCGGCCATACGGTTTTATAAACATAGGTACGCAGAGAGATATGTTGTATTACTGTTTAATGTAAGAAACATCTTCCAAAGAAAATAGTCCCGCTATCGGTTCCTTCCTTTGGGTTGTCATGCCAACCCTGATCATGAAACCTCACCTCCGATCAATGTAGGAGAAAAATATTGACGATTTAGTTCGGGGAAAGTTCCCGAATTCTATGGTATTAATGAACCAAAAAAATTCACTTCCGTCGTTGCCGACCAATGTGATACTTTAAGATTGCTAGCTTTCGGCTTCACACAGTCTGAGGTACTAACTCAGATGACACGGAGTAACGATCACAGAGGTGCTCCCTTTACCGCCTAACCGAACAGTCGGGAACGTAGGGGTAAGAACAGGAGCCAGGCAACCCAGCTTGGCCAAAATTTTAAGTCAAATTGATGGCTTTATAACGATGATTGCGGAAGGTGGCCCTCGTATATTAAATACAAACACCAATGATATGTTTATTTTGACTCCATTGAGACCATTTATCAGTTGAAAGTGGCCCATCGTCGGCTTCTACCCCTTTGTAGATACTACGCAGGGTGTTTCTGCAATAACAAGACAACCCTTAGCCGACGTCTCGGTGCCCGAAGGCGGCTGTGTTAGCAGAAACGAGGCAATCAGATATGCGGGCTTTATAACTTTCACTTAGTCACAGGAGCTTAAAGTTGGGAGGCCAATTACTAGCCCCCGGTTAGTGTTTGGTGACAGCCTAGGTCAAGCTGTAAACACTTCGGCCAATGTTATGAACGGCCCGTCGATTAACACGATCATCGGATCGCTGACCGGTTCGCTTATTGTGACGATCGGTTTCGGCTTTCTCCAGCGAGGTGCTTAACCATGCGAGCTGGAAGCACAATGCGATGGTTCTCCTTTGCACACCTAGCGAACAAAGTGGAGCGTGGCGGCAAGCACGAAGGGCAGACAACCCAACTATTGACCCGAAGACACAATTGAAACCAATGCATATATAGCAATATCTGAGAATGTTTTGCGAATCTCTAAAGATGTCCGGCGATGCCTTTGAAACTTATCTTTGAAACACACAAATAGTTTAAAAGTGCCACGAGTTGGAAAACCAAAAAGTCGGTAAAAACTTGGCCTAGAACTAGATCAAGTGTTGGCGCCAATCCAAAATTGGTCTTAAAATTGCACTTACAGCCGGCTGTAACGGGACACGTCGATCTCAAGACTTCAAGTGGGTCAGTCTACGGCTTCAACCTCCTTATCCCGAAGGCGGAGTGCTTCTCCGAAGCTAGTTTAGCAAAATGCGCTCGAGAGGCTTTAGAGAGAAGCAAGGCTATCCGGCTATTGACCATACACTCTAGTCGAAAAAAGGAGCGGTAGAAAAAGACTTGGCAACGACCAAAAAGAAAACACATTTACAGCTCATATATAAATTTTAAGAGCCCCCAAGTGACTTGGGAAAAAGAATTTTATGTACCGAAGTACTTATATCATATCTGTGTTCACCCGAACTTTAAACGCGTCTTAAACGACCGTCGGCTTCTCCCTCTTCGGTTAAGGGCCAAAAAGTGTTATGTACTCCACCTGTCGAGATTATTGACGGTGTTTCCGATAACCAGGCAATCAGGCCATAAGGCTGTAACAGACAAAGCGCGCTCAGGGAACTTATGCTATATTCTTGGCGAAGTGTAAGAAGCATCTTTGAAAATAGTACCCCCAGCGATACCTTTCTTGATTGCTCATTGTTACTATGAGACTTGTGCAATAGATTTTTGTACTCATGAGTTCGTTGTGTCTGACCATAATTGAAAACAATAAGGCGCTAGCTTTTGGCTTCACCAAGTCGAGGTCCGGCTCGGATGACCCGATCGTGAAAATGCAGAGGTGCTCCTTTACTCCTAGCCGAACAATCGGGAGCGTGGGGTAAACACAGGGGCGAGCAACCCAGCTTGCGGAACACTTAATTCAACATGGTGCATATTGTGGCGTAATACACGAACAAGGAACGAAGCCGTACAAGTATAATCATATGCAAGAGGAAAAGCTTCATAAAGGAAGCCCCCAAGTAGACGGGGTATTTGAATTTGTGTGTCACAAACAAAGTTTCGACAAGGAAGTTTTTCACAAGCCACTTTTTGCCAAAAAGGTAAAATGCTTGGTCGAATCGAACAAAATTTAAAACTGGGAGTTTTTGAGCATCAAAGCGACTTAGCTGGTTAATGTGTTCGGCATTGATGACGCGGTCCGAGCTTGGTGTGGGACAAGGTCTCAGCCCCCAAGCCCGTTGTGGCCGAGCGAAGAACTTGGCACTCCGAAGAGGTGAAGCCCTCGGTCTAGCCGAGGTGATGGAGCGACGTTGGGGGGTTGCCAACACAGGGCAGCGCTCCAAGGCGAGGACACAATTCGGTCGATGGTGGTGGGCGACGAGGACACCACGCCGAGGGGATAGTGTGTCCCGATCTAAGTCAATTTCCTGCACAGGTCAAATAGTGCAAACCAAAAAATAATAATAATAAAGGTGCATAATTAATTTATGCGAAAAAAGTTTGGTAAATATGGCCTGAGCGCTGAGGCTAGCTCGATGGCGCGTTGGCGTTGTGGCACGGTGATGTCGACGGAGGTCGGCCTGCCCAGGTGACAGGGAGAGGATGGCCGGACTGATGCCCTGTACAAACGACAGCAGAATTCCTCTGGCAAAATGATGCAGTACAGGCCAACAAAAAATATTATGTATATAATAATGCTAAACGAAAAATTTGGAAAAATACGACCTGAGCGCCCGACAGCGGCGACCGTGTGCGAGACCCGAAGCAAGCGGACGAACTGATCTGTGCGAACATCTTTGCAAAGCCAATCCTCGATATGCGTAGTAGCACTTTTATTCTGCGTATTTGTCAGAAAAAGTAGAAGACCAGCGGTCGACTACATAGGTATTGAATTAAAAAGCAAAAGGAATAAATCTCCCTATGGGTTGCCGCATAGCTGAATTTATGTTTAGCTACGGCGCTGCCCGCATGGTGTCTGTGAGCGTGTTCGTCCTCCTCGGATGTGGAAAGCAAACAACCTTGGCCCAAGCAATAATTAGCTCCTTGAGGAAAAATATTATACATTGAACCGGCACTTTCGTGCGAGGAAGCCGACCGCTAACAATAGCAGGGGATGTAGCCATTTGTCATCACATTTAAATCAATATGGACCGGAGATCTAACATCTCACGTGAGGGCTAGCAAGTATTAGTAGTAGTATAGTACTACTCCTCACGCTAAGTCCGATCAATCCGATGTCAATACATGCGGGACAAAACACTAGATAAAGGATTGTTATTAAACAATAAGTATAAAAGGAAGGATGGAACCTCCTCTATATTGCTGCCGATCTTCACAGCCGGTGAGTCCGTCTATATTACTCCGGCGTGGGCAGGTCCTCGGCATGAAATCTTCAACCATGTGCTGCCGTTTTCATATAGGTTGCACCACCGCTGCTGACCAGAATTTCTTATTCTCGATCTGGCCGTAGACAAAAATTACACAAACGTGATAGCAACAATTTTGCAAAGGAGATAAGTTGTACAGTACAAATCTAACTGAAAAAATATCACCTGATCATCCATCGATCCACGGCGATCACCCAGCAGGCTCTCAATGAAAGCACCAATGTCGGTTCAATGTCCAGCTATCTCGTAGTAGGGGTCCTAAGCTAGGCGTCTTGGAGCGATGGTAACATGGACACGGGGTTTGTACCCAGCTTCGGGCTCTCTTGATGAGATAATACCCTACATGCTGCTTTTGATTGTTTTCATATGGGTGTAGTATAGAGTACATGTATCTACCACGAGATCGTAGTAATGAATGAGATCGTCTATTGACTATCCTGGCCTCGGTTTATATAAGACACCGGAGGCCTAGGGTTTAGGAGAGTCCTTGTCTTGGGCGCCAAGTCTTGTGGAGTCTTCCTTGTATCGGCGGGGTTGTCGAGGCGGCCCATAGTATCTGCTGCCATGGGGTCCTCATTGTCGGTAGACCGGGAGACGACGTGGTGAGTACCCCCTAGTCCAGGACACCGTCAGTAGGGCCCGAGCCCGCGCATACCTCAGCCGCCGTTGGGCCGTCCGGATCACCAGGACGGGACCAAGGAGTGAGGGGCTACGTGGCAAGTTAGGCTCCTGAGTCGCGATGCTCAGGAGACCCCTTACAGCATAAACAACTTTGCGAAAGGAGAAGCAGGAATAGGTCTAATGTTCTCGTCGGCGGGGCCGACCCAGCGCTACCTTAGCGCCCGTTGGGCGTCTAGAACGCCGGGGCGGGACCAAGGTGAGGGCTACGTGGCGGTTAGGCTCCTCGATCCACGATGCTCAGAGTCCCCCCTTGCTCTCAAGCGACCTTCATACCTTTTCCCTCGCGGCGCCCGCTCGGGAGGCGCCTGACGACTAGGTGCAGGGGACTGGCAGGCGGCGTACGCAGGCGTGACCCAGCGCAGCCCGTGCCCAGCCCCCTCAGCGCGACTCTCCCGAGGCGTTGTGATGAGGCCGGACCTTGAGGCTCAAGGGCTCCCTCGGGTTGTCTGACCAAGGGCGCCACAGGGTGTTTACCACCGCGTGGAGCATAGCACTTCCGCTTGCGGGCATAACCGCTCTCGTTTGTGTCATTTGCCGGGCGGGCATGGTGCTTCAGCAGCGCGTGGGAGGACTCCCTGCGGAGAGCCCCAGGCGTGTACAGCCCATACGACATGTGGCTTGCATGGCTGGGCTAGACGAGGTGTGTCCGGGCACCCGTGAACCAGCGGGGGACTCACGAGGCCCTACCTCAAGGCGGGTTGCGCCTGGTCTTGGTTCTTGTTGGTTGTGGTGTTCCTGCGAGATGGTTAGACAGCCTGGGCCGAACGAATCTCCTGAGGTTATCGTTTGAGAAGGCCAAGCACCAACGACCCCGGGAGGTGACGTGAATGGGGCCGTCCCGCCATCTCGGCCGTTAGTTGCTCGGCGCTGCGGGGCGGGCCGAGCACGGATGCGTGCCTAGCCTTCTTATCACGAAGGATCACGAAGAAAGAAGATGGGTCGCAGCGGCTCCGTGGTGGGTGACAATCAAGCGGTGATAACCATAGGTAGATTGTGCATGGAAAGCGAGCTAAGCTTAGGTAAATCTGAGGCGATACATGCCTTGGGTCAGACACTGGCGGCTTGGGGATGATGCAGCCCGAGAGGCGCCCCTAGCAGAGTAAGCTAAAGACATAAAAAGGGATACATGCCGCAGGGACGGACCCACACGGCCTGGGAATGATGCAGCCCGATGGGCGCCCCCAGCTAAATAAACTTGGAAAATGTCACCTAGTTCCGTTGTCGAAGGGGTGTTGGGGTAGCTGAAGATGCATGGCGAAGGGGTTGCTCCTCACGAGCCGCCGGGACCCTAAGCCTCGGGAGGCTCTGGGGTTCCAGGCAGTTCCTTGAGGACCGTCTCCATCTCCTCCAGGACTGCGTGATGCCTGGCCTCCTGAGCCGCCAAGACGCTCTGCAGGTTACGTTGATAGGCGGCCACCATGCTCGGCAGGCCGAATGGCATGCGGACATAGCTGTGAGGTGGGCCCTCGCAACGTCCCACGTGCGAAGGCTAGAGGAGCTCTGAGATGCGGCCTGTTGAGCCACAGGATGTTGATCTGAGCCGTAGCCCACCATCCTCGCTTTGGATGGGGAGCTGCACCAGTGGGGCGTGATGCGCGCGCAGCTCTTTTTCTTGAAGTTCCTGGGTAGTCTGGGTGATGAACTCTTGAGTGATAGGTGCTCCTCACCTGGTGCCCTTGTCGGTGTCAAAACCGGCGGATCTCGGGTAGGGGTCCCAACTGTGCGTCTAAGTTCGATAGTAACAGGAGACAGGGGACATGATGTTTACCCAGGTTCGGGCCCTCTCTATGGAGTAATACCCTACTTCCTACTTGATTGATCTTGATGAATATGAGTATTACAAGAGTTGATCTACCACGAGATCGTAATGGCTAAACCCTAGAAGTCTAGCTTTGTATGACTAAGGTAATGAGTCTCTCCTTTCCGGACTAAGTCCCCGGCTTATATAGGTGCGGGAGGATCTAAGGTTACACAAAGATTGATTCTGAGAGAAGGAATCTACATATTGGTTGCCAAGCTTACCATCCACGCCGAAGAGTCCTATCCGGACAGGTGCAGTCTTGGTCTTCATGTCTTCATGGCCCCCTGGTCCGGCCCATAGCTATGAGGCCGGGCCTTGAAACCTTAGTCAGGACTCCCTCAGTAGCCCCTGAACCTGGCTTCAATGACGAGGAGTCCGGCGCGCAGATTTGTCTTCGACATTGCAAGGCGGGTTCCCCTTTCTGAACTCCAAGATAGTCTCCGGACGGATAATTGTATCTGGACCTGCCACACACACTATACACAACTGCAGAGAGAATATAATACTCCACGAGTCCAATCCGCTGATAGCTTTTTACAACATGGCATCACGTCCACCCGGTCATAATTTGGAACCGTTTGGTGTCTGCCACTCCATGTTTCGAGACGCGGTTGCCATTGGCACGTCTTGTCGAAGCAGAGATCGTGTCCCTTTATTGCGGGATTCTCATTAATACGGGTATAGGTAACCCAACTGTGTCGTTTACACAGCCCTTGGGAATAGGTGAGTTTTGAGGCGAGTGGGAAGGCGTTCGATATTCACTGCCTTTATAAGGGGATAAGAATTCACCCTTGTCTACTCACGCCTTCTCCTTTCTCTCCCCCTTCCATCCTTGAGCTCCAACACCCAAGTCCCCATCTTTCTCCATCTTCAAAAAGCATCCGACCATGTCCGGATTCAGAGGTCAAGGCAGATGGATGGTCTCCTCCGTCAAGGAGAAGGACATTCTTGAGCTTGGTAATTTGGGTACTTAGCGAAGAAATCGCCCACCATCCTCCACTCGGGGTAAGTCGTCCCCATGCCGAAGCCCAACGAGAGGGTGGTATTCATCCCTCATTACCTCTGCGGGCTAGGGTTTCCACTCCACCCTTTCGTCCGCGGGCTGATGTATTATTACGGGATAGACTTCCATGATCTATCCACGAACTCTTTCCTCAACATCTCGGCGTTCATCGTCGTGTGTGAGGCCTTCCTCCGCATCCAACCCCACTTCGGGCTATGGCTCAAAGTCTTCAATGTGAAGCCGAAGGTAGTGGACGGCCAGCACACGGAGTGCGGAGGAGCCATGGTGAGTAAGCTGGCCAATGTCTCCTAGCCAAAAGGCACTTTCGTCGAGACTGTCAAGGAATGGAAAAAACAATGCTTCTACATCACAGAACCCCGCGGCAAAAACAAGGCCGCGGCTGCCGAATTGAACTCCGGCTCTCCCATGTGTCTCACCTCCTGGGTTGAGAAGAGCCCGAACTGGTGTTTGCCAGATGAGCTGATAGCGCTGCAGACGCGCGTTCAAAGCATGGTGGACAAGGATGTCAAACTTGTCGATGTAATGCAGGTGTTGCTAGTTCGCCGGATTCTCCCGTGCCAGAGCCGGAGCCTCCCGCTATGGAAGTTCAATCCGAAGAAGCACCATACCCTGAAGAGGCTCTTCGAGACCACTCACGAAGATGCCTGGAATTTCTCTTCAAGGGCAATGAGATACCGCCAGCCACGGGTTCAGACCGTGGACATGACATTAACCACCCCGCCAGCGAGGTGAGTTTCCAACACATCCTCTACTTTTCTGCTCTAATGAAGATATCCGAGCTTTTACCGTCATTACCTTTCCAGGAATGGATGAAGAGGCGAAAGCGGATCCGGTGTCGGCTCGCTGCTGAAGAACCAGTCATCCAGCGTTTAAGCGAATCTCTTGCCGCGCTATAAAGTATTTGGAGAAGAAGGCCAAGGGTCGGAGTGGCCCCGTCGCAAAATGCCGGATCACGATGTCGAAAGCGAGACCGCTCCTCCGCCCGCCGAGGATGGCGATGATGAGGAGGAGGAGGAGGAGGACAACCCTCCTGACGAGGAAGGAAGAAGAGGGCAGCCTCCACGAACTGGGCGGGGATGCTAAAAGGGGAAGGGCTCTTTGCGGATAAATCCGGCGTGGGGCGTCGGCAATGACGGTCGGGCGACACCCCGCACCAAGCCTCAAGCTGCCGTAAGTGCTATGACTCCTGCATGCCGGATGTTCAGCCTCTCTATTTCAATGTATTGACATGGTTAATTATTCTATCATGAGACTGGCCTAACAGCTCAGTGATCCTCATCAAGAGGTTCGTTGGACTCAAGAGATAGCCGACAAGACAGCGACTGCCTACTCTCCCAAGGCCAAAGGAGGCGGCCGGTGCTTTCCCAGCGTACCTTCCCGGGCGGGGAGAGGATCAAGAAATCGCCCGGCGAAGCCCTTGTCGCCCGAACACCAAGGAACCAATCCCGGGGAGACTAGGGAGGAGGTCGTACTCAGATTCGGCCTCAACGGACTTGATTAGGAGACGTCTGGCTCGAGAATCCGACCATAACCTCCTTGAAGAAGGGGTATGCCTATTCCACGGTGACCCCTTTCAACGGGGCACGAGATGATCTCTTGGAAGCTGCGGCCTTCCATTACAGATAAACACCGTGTTCTTATGAGCATGGTGATTGAAAGAACTCGATCGTTAAAGCAGACTAACGAAGCACTGCGGTGACTTCTTGCGCGCAGTTTTTAGGCAAGTGGCATAAAGGAGAAAATTCCAATATGAGCGGTAGCCCACGAGACATTGTCCGGTGTTGGAAAGAAAAGCCGGACGGAGGATCAATCCTTTTATGGCAGGAAACTAACTAAATTTATGCGGAATAAATATGCGGTAATCGCTGCTGGCGTGACCTCACGTCTTGCCGAAGTCTCGATCTAAGCGGAGGCTAGAGCGAGCCAGGAGGAGCTCGGACAGGTGAGGAGGCAGCTCCAGGAGAATCAACGTATGTGATAACCCAGGAAATATTCGAAAGGAGTAAAATATATATTGACCAAAGTGTCATGATATGCATAGGAGCGATGACCGAGGTCGAGGCCCTGAAAAAGGCCCTGGGGGAAGCTGAGGGGAAGGCTTTCAAGGAGCAGGCTGCCCGTAAGAAGCTCAAGGCCCGGGTCAATGAGGTCCAATAAGAGCTCCACGACACGGTGAAGAAGTGTGAGACCTTGGAGCGTGACGCGTCGGCTAAAGAGGCTGAACTCTCCAAGGCTCGGCAGAGCATGGAGATGGCCCGGAACGAGGCTCAGGGCGCCCTCCAAGAGATCCAGGAGGTGAGGGAGATTGCGGCGGGTAAGGCATTCAATATACAAGGCAAATATCACGAAAAGGAATTATCTTTGCTAACCCGAATTGGAGTTCTCGGGGCTTTTGCTGATCTGCGCGAAGTGTGTCCAATCTTGGTGGAGTTCTTCGAGGCGAGGAAGGGAGTTCACGGAGAAGCTAATGCAGTCGCGATATCTTGTGCGAGCATCCGTGCCCTTCACCGATCGGCTGAAACAGCTGGTGGAGCTGCATAGGGTGGCGAACTAGCCATGAAGGATTTGATATTCGGCTATGGCGGATGAGCTATGCCAGCAACTTCGCCGGACTCGTCGGCGGATGGTGAAAGCCATCACTGGCTGGATATCGTCAAGCGATAAATCTGTATTGAAGGTGCTCATATGGCCTTCGCTCGTTGCAAGATGTGGTGGCGAAGATGAGCGCGTCGAGTGGTAAGGGGCGCCCGGAGAAGGTAACGAGCACCGCACACCCAGCGTTATTTTGCGGATGTCCTAGAAGGGTCTCGCATTGTGCAGCCTTGATGTGGGCGGGACATTATTTTCGAATGAATACATTAAGTGTTGCCTTTGCCTTGTATGATGAAACAAAGTCAGTTTGTAATATAATTTTTGTTATGTTTTTAATTTTTCCTCATCTTGGCGTGTTGTATGGAATGCGAGGGTTGGCGGTCGTGGCTTTTGCCCCCGTCGGGTAATGCAGAAGTGTTTGAATGGAATCTAAACAATCTTGATCAATTGTATGGTCCTTGAAGGAGTTGTTTAGCGCCTTGAACCGAACGAATTAGACTATCTTGGCTTAAACACCCTCACTTAACCATAGGAGTTTTACAATAAAACATAGGCACAACCCCTAGTGTTAGAGCAGTGCTATGGCGTCGATCGGAAGTACCGATCCTTGGCGTAATCAGAAATCTCCAGCGATTTGTAATCTCCGAACAGTGACCGGCTCTCGCCACATCATGCGATCAGGTTTGGGTTTCTCTCTTGAGGTGCTCCTTTGGATAAACCAGAGGCACAATCACGATAGTTCTCCCTTTACTACCTTAGCGATATAGCGGGCGTGGGTAGCAAGCACGAGGCGAACACCCAACTATTGACCAAAGACATGATTGAACCAATGCATATAATGCTAAATTTGGGGTGCGAACTATACTATAAAAGTGTTAGGACTTTGTTGCCGTATTGTGAGGCGCTGAGGCCCACAGCAAATATGAAGCGTACCAAAGTGTCACGGGTGCTAGAAAATGAATTATTAACAAAAAACAGAAAGAAAGCAGAGGTGATATCTTGGGCCCTTAAACATGAGCCACGAACTGTTTCCATTATAATTGGGTTAATGCGTCAAAGAGAATTAATACAAATAGTGCGATAAGCAACCGGCTATTTAACATGCCATGACCAGAGGCAAGCTGCGTGTGGGACCTGTCAACAGGTAGAGTGGTCATTAATTTGACCTCTCGAACTTCCCCTGTACGTCTGTGCTTCTTGCCATCCTGGTATTTTTATCCTTTTACAAGACTGATAATTAGGCCGTCCAAGAAGGCCTATGCAAAAGAAACCTGGAAAAGGAAAAAGGAAATAGTGAAAGTATATAATATTAATAGGATCGGTCGGTCGGTTTTGTGGATCACAAGCTAGTTGTGCCTCCGTCGATGCCCATGGGATTTCTAGTGCGTGATATATGCCTTGTGATCGAATACTACTTGATCGGGGTTGGGATGGAGGCCAAATTGCTAGTCGAGCTCTTGATGAGCCGTGCTGTCCTGGTGCAGCGTAGTCCGGACCCTCTTTGCGATGTCCCGGAGCTCAGCAGCCGGATTACGGTTCTGCTTGAGAAGGCCGCTCTATACTTCTACTGCTAGGGCGGCGGTGTGCTCCTTTGTACGGAGGGAGCGTTCCGTGTTTCCGTTGACCGTTATGACACCATGTGGACCGGGCATCTTGAGCTTAAGATAAGCATAGTGCGGCACCGCATTGAACCGAGCGAATGACGTCCGTCCGAGCAGTGCATGATAACCGGAATGGGACGATGTTGAAGATTAACTCCTCGCCTCAGAAGTTTTCGGGGGATCCAAAGACAACCTCTAGTGTGATTGAGCCCGTACAGCGGGCCTCTACACCTGGTATGACTCCTTTGAAGGTAGTCTTCGTTGGCTTGATCCTTGATGGATTAATGCCCATTTTGCGCACTGTGTCTTGATATAGCAGATTGAGGCTGCTACCACCGTCCATGAGGACTCTCGTTAGGTGGAATCCATCAATGATTGGGTCCAGGACTAGTGCGGCTGATCCGCCATGTCGGATACTGGTCGTATGATCCCAACGATCATAAGTAATCGGGCATGATGACCTGGATTGAATTTGGGGGCGACTGGCTCTATCACATAGACGTCCCTTAGTGCGCGTTTGCGCTCCCTTTTGGGGATGTGTGTGACGTATATCATGTTTACTGTTTTTACTTGAGGGGGAAACTTCTTCTGTCCCCCTGTGTTTGGTTGCCGGGGCTCCTCGTCGTCGTCCTCGCTTTGTGATCCCTTT
Source organism: Aegilops longissima (assembly GCA_021605205.1). NCBI lineage: Eukaryota > Viridiplantae > Streptophyta > Magnoliopsida > Poales > Poaceae > Aegilops > Aegilops longissima. Next base: position 218,123,620 of record CM038682.1, read on the forward strand.
TCCCTGCTCTCGGCGTTTAATTTGCCGGCCTATTTAAAAACCCAACTGTCTCTGTGGTATGATTGGCTGGTTTTTCTGGGGTGCCATGTATCTGGCACGGGCGATCGAGTATGTGGTCCAGGCTGGATGGTCCCTGATTGTTTCTCTTCTATGGTTTCTTCCGCTGGTTGGACTTGGAGCCACTGAATCCGGTATTGACTGTAGTATCATTTGTATTATTACCATTGCTTCGGCGTTTGTGTCTGTTACGTTGGAGCTTGTCATTGTTATTCTTAACCTCGGATGGGCCTGCCTTGCTAGCTGTGTTTTTGCTGCGAGCCAACCAACTATCCTCACCTGTGCAAAAGTGGGTCATGAGTGTCGTGAGGGCTTCCATAGATTTTGGCTTTTCTTTTTAGTTAGGAACCTAGTCCAGAACTTCCTGGCTGACTCCCCGGGCTATTGAACTATGTGACTTAAGTCATCGGCGTTTGGCGGCTGACCATATGTACCTTGGAAGTTGTCGAGAAATGCTTCTTCCAGGTCCTCCCAGGTGCCAATAGAATTCTCGGGCAGACTGTTTAGCCAGTGTCGGGCTAGCCCTTTTAGTTTTAGTGGGAGGTATTTGATGGCGTGAAGATCATCCCCATGGGCCATGTGGATGTGGAGAATAAAATCCTCGATCCATACCGCGGGATCGGTTGTTCCATCATATGATTCAATTTTTACGGGTTTAAACCCTTCTGGGAATTCGTGGTCCATTACTTCGTCAGTGAAGCAAAGAGGGTGTGTGGCACCTCTATATCGGGCCACATCGCGACGTAGATCTGATGGAGTCCGTCTGCAGTTTTTGGTTTGGGTGTGACTAGGTTTGTCACGTCCGAATAGGTAGCCACCATCATGTGTCGAGGGACGTCCTTGCGATCCATAAATCGATCGGGTATGTCCTGCTCTACTATCGAGGGTCTGCCGGAGGTCGTATGTGCGAACCCGAGCTGTTTCGTCTCTATTTTTATGAGGCGGTGGGGCAGGCTGATGTTTGGCCTGAGCTGCCGCTCTATCCTGACCACGTGGTGGTCAGTCCGCCGCACTGTCCTGACCGCGTGGTGGTCGATCGGCCGCATTACGCGAGGGAGTTTTGAGCTCTGGCGCTTCTTCCTCGAACTGGGGTAGCAGCCTGCGCTGTGGGTAACTCTTGGCTGGGCGTCTGAGGCCGTATTCTTCGGCTGCTAGGACATCAGTCCATCTGTCGACGAGCAGATCTTGGTCAGCTTGAAGCTGCTGCTGTTTCTTTTTCAGGCTCCTTGCAGTGGCTATTAGCTGGCGCTTAAAGCGCTCCTGCTCCAGAGGCTCCTCGGGCACGATGAAGTCATTGTTGCCGAGGCTTGCCTCCTCCTCGGAGGGCGGATGGTAACTACCATCCTCCGAGTCTTCTTCCATTGCCTGTTTTGGCAGTTTGTTCATCGGGTTCTTCTGTGTCTTCGGCACCATCTCGAGTGTTATCGTCTCCTGTGTCGGCATTGTTGTCCCGACTGTGGTGGGATTTAGAGCAGCGCCGCTGGCGTCGGTGCTTTGGTTGTGCTTTAGGAGGGTCCACCTTTGTGGGGTTTTCCTTCTCATCGCCACTATTATTTTTTGGCGTGTCTACCATGTAGACGTCATATGAGGAAGTGGTCGTCCATCGTCCGGTGAACGACGGGTTTTGGGCCTCCTCGTCTCCGACATCGTCGTCCATACCGTTGATGTCTTCCAAGTCATAGTCAAGCGCGTCGGTTAAATCTTCGACAGTGGCTATGAAGTGGATGGTGGGTGGGAAGCGAAATTCTCCTTTATCATCAGCCTCCAGTTCGAACCGAACATAATTCGGCTATGAGTCCCCCGCCAAGGACAGATTTTTCAAAAAATTTAGCACATCTCCCAAGGGCGAGTGTTGGAAGATGTTTGCGGCGCTGAATTCGAAGATCGATAAACGATCAAGTTCGGCGTCCGCGGGCTCACCTGGTTCGGAACTTATAACCAGAGATGAGTCCGGAATTCCGGTGACACAGGTATTGTGTGAGGTTAAGTCCATGTGTGGCTCCAACACCGGGGAATTTGTGGCCTCCGTGGCGGGGTCGAGCCTCCGATCCTGGGATGCCACAGTGTGCTCTGGATCTAAGGCCAGAGGGGTCATAGGAGCTATCTCCTGGATGTGGTCTGACGACAGATTTAGGTCATGTTCGTCAAGGTGACCAGGAGCGGTTGTCCCGGTCTCGAATTCGGCGAAGATCAAATCTCCACGGATGTCTGCAACGTAATTCAAGCTCCCAAATTTGACCTGATGGCCAGGGGCGTAGCTGTCGATCTGCTCCAGGTGGCCATGCGAGTTGGCCCAAAGTGCGAAGCCGCCGAACACGAAGATCTATCCGGGGAGGAAGGTTTCCCCTTGGACAACATTGTAGTTGATGACTGAAAGGGCCATCAAACCTTTTGAGGACGGCACAGTGGAACTCTCAATGAAAGCACCAATGTTGGTGTCAAAACCAGCGGATCTCGGGTAGGGGGTCCCGGTATGTCGTCTAAGGTCGATGGTAACGGTGATAGGGAGACAATGTTTACCAGGTTGGGCCCTCTCTATGGAGGTAATACCCTACTTCTGCTTGATTGATCTTGATGAATATGAGGTATTACAAGGTTGATCTACCACGAGATCGTAATGGCTAAACCCTAGAAGCCTAGCCTCTATGACTAAGGTAATGAGTCTCTCCTTTCCGGACTAAGTCCCCCAGCTTATATAGGCACCGCGAGGATCTAGGGTTACACAAGGTCAGTTACAGAGAAGGGAATCTACATATTCGGTTGCCAAGCTTGCCTTCCACGCCAAGGAGTGTCCTATCCGGACACGGGTGCAGTTTTCGGTCTTCATGTCTTCACGGCCCACCAGTCCGGCCCATGGCTAATGATACGTCTCCAACATATCTATAATTTTTTATTGTTCCATGCTATATTATATTCTGTTTTGGATGTTTAATGGGCTTTAGTATACACTTTTATATTATTTTTGGGACTAACCTATTAACCGGAGGCCCAGCCCGAATTGCTATTTTTTTGCCTATTTCAGTGTTTCGAAGGAAAAGGATATCAAAGCGGAGTCCAAAGCGGAATGAAACCTTCAGGAACGTGATTTTGGAACAAGCGTGATCCGGAGGACTTGGAGTCTCGTGAAGCAATCAACGAGAGAGCATGGGGGGCGCATACCCCCCCCTCGGTAGCGCCCTCCACCCTCGTGGGGCCCATGTTGCTCCACCGACGTACTTCTTCCTCCTATATATACCCATATACCACGAAAACATCGAATCACGAAGCAAAAACCCTATTTCCACCGCCGCAACCTTACTCATGCCGTGAGATCCCATCTTGGGGCCTTTTCAAATTGCTCCGGAGGAAGGGCATTGATCACGGAGGCTTCTACATCAACACCATAGCCTTTCCGATGATGTGTGAGTAGTTTACCTCAGACCTTCGGGTCCATAGTTATTAGCTAGATGGCTTCCTCTCTCTCTTTGGATCTCAATACAATGTTCTCCTCGATCTTCTTGGAGATCTATTTGATGTAATCTTCTTTTGCGGTGTGTTTGTCGAGATCCGATGAATTGTGGGTTTATGATCAAGATTATCTATGAACAATATTTGAATCTCCTCTGAATTCTTTTCTGTATGATTGGTTATCTTTCCAAGTCTCTTCTAATTATCAGTTTGGTTTGGCCTACTAGATTGATATTTCTTGCAATGGGAGAAGTTCTTAGCTTTGGGTTCAATCTTGTGGTGTCCTTTCCCAGTGACAGCAGGGGCAGCAAGGCACGTATTGTATTGTTGCCATCGAGGATAAAAAGATGGGATTTATATCATATTGCATGAGTTTATCCCTCTACATCATGTCATCTTACTTAAAGCATTACTCTGTTCTTATGAACTTAATACTCTAGATGCATGCTGGATAGCGGTCGATGTGTGGAGTAATAGTAGTAGATGCAGAATCATTTTGATCTACTTGTCGCGGATGTGATGCCTATATACATGATCATACCTAGATATTCTAATAACTATGATCAATTCTATCAATTGCTCGGCTGATAATTCGTTTACCATAGTAATACTTATGCTCTTGAGAGAAGCCACTAGTGAAACCTATGGCCCCTGGGTCTATTTTCCATCATATTAATCTTCCAACACTTAGCTATTTTTGTTGCGGTTTATTTTACTTTGCATCTTTATCATAAAAATACCAAAAGTATTATCTTATCATATCTATCAGATCTCACTCTCGTAAGTGACCGTGAAGGGATTGACAACCCCTTTTATCGCGTTGGTTGCGAGGTTCTTATTTGTTTGTGTAGTCGCGTGGGACTTGTGCGTGATCTCCTACTGGATTGATACCTTGGTTCTCAAAAACTGAGGGAAATACTTGCGCTACTTTATTGCATCACCCTTTCCTCTTCAAGGGAAAACCAACGCAGTGCTCAAGAGGTAGCAGCTAACAGGCCGGACGCCCGAGGACCCCTTAGTCCAGGACTCCCTCTGCCCTCCTGAGGGAAATGTGCCGCAAAACACGCCTCCATGTGGTGCCCAAGCGCCTCTCTCGTGGTGTTGGCAAGGTCTGAGGCCCTCTAGAAGAGAGCCCCCGAGCCCTGCCCGAGGAGGGCGTTGAGGCCGCCTTCTATCTTGCGCGAGAGGGCGCCCCATCGAGGAACCACAGGTCTTGAGGTGATCTTCTTTGGCGACGCAGCTCTCCCTGGAGTCCTGCATGTAGCAGCTGCTTCTTCTTCTTGGGGATGGCCTCGGGAGGTGCAGGATTCGCCGTTCTTTGGGGTCTTCGATTGCTCCGTGCTGGAAGGCGCCTCAAGGAGCCTGCTGCATCCTTCTCCTCACGGGCGACTGTGATGACACCACGAGTCCCTGGCATCTTGAGGACGTTGTAGCCATGGTGGGTCACTGCCATGAACTTGGCCAATGCTGGGTACCCAAGGATGGCATTGTACGGCAGACGAATGTGGGCGACGTCACAGTCGATGAGCTCGGTGTGGTAGTTATCGCGTCCACCGAAGGCGACAGGAAGGCGGACCTGCCCGATCGGGGTGGTGGAACCATCAGTCACTCCTGAGAAAGGCTTGGTTGGCTGCAGCTAGTTATAGGGTACTTGAAGGCGATCGAACGTGTCGATGGACAGGACGTTGAGCCCCGCACCGCCATCGATAAGGGTCTTGGTTACTTGGACGTTGTTGATGACAGGCGAGCAGAGCATTGGGAGAGCATCAGCGGTCGCGGCGCACTTGAGCTGGTCCGCCGAGCTAAAGGTGATGGCGTACTTGGACCACCTGAGCGGGCGTGTGGCCTCGAGCTTGGGAAGAGCCGTGTTCACCTCGCGAGCAAACTGCTTGAAGATACGCTGAGACACGGGGGCTTGAGCTCTGCCCAAGATAAAGGCGATAGCCCGCGGCTCCTGGAAGCCCCCTGCTCCTTCGTCCTGATGGTGGTCGTCATTCCTTCTAGGTGGTGGCGGCAGCGGAGGAAGACCAGCGTTGCCCTGAGGGCGGTCCTCGCAAGGCTGATCCCTCCAGGCTTCCTCACGAGGCTGATCCTGCCAACGATCCTCGCGAGGCCGGTCACGCCACTCTTGGCGGGGGCCTCGGTCGTCCCAGTGTCCTCCTCCACGCCCTCCTCCTCGGCCATAGCCCCGGTCGTTGCGCTCGGGGCATCGACCGAAGCATCCATCTCGAATGGCCCTGAGCTCCTGACAGTCATTGGTGTTGTGGTTGTGTACGTTGTGGAAGGTGGAGAACGGTCGGCTGCTCTTGGACGACTTGGGATGATCCCTACCGCACTTCGTGTCTGGCTTCGCTGCGAGCACGGCTACTCCCTTGCGCTTCACGTCCTTGGCCTTGGACTTATTCTCCTCCAGGTCAGTAGCTGGGAGCTCGAGGAGGGAAAGACGCCCTTCCTCAGCTCTCGCGCACTTGGTCGCTAGGTTGAACAGCTCCAGAGCCGTGCACAGCTCCTCGTGGATGGCGAGCTCGTCCTTCATCTTGACGTCACGGACACCATCAGAAAACGTCAAAATGATGGCCTCGTCCGTCGCCTTGGGGATCTTGACGCGAACGATATTGAAGCATTGGATGTACCTCTGCAAGGTCTCTCCTGGCTGTTGCTTGGCGGCCTTGGTCACCTGGCCGTGAGGCGATCATGAGTGCCACAGAAGTTGGCGGACAAGCGGTCACGCATCTCACCCCAGGAGGAGATCGAGCCCGGGGGCAGGTTCAGGAGCCACGAGCGAGCACCGTCCTTGAGAGCCATGGGGAACCAGTTCGCCATGACTTTCTTGTCACCGCTGGCCGCCTCGATGCTCAGCTCATAGAGCTGCAAGAACTCCGCATGGTCGGGGGTGCTGTCGTAGCGGGGAGGCAGATCCGGCTTGAACTTTCCCAGCCAGACGACGCCACGCAGCTCAGGGGTGAAGGCGCGGCAGCCCGCCATGGCCACCGGGGCCTGTCATGGAGGCGGAGCTGGATCTTGGTGTCCCCACGCTGCCACGGCAAGTGGCGCGTGGCCCTGCCGCGGCAAGCGATGCTAACGTGGCGGCGTTGAGAGCGGTGGAGCGTTCTCTTGCGGTCGGGGAACTTCTTGGCAGCTTCCTTCTTCTCGCGCGGGCGCCCGACGCGGTGGATCTCGTCGGGGGATCACACGCCTTGGCTACAGGACGCCGTCTTGGTGCTGAGGTGGGGGAGGCGCTCCACGAGCCACATTGCCCGCTTAGGTGGCGGCGAAACGAAGGGATGGCGCGAGGAGGCCCCTGCAGCGCTTCTGAAGCTCGGCGTGCGGTCCAGCCGGTCTTCGTGAGAGTCGCCCGGCAGAAGCGGTGGCGCGAGAGCTTCGCGTGCCATGACCAGCGTGGCATGCGGCGTCAGCGAGGCCGGCAGGCGTGAGACGGCGAACTGGCTGGGGTGAGCGGCGGAGTGGCGGTGCGGACATCCGCCCGCCGCGAAAGAAGTGCTGAAGGACGCCTGCTGCTCGTTTCTGCCGGACGGTGGCGGCGTTGGCGGCAGGTGAAGGAGGACAACGGGAGGCCGCCCGGCGAGGGCCGTCTGGCGACTGCGGGTGGCGGGAGCGGCCTGGGCTCAGCTCAGCGAACCCAGCGAGCATCGGCCATGAACTTGGTGGAGTGGCGAAACGCGGATCGGCGAGAGGAAAGCTTCAGCACACCCCTACCTGGCGCGCCAAATGTCGGATTTCGAGTTTCGGCAAAACCCTTGAGGTTCGAACACTGGGGTGTGTGATACGTCTCCGACGTATCTATAATTTTTGATTGTTCCATGCTATTATATTATCTGTTTTCGATGTTTAATGGGATTTATTATACACTTTTATATTATTTTTGGGACTAACCTACTAACCCAAGGCCCAGTGCAAATTGTTGTTTTTTGCCTATTTCAGTGTTTCGCAGAAAAGAAATATCAAATGGAATCCAAACGGAATGAAACCTTTGGGAGAGTGACTTTTGGAACAAACGTGATCGAGAGGACTTGGAGTGGACGTCAAGAAAGAAGCAAGGAGGCCACGAGGCAGGAAGGCGCACCTGCCCCCCTGGGCGCACCCCCACCCTCGTGGGCCCCTCGCAGCTCCACCGACCTACTTCTTCCTCCTATATATACTCATATACCCCGAAAACATCCAAGAGCACCACGAAACCCTATTTCCACCGCCGCAACCTTCTGTACCCGTGAGATCCCATCTTGGGGCCTTTTCCGGCGCTCCACCGGAGGAGGAATCGATCATGGAGGGCTTCTACATCAACACCATAGCCTCTCCGATGATGTGTGAGTAGTTTACCTCAGACCTTCGGGTCCATAGTTATTAGCTAGATGGCTTCTTCTCTCTCTTTGGATCTCAATACAAAGTTCTCCTCGATCTTCTTGGCGATCTATTCGATGTAACTCTTTTTGCGGTGTGTTTGCCGAGATCCGATGAATTGTGGGTTTATGATCAATATTATCTATGAATAATATTTGAATCTCCTCTGAATTCTTTTATGTATGATTTGTTATCTTTGCAAGTCTCTTCGAATTATCAGTTTGGTTTGGCCTACTAGATTGATCTTTCTTGCAATGGGAGAAGTGATTAGCTTTGGGTTCAATCATGCGGTGCTCCATCCCAGTGATAGAAGGGGAAACAACATGTATTGTATTGTTGCCATCGAGGATAAAAAGGTGGGGTTTATATCATATTGCTTAAGTTTATCCCTCTACATCATGTCATCTTGCCTAATGCGTTACTCTGTTCTTATGAACTTAATACTCTAGATGCATGCTGGATAGCGGTCGATGTGTGGAGTAATAGTAGTAGATGCAGAATTGTTTCGGTCTACTTGTCGCGGACGTGATGTCTATATACATGATCATGCCTAGATATTCTCATAATTATGCTCTATTCTATCAATTGCTCGACAGTAATTTGTTCACCCACCGTGATACTTATGATATCTTGAGAGAAGCCACTAGTGAAACCTATGGCCCCCGGGTCTATTTTCCATCATATTAATCTCCCGTCAACTAGCTATGTCTGTCGCCGTTTATTTTGCAATCTTTACTTTCAATCTTTATCATAAAAATACCAAAAATATTATCTTATCATCTCTATCAGATCTCAGTTTTGCAAGTTGCCGTGAAGGGATTGACAACCCCTTTATTGCGTTGGTTGCAAGGTTCTTATTTGTTTGTGTAGGTACGAGGGACTTGCGTGTGGCCTCCTACTGGATTGATACCTTGGTTCTCAAAAACTGAGGGAAATACTTACGCCACTTTGCTGCATCACCCTTTCCTCTTCAAGGGAAAACCAACGCATGCTCAAGAGGTAGCAGTGTGCACGAAAATCTCTCCCCCTCTAGCTCGCTCACATCAAGATCTCACGGCCTAGCTCGACGGACCCAAGGAACAAAGGGACACAAGATTTATACTGGTTCTGGCCACCGTTGTGGTGTAATACCCTACTCCAGTGTGGTGTGGTGGATTGCCTCTTGGGGTGACGATGAACAGTACAAGGGAAGAATAGCCTCCCAAGGAGAGGTGCTCTTGTGCTTGGTGAGTGTGGGAGTCCTGGATTAGGGGGTCCTCGGACTGCCGGACTCTATACTTTAGCCGGACTGTTGGACTATGAAGATACAAGATTGAAGACTTCGTCCCGTGTCCGGATGGGACTCTCACTAAAACTCAAAGGACCATCTCGGCATTGGCTGAATAGCCTGCCAGCAAACTCCATTGGCAGTTGGGAGAATTTGGAAGATGCATTCCTTGAGAACTTCCAGGGCACTTAAGTGCGACCACCAGACGCTAATGACTTGAGCCACATAACCCAACAGCCAGGGGAATCGGCCAGGAAATTCTGGACTCGGTTCCTAACTAAAAAGAACCAAATATTCAACTGTCCGGATGCCGAGGCCTTAGCAGCATTTAAGCATAACATCCGTGATGAGTGGCTCGCCCGACACCTCGGCCAAGAGAAGCCGAAGTCCATGGAAGCCCTCACGACACTCATGACCCGCTTTTGCGCGGGCGAAGACAGCTGGCTGGCTCGCAGCAATAACACATCGAGAAATCTCAGCAATTCGGATGCCAAAGACAACAACGGCAGCACCACGCCGCAAGCGGACAAGCGCGCAACAACGGTGACAACACCGAAGACACGGCAGTCAATGCCGGATTCAGTGGCTCTAAATCTGGTCAGCGGAAAAAGCCGTTCAAAAGAAGCAACCCGGGCCCGTCCAGATTGGACCGCATACTCGATTGCTCGTGTCAAATTCACCACACCCCCGATAAGCCAGCCAATCACACCAACAAAGAATTCTGGGTGTTCAAGCAGGCCGGCAAGTTGAACGCCAGAAACAAGGAAAAGGGGCTGCATAGCAACGACGAGGAGGAGCCCCGGCCGCCAAACACAGGAGGACAGAAGAAATTTCCTCCCCAAGTGAAAACGGTGAACATGATATACGCAACCCATATTCCCAAGAGGGAACGGAAGCACGCACTAAGGGACGTCTATGCGATGGAGCCAGTCGCCCCAAAGTTCAACCCATGGTCTTCTTGTCCGACCACTTTCAATCGCAGGGACCACCCCACTAGTATCCGTCATGGAGGTTCAGCCGCATTGGTTCTTGATCCCATCATTGACGGATTTCACCTCACTCGAGTCCTTATGGACGGTGGCTGCAGCCTGAACCTGCTTTATCAGGATACAGTGCGCAAAATGGGTATAGACCCATCAAGGATCAAACCCACCAAAACCACCTTTAAAGGTGTCATCCCAAGTGTAGAGGCCTGTTGCACGGGCTCAATCACACTGGAAGTGGTATTCGGATCTTCGGACAACTTCCGAAGCGAGGAGTTAATCTTCGATATCATCCCCTTTCGCAGCGGCTATCACGCACTGCTCGGACGAACCGCATTTGCCAGATTCAATGCGGTACCACATTGTGCATACCTCAAACTCAAAATGCCAGGACCACGCGGGGTTATAACAGTTAGTGGAAATACAGAACGCTCGCTCCGCACGGAGGAGCACACCGCGGCCCTCGCAGCAGAAGCGCAAAGCAGCCTTATTAGGCAAACCACCAATTCAGCGAAAAAGACCCTGGACACCTTCAAGCGAGTCTGGGGTACCTCGCAGGAGGATCTCCAGGCACGTTTTGAGCTCGCCTAGCAATTCGGCCTCCGTCATAGTCCCAGTCAAGTAGCAAAATTTGTGTCGCGCGTACATAACTACTCACTCAAGATACCATGGGCATAGGCAGAGGCACGGCTATGGCACGGCCCCATGCGGCTCAACCGCCCCTGGGCACGTATACCTTTATCATTTTCTCTTCCAGGACCCTACTCTCGGGAAGACCTCTCCGGCAGTCTGATTGTTGACTCATTGCGGGAAGGAAATACCAAGGAAGCAAGACGCTCTGACGTACAAGGGAATCCCCAGGTGGTCTCTGATAACGATCGAATACCTGTTTTACATACCCATACGCAGCTTGCCCTTGGATAGGACATGTCAAATAGTCCTATTTTTGCTTATTGCACTACTTGTATCCGTACGCTTTGACGTATTATTCAAATAACAATGCATAGCGTTAGCCTATTATTGCATATCGTTTTTTTCCTTTTCTGTTTATTTACGACAAATTGCACCCGTACATTCTGGCACGACCAGTGCGCCAGGGGCTTCAGTGTACCCCATAACATGGCGTGAAAAGTCCGAACACTTTCGACAGTGCGGCACCCCGAACTTATAGCATTATATGCATCAGCTCTGAATCATGTCTTGGGTCAATAGTTGGGTTTGCCCTGCCCCATGTTTTGGTACCTTACGCCCGCTTATATCTGTTAAGGTAGCACTGGGAGAACTACTGCGATTGTGTCCCGGTTCTTCCGGACGAGCACCTCAGTAGAAAAGCCGAAAACTGACTGTCATGATGCGGCGAGGGCTGGTCGCTGTTCAAGAGGTCTCAAGTCCTTAAAGACTTCTTCCGCTTCGGGTGAGGAGTCGGCCTTGTCTGACTTAGGCGTATATAGCGCCCCAAATTCGGCCTTCTGAATACTAGGGGCTTCGCCAAAATTTAAAATTGTAGACTTCTATGGCCAAGTGAGAGTTATAAAGCTTTATAGTCTGATTGCCTGGTTCGTTGTGCTGAACACCTCCTTCGAAGAACCCAAAATTGGGATAAAAAGTGATCAGGTTTATCCCGAACACCTCAGTACTAGTTACATGGGGGCAGAAGCCGACGGCTGGCCAACTCTCAGATTTTATAAACGGCCGCACAATAGGTAATATTTTAAATTAACAAAGCGTTACTTAGCACACATGAACTCGTTTCATATTACAGATCACATGAGTACATTCATTCAAATATTACATCCTTAGCACATTCCTCCGCCACAAAGCGAGCACCCTTCGTGACTTTGCCATAATACTTTTCGGGTGGCGATGTTCTTGCCCTCCGCAGCCCCTCCTTCACCAAGGCTTTCAAGGCCCAGCTTAGCCAAGCAGCTTCATCGGCAAAAGCCCTGTGCGCACCCTTGATGCAAACGGACAGCTTTATGACTTCAATCCTTGAGCAGGCGTTCACAAGCCGCCTTACCATGCCAAAATAGCTGCCAGGCAGGGGCTCGCCAGGCCACATCCGGACTATAAGGCCCCTCATGGCGATTCGGCCGCTTTAGAAGCTCTCGACCAGTTGCTTCAACTGGTCGCTCAAGGGCATCGGATGTTTGGTCCCAGTATACTGAGACCAGAACAACTTCTCCGTCCAGCTCCCCTCCTCGGCCCGGTAGAACTCCGCGGCATCCGACACACTGCGGGGTAGATCTACGAACGCTCCTAGAGAGCTCCGAATTCGGGTAAGTAAAAGGAAAGTTTCCTTCACATGCTTGCTTTGCATAATGAATGCCTTACCCATCGCTATCTTCTTAACCGCCTAAATTTCCTGGAGGGCCTTTTGGGCTTCGGCCTTGGCATGTTGTGCATTTTCGAGGGCCTTCGCAAGCTCGGACCCTTGTGTCTTCGAGTCACGCTCCTAGGACTCGTGTTTCTTGACGAGTGCCTGGAGCTCTTGCTGCACCTCACCGACTCGGGCCTCTTGCTTATCTCGCTCGATGCGCTCCTTGGCCGCTTTGTCTTCACCCTCGGACAGCGCCATCTTCAGGGCCGCCACTTCGGTCGTTGACCCTAAGCAAAATTCATGATGATCCTATTATTAAAAAACCACATTTTTCTTTATCAATATACAGACGGGGTATCACTTACCTTTGTTCTCTTCGAGCTGCCTCTTGGTAAGGCCGAGCTCTTCCTTGACTGGCCAAGGTCCCGCTTCAGTGCGGTGACCTCCACAAAGACGAGCGGCAATGCGCCAGTAGTGAAGCTCGCTTATTCACATAGACACATTCTGATTAGACTCTCGCGATATTATTTGATCCTCTATTCGGCCTTTCTTCGCGAAAGCGCCAAACAGAGCATCGGGCTACCGCCTATGCTTTGTAACATTTTCTTATAATTTATTACTTACATCAAAGCTCGTTAGGAGGTCGGCACAAAGCTTTAGTCAATCCGCTTGGCGGATCGAACTTTTCTTGACCACCGCACTCATAATAAAGGCGGTGTTTCGTCAATGGAAGCGCCGCAAGCGCTTCCAAAGAAGTTGTCCGATGCCTGGATGGACAGAGGCCATCGACACAGACGGCTTGCCCCCTTAGCGAGGGTTGCGTCGCCAAACTGGAACCACTTTGGAGGTTCCAAGACAGATTCGGCGTGGGGATAGACTTGCTGCCCTGCGTTAGGGGCCTGTGGAGTCTTGCCCTCGTGCGCCCAGCTACCGAATGCCGCTTGAGGCACCTTCCGAACTGTCTCCCTCGGATCGGTGCCCTTGAGACAACACTCGGCATCGTCCGTAGGGCGAGGGGGAGGAGGCGGTCGGGAGTGAATCACTGTTCATATCCGACGGGCCCAAAGAATCATCTGAAGAAGATACGTCGATATGGGCTCGGGATGGACTGCATAATCATGTTCGACGTGATAAGAAGCAGTAAAATAAAACATATCAAGAACTATTATGGTATCCGAATACTTACGACTTCGCCAGGGGCTTGTCCTTGGGCAACCACTGCCGCTAAAAGCGCCGTCAGGAACAGTCCCAAGGAGAGTCCTTCCCTTCTTGGACCCTTCGGCCTCGCCAGACGAGGCGGCCTTCCTTTTCTTGTCTTCCCCGGCTGGAGGGGGAGAACTTTCCTCTTCCTCCTCCTCGTTTTCGTGGGAGGAGTGCGCCTCGGTGTTTTCAGATGATGAGTCTGATATAACCTTGCGCCGGACACCTTTCCTGGTCCTCATGGCCTTCTTCTCCGGCACCTCATAATACGCCAGAACCAGCATCTCCGTTAGGAGAGCATCTGCTGGATCTTCGGGCAGGGGGCCTGGACAATCGATCTACTCCGTTGTCGCTACCCAGTCCTGTCAAAAGGCGTGGAGGCTCAGATCCCTCGCATACCGAATTGGCAGGGCACCTTGCGCTGAGTCCGCGATCCTTGGTAAGGGGAGGAGGTACCTCGGTGCCCTTGAACAGCACCTTCCAGACGTCCTTGTGCATCGTGTCGAAGAGCTCTCGCAGCGTCTGGTGCTTAGCCGGGCCAAACTCCCACAAATTGAATGCCCGTCTTTGACACGGGAGGATCCGGCGGAAGAGCATGACTTGGACCATGTTGACCAGCTTGATCTTCTTGCTTATCATGTTTTTGACACAGGTCTGGAGTCCGGTCAGCTCTACCGATGAACCCCAGGATAGGACCTTCTCTTTCCAGGAGGTGAGCCGCATGGGGATACCGGATCGGAATTCGGGGCTGCCACCCAGTTGGTGTCACGCGGCTCAGTGATGTAGAACCTCCCCGATTGCCACCCTTTCACGGTCTCCACATAGGAGCCTTGGAGCCAGGTGACGTTGGGCATTTTGCCCACCATGACGCCTCCGCACTCCACTTGCTGGCCGACCACCACCTTTGGTTTAACATTGAAGGTCTTCAGCCACAGGCCGAAGTGTGGCTTAATGCGGAGGAAGGCCTCGCACACGACGATAAACGCCGAGATGTTGAGGATGAAATTGGGGGCCAGATCGTGAAAGTCCAGCCCGTAGTAGAACATGAGCCCACAGACGGACGGGTGGAGGGGAAATCCCAGCCCGCGGACGAAGTGGGTAAGAAATACCACCCTCTCATGGGTTCTGGAGTAGGGACGATCTGCCCCGCATCTGGTAGCCGATGCGCAATATCTGCGGCCAGGTATCCGGCTCCCCAGAGCTTTGTAATATCCTCCTCCGTAACGGAGGAGACCATCCACTTGCCTCCCGCTTCGGACATGCTTGGAGTGGTTTTGAGGAGAAAATGCGAACTTGGGCGCTGGAGCTCGGGTGCGCAAGAATGGATGAGCAAGGAAGAAGAAGGCATGGGTGAAAAAGATGAATCCTTGTCCCTTTATAAGGGCGAAAGAAACTATGCACCTCCCCACCTGCCTAGTAAACTCGCTTATTCCCCAAGCGCCGTAATTGATGGCGCGGTTGGGTTACCCACACCCGTATTGATGAGAATCCCGTGATAGGAGGACACGATCTCTGCTTTGACAAGACGTGCCAAGAAAACCGCCTCGCAATATGTGTAGTAGCTGGTTGGGAAAACGGTTCGAATAATGACCGGGCCGTGGCATGATTTCACACTAATGAAACTTGTCAGCAGATTAGATTTGTAGAATATTATACTCTCTACAGCGGTATGTGGAATTTATTTTGTAGAGCCGAACACGATCCTTGTGTTCAAAATCTTCTATGGAGTATTCGGAGGAGGAACCCGCCTTGCAATGCCGAAGACAATCTGCGCGCCGGACTCATTGTCATTGAAGCCTGGTTCAGGGGCTACTGTGGGAGTCCTGGATTAGGGGGTCCTCAGACTGTCGGACGCTATACTTTAGCCGGACTGTTGGACTATGAAGACACAAGATTGAAGACTTCGTCCCGTGTATGGATGGGACTCTCCTTTGCGTGGAAGGCAAGCTTGGCAATTCGGATATGTAGATCTCCTCCCTTGTAACCGACTCTATGTAACCCTAGCCCCCTCCGATGTCTATATAAACCGGAGGGTTTAGTCCGTAGGACGAAAAAACAACAATCATAACCATAGGCTAGCTTCTAGGGTTTAGCCTCTACGATCTCGTGGTAGATCAACTCTTGTGATACTCATATCATCAAGATCAATCAAGCAGGAAGTAGGGTATTACCTCCATTGAGAGGGCCCGAACCTGGGTAAACATCGTGTCCCCCCGCCTCCTGTTATCATCCGCCTTAGACGCATAGTTCGGGACCCCCTACCCGAGATCCACCGGTTTTGACACTGACAGTGAGCTTGTGTGGACGAGGATGGTCTCAATCATCCGTCCCTAGCTACGATGGTGGCTAGTCCTATTTATAGAGGCCCTGGTCCTCCTCCCAAATATTGAGCGGGAAGGGATACCACAACGGCCAGTTTGAAGGGGGACAACTAGTACAAGCTATCCCGACTAAAGGTGGTCTTCGCCTGCCAAAGGCTCTGGTGGTGACGCCGTCTTGGGCTCCACGGTGACCTCCATCCTGTTGTCCTTCTGGTCTTGGTCTCGTTGCACCGATATGGAAACATTTGCCTGATGCCTCGGGACTCCTCGCCTGCGCTTGCCTCTTTAGCACCAAAGAGGAAACAAGGAGACTGTGCACGCTGGCGCCCGCGTGGCCTTGGTCGTCATGGCTTACGTCACGGGAACCTCGCGAGGTCCCCCTTGACTTGATCTCCCCGCCCCTCGCGAGCCAGCCTGGTGAGGCTGCCCCCAAGGAGGTCTTGTGTCGTCCGCCTCGCGAGGGTCTTGGGTGTTTGCTGGTGAAGATGGGCCGTACAGGGCCGCTGGTGGAGCCACGCCATGGGCTGCAGGCAGGCAAGTCTGGGGACCCCCGTTCTCAGAACGCCGACGCCGGCTTCAAAGTCACGGCTGGTGTGGAGGCGATTCAAATAGCCCGCATGAAGCTCTTGGGCGTTAAATTGAGCATAGCTCTCCAAATCAAACTTCCACTTGTTCTTATCAACACCAGAAAATTCTTCTTTGGCACTGTGTTTTGATAAGACAGTAGGGTTGCCTGGGGCTTGGTAGCCGTCCCGGTAATCAGTATATCCTCAGTTTCCTAAGCCGACTGAGCGGGACTGGGCGGCTTATCATTTCCAGATCAACGTCCATGGTGTCTTGGGTGATGGGTTGGTCCTCTGGAGGGGGGTCATCCATCGCAGTTTCTGACACTTGATGCAAAGTCTTGAATGTGGCATGTTTCTCCGGATCAACAGTTTTGGGCTCTACAGCCGGTTTATCAACTTTCTGCTTCTTGCTGGGCTTTGCCATGGCACTGAAAAGGAAGCATAAGACAGAGTTAATATGACAATTAAGTGCATGATTCAAAGCGGATAGACTTAACATTCTCACCCAGGCACGATCTTGAAGACTAGGATTTGGGTCCCAGTTGAGTTGCCGAAGGAGGAATGAGATGTTCCCTGATAGTTTGAATCAGACGGGTTAAGAGGTTGTCGAAAAAGACCCGCCTTGGGATAAGCTAATTCAGAAATATATGAAACCTCCGGTCGATGCTTGTGAGGCGCTGGTGTGTTTGGTAAGCCGGAGGAAAGAATTCCGTCGCCGCTGTTCCGGGTCGTGCGGCGAGCTTCATGTTGCTGCTTCTTCAAAATAAAGTTGGGATCCAAATAAGCTAAAGGATGAGAGAACCTTACTTTCCGACTCGCTTGACGAACTTTGTGTCTTGGTAGAGGTTCAGAGTCGGAGGAAAGGATAGTTACCTCTTCAACATTGGCTTGGCTTCCTTCTGCATAATCCTGATAGTGATCATTATCAATAAGATGTACCAAAAATGATCCAAGGGAGTCAAGTGTTACCTCCGACTCATCATTATCATCCAAGTCAAATAACTCAGAAGGATTGGACTTCTTCTTGGCAGGATTTTTAGTAGCCTTGGTCTTTGTTCGAGGTTTCTTGGCCGGCTTATCCTGCAGCTTCTTATTCCAAAAAGGTGAATCGGCCTACAAAAATCAAATGGGTATGAAAGGGCAATTTAAGTAAAGATATGATTCAATTGCGAAGTTGGTTAAAAGCTTATAGCTAGCGGTTTGTTAAGAACGCAGAAAGGATTCAATCCGGCTGTGTTGCAATCTTCCAAGCTTTCGTTTAACAATGACTTGGTCATGTTATTGATGTCTTCGTCAGTCAACTCAATCTGGCAGTGGCATTGTGGATCATTTGAATCGGCAGTGTACTCGCACATTAAGTGAACGAAATATGCCCTAGAGGCAATAATAAAGTTGTTATTTATATTTCCTTGTATCATGATAAATATATATTATTCATGCTAGAATTGTATTAACCGGAAACTTAGTACATGTGTGAATACATAGACAAACAGAGTGTCCCTAGTATGCCTCTACTAGACTAGCTCGTTAATCAAAGATGGTTAAGTTTCCCAGCCATAGACATGTGTTGTCATTTGATGAAAGGGATCACATCATTAGAGAATGATGTGATGGACAAGACCCATCTGTTAGCTTAGCACTATGATCGTTTAGTTTATTGCTATTGCTTTCTTCATGACTTATACATGTTCCTATGACTATGAGATTATGCAACTCCCGAATACCGGAGGAACACTTAGTGTGCTATCAAATATCACAATGTAACTGGGTGATTATAAAGATTCTCTATAGGTGTCTCTGATGGTGTTTGTTGAGTTGGCATAGATTGAGATTAGGATTTTTCACTCCGATTGTCGGAGAGGTATCTCTGGGCCCTCTCGGTAATGCACATCACTATAAGCCTTGCAAGCAATGTGACTAATGAGTTAGTTGCGGGATGATGCATTACGGAACGAGTAAAGAGACTTGCCGGTAACGAGATTGAACTAGGTATGTAGATACCGACGATCGAATCTCGGGCAAGTAACATACCGGTGACAAAGGGAACAACATATGTTGTTATGCGGTTTGACCAATAAAGATCTTCATAGAATATGTAGGAGCCAATATGAGCATCCAGGTACCTCTATTGGTTATTGACCGGAGATGTGTCTCGGTCATGTCTACATAGTTCTAGAACCCGTAGGGTCCGCACGCTTAACATTTGATGACGATCCGTATAATGTGTTTATGTGATTTCATGTACCGAAGGTTGTTCGGAGTCCCGGATGAGATCGGGAACATGACGAGGAGTCTCGAAATGGTCGATACATAAAGATTCATATATTGTAAGGCTACATTCGGACATCGGAATGGTTCGGGTCGTTTCGGATAAGTTTCGGAGTAACGGACCCCGGGAAGTTATTGGGCCTCATGGGCCTAGTGGTGGAAGAGAGGAGGCAGTCAAAGGTGTGGCGCGCGCCCCCCTAGCCCAAACCGAATTGGACTAGGGCTAGGGGGCAGCCCCCCTTTCTTTCTCTTCTCCCTCTCCTTCCCCCCTTCTCCTTGTGGAAGTAGGAAAGGGGGGGCCGAATCCTACTTGGAGTAGGACTCCCCCCCTTGGGCGCGCCTCCTCCTGGCCGGCCTCCTCCTCCCTCCCTCCTTTATATACATGGGGAGGGTGCACCCAAAGGGACAACAGACAATCTCTTAGCCGTGTGTGGTGCCCCCCCTCCTCCACAGTTTTACACCTCATATCGTCGTAGTGCTTAGGCGAAGCCGAGCGCTGGTAACTTCATCATCACCATCACCACGCCGTTGTGCTGACGGAACTCTCCCTCGGCCTCAGCTGGATCAAGAGTTCGAGGGACGTCACCGAGCTGAACGTGTGCAGATCGCGGAGGTTCCGTGCGTTCGGTACTTGATCGGTTGGATCGAGAAGATGTTCGACTACATCAACCGCGTTACTAAACGCTTCCGCTTTCGGTCTATGAGGGTACGTGGACACACTCTCCCCGCTCGTTGCTATGCTTCTCCTAGATAGATCTTGCGTGATCGTAGGTAAATTTCTTGAAATACTACGTTCCCCAACATTAAGCCGGGGCGGCGGCTTAAGGGCAAGACTCTCCAGGCGACCCAGCATTGAACCAGATCGATTCCAGTCAAGCCATTGGCCATCAAGGCTCGGATCTTTGAAAATACTAGCATATATTTCTTCCATTCTGCTGTACTGATGCAGTCTGGAAGAGGATGCCTGTTGCTAAGCCGGCTGGCGCAATAACCCGACAGAGGGTTTTCCCCCTTCTGGAGAAGTGTATTTGCAATAAAACCAAGTTTGGTTCCAGTCTTTGGGATGACTGCGCAGAGTGGCGGCTGCGAAAGTGGCTTCTTTCCATCGCTGAATAGAGATGCCGCCTAACTCTAGGCTGGGCCCAACGGTGAACTCAGTCTGCGGGTTTAGGTAATAAAATTCCCTGAACAGTTCCAAAGTGGGCTCCCGTTGAAGGTATACTTCACAGAACACTTGAAAGTTGCAAATGTTTTTGGGCCCTATCTCTTGAGGATGGAGCTGGTAGAAGTGTAACACATCCCGGAAGAATTTTGAGCCGGGGGGGTGAAACCCCGGAGCATATGATTAGTGAAGACAATTACTTCACCGTCCTTGGGTTCAGGAGGGGTTTCTGTGCCTGGGACCCTCCAATGGATGACATCTTTTTTGGCCAGGACACCTGTTTGAACATACTCATTCAATACTTCCTCCATGACCCAGGAAATGACCCAGTTGCATGCAGTGACAGTCTTGCCCATTTTGAGGATGAAGGCCTAAAAGAAAGAAATATTGCCGGTTTAAGATTATGCTGTTAAGCCGGACCATTGATTCAAAAGTAAAGTGCTATAAAGGGCCGACGTGTTAAGCCAGAAGATGAACACTGAAGTACGTGGATATTCATATTGGCGGCTTAAAAGGGGACTAATGGTACCTACCGGGCTAAGAATTATGCTGTTAAGCCGGCCAGAGTTCAAAGGTCAAATACATTGTGCAGAACCAAATTATGAGGATGAATAAGCAAGCATGGTTAAACCGGAGAATATTACCGGGTTATACAGGTTATGAAGCGTATGATGGCGGCTTAGAGGGGGCCTAATGTTATATGGCGGGTCAGGGTTTATGGTATAAGCCGCCATGGCAGTTATGGTATTTCAAATCTATCAGTGAAAATTTTGCTAAGTGAGGGATAAACATGTTTTGCAGGTTGGGTCTGTAGGTTTGGATCTGCCGAAGTTTGAAACAGAAAAATAAAATCTAAACCTAAACGTAGTGTCAGCGGAGGAGCTTGTTTCCTTGAGGATTTTCTGTATAAAAAGGACGATTCCTATGATTGAGAGGGGGTGTCAAACAACATCTGTGTGCCTTCAATACTATTTTCAGATTAAAATGAGTGTGCTACGAAGGAATGGTTAAGAACGGCGAAGAACACCGATGAACTAAACAAACCCTAGTGCAGATCTGAGGCATGAGAAGATGAGCACTTACGGATGCTGATGGTCAGCGGTGGCACGCCGGCGTTCTTTGGTCCAGTCAGGTTGATGCAGCGGCCTGAGTTGATGTAGCGGACGGAGGTTGACGGCGGCGGAGCTCGAGCGCGTGCGTGGCGTTGCGGATAAGAAGACGAAGAGGAGGAGGCAAGGGGGAAAATGAAAAGGACCCCTGTCCCTATTTATAAGGAGATGGATAACAGGCATGCACGGGAATCGAGGAGGCCAAAAAGTGATTATGTGGCTGCACGGGCGCCTCGAATTTTGGAAAGTCCATTAAAGATAAAGATTTGTTGATATGTTCTGAGCTTTGTGCGAAGATAATGCAAGATGACATCATGGCGGGTTAACATGATTTTATGAGCTGACGTCATGGCGGGTTATAGCAAGTTCATAAAAGTTGACGATGCCAGATTCTGCTAAGTCAAGAATTGAAGATTGATGTGAACAAGTTCAAATCAACCCGGGCCTAATGTTGGGGATATAACTACTGGGTATGCCCCACATAGGAGGGGCCGGGTCATATCGCTGGCGACTTGTAAATGAAGATGGCGGGTCATGAAGCAAGCCTATTGACGGCCCAAGGCCCAGAGGCGACTTGAGGCCCAAGAGGATGAACCGCCATATGTATAACTTGTATTGTAAGGCAAGCTTAGTTAGTCACCGAGCCGAAAACGTTGTGTATGAGCCGGCCGGGACTCTGTAAGCCACCGGGCATCAACCTGTGTACATAAAGGGGTGACCCGGCGGCGGGTTAACTCAAGAAACAACAAGTCAAGAACTAGGTCAAGCATATTCGCTCCCTGGTAATCGAAACCCAAGCAATACAACCACAACTGGAGTAAGCCTTTACCTCGTTGCGAGGGTCCGAACCAGTATAAACTCTCTGTGTCCTTTGTCCTGATTAACCCCTTCAAGCTAACCTAGTTGTGATGGCTCCACACCTAAGTCCTTTCGCTACGGCATCTTCCGTGTTAAGTCCACGACAGTTTGGTATTCCTTTTCTGCGAAACTCTAAAACAAGGAAAAAACAGGAAATGGCACTGGGCTCTAGGTTAATAGGTTAGTCCCAAAAATCATATAAATAGCATATTAATGCATATAAAACATCCAAAACAGATAATATAATAGCATGGAACAATCAAAAATTATAGATACGTTGGAGACGTATCAGCCAGCTATGAGGGAAATTATCTTGTGGGTGAAAATGCAGTTGATGTTCCCCGATGGGTATGCAACGAATCTAAAGAGGGGCGAGTCTTGATAAATTGAAGATATTTGGTCTCAAGAGTCATGATTGGCACATATGGATTGAGCGTGTAATGCCGGTGATGTTGTGTGGCTTCATCCTTGAGGATGAACTGCTAGTACTGGCAGAGCTGAGCTATTTCTTCCGTGTTCTTTGTGCGAAAAAACTATCGCCTGGCCTGCTAGAAGGAATGGAAGAGTTGGCGCCAGAGTTGATCTCCAAGTTAGAGAAGATCTTTCCGCCGGGCTTCTTTAATCCAATGCAGCACTTGATTTTGCATCTCCCAACCGAGGCAAGATTGGGAGGGCCCGTGCAAAATCGTTGGTGCTACGCAACTGAGAGGATGCATAAGACGCTTTGAGCAAAATGTAAATATAAACGTAGAATTAAAGAATCGATGGCCGAGGCATTCATTACTGAGGAGGCGGCAAACTTCGTGACAGCGCACTACGAAGCCAAAAATCGTCATTTGCATAATCTGAAGCCTCGGTACAATGCTGGCGACCCTAAAAAGGGTGGATCCAACCTCGCCTATTCAAAGGGGATCTCGCACCAGCCGGTGCTTCTAATTCCTTAACGTTGGATGGCAAACAATGGCGGACCATTTCATTGTATATCTTCAAGAACCTAACAGAAGTGTGGATGTACATCTAGTAAGTTCTCGGTACATTGTTTCGCAACTTCTAGTTCCTTTGAACTACTCTTATTCTCGGATAAATTTGATACAATCGAGCCAAATTCTTGTATGGAGCAATGATCCAAAAGGATTCCACCGAAGAGTATGAGCTTCTAGCAAAGCATGGAGGCAGCTATCCCAGTTTCATCTCTCTTGGTTCAAACAAGCAGTAATTTCCGTTAGACCATTTAATTTCTTTGTCTCATTTGTGGCTAATGCAACAATCCCTTTCGTATTAAACTTGTAGGCTAATTCAGAGTTTATGGACGCCAAATTGAGACGAGTCGCTAATGGTTTTGACTTTAAGGTTTGTTCATTTGGCAAATACGACATCAACGGGTATCGCTTTTGTACCTATGGCAAAGAGCTATCTATGGCCGACCGAAAGTCTACAAGTTGTTGTGTCTCTGCTATCGGTAAAGGAGATACCGAGTATTATGGAAGAGTTGAAGCAATTTATGAACTTCAATTCTATGGTGCAAACCCACCAAACGTCGTAGTCTTCAAATGTTATTGGTTCCAGCCGAAGGAGACTAGAAGGACTCATGAACATATAGGGCTAGTGGAAATCAAACAAAGCACCCATTTGGATGTTCCCGATGTCTATATTATGGCTCAACAGGCAACATAAGTTTTCTCTCTACCATGGGCCTGTCAGAGTGATCCAAATCTCAATGGTTGGGATGTCTTTTATGAAGTGCCGCCACGTGTTAGACCACCTCCCCCCAATGAAGAGGATTATGAACCTCACATTAACCCAGGCACATATGAAGGAGAATTCTTCCAAGAAACATGTCTTTCTGAAAAATGTTTCAAGAACCGCTCTACTTCACCCCAGAACATTGAAGTAGACAGCGACAGTGAACCCGACTTCACCCCTGAGCTGGAACAAGAAGAGCCTGGACTAGAAGAGGTTACTGTTGCGAATGATCTGTCAATGCTTGACCGATTACGTAAAGGTGGCCTTCCACATGATGATGCATTTATTAATGATGATGATGAGCATGTCATTACTGATAGTGATGATGATGATGCATTTATTGATCCCGAAGCATTTATTAAACCCGATGATCCTAGGTATTCAATTTTTCATGTTGTACTTGGTTTATATAGTTACTTGTATGATTGTATGATTTATATAGTTACTTGTATAATTTCCTTACTTTGTATGATTGTTTGTTATACATAGTGCCATGGTCTTGATATCAGTCCCCATCGGCCCTCGCCCGCTTTATGATTCGGATGTGGTAAATTCTCTTTTACAACTATTTGTCGCATTTCGCACTTATGACAACTATGACCATCAGGTTGACATAGAGATATTTTAATCTAGGAGGTATGTGAACCGCAATTTGCAACCGACCCTCTTGTCGAGAAGTTAAATTTAGTCGAAAAAGAAAATGAGTATTTGAAAAATAAAATTAAAAGAATTGAAGAAGAGAAGATGAAATTGGAGTTGTATGTTGTCGATGTCGTCGATGATCACAAGATGAAGATGAATGCAATGCGCTTGAAGATGGATGCAATGCGCTTGCAGATTAAGAAGATTAGAAAATATGCCATTGATAATGAGGCTTGGTATCATTATGCCGTTGGATCAATTGTTACCTTAGTTGCGATCTTCATCGCAGTTGTTGTGATGAGGGTAAGTTTTCTCTAGTGTTTTGCTTAACAAATGCATACTTAGCTTATTTTCCTCCTAAATGGCATAATTACCTAAGTTAGATAAAAATGAGCTATACTTACGTAAGTTGGCTAAAAAATGCCATCATCACCTAGGTTAACACAAAAATGACCAATACTTACCTTATTTTTCTCCAAATTGACATAATAAGCTTACCATTTTGTCTAGTATAGCTCTAAAATGACCTACACTTACCATTTTGTCCTCCAAAATGAATAAATATGCTTAGTTAGATCAAAAATGACCTATACTTAGCTTCTTTAGTTCATTTACGACATACGTAGCATACTTAGGTAAAAAATGGCATGATAATATTTGTTACCTCCAAAATGACATAGACTTAGCTTATTTTCCTCGAAAATGACACAATAACCTTAATAAGCTCCAAAATGACCTATTTACCTAGCTTAGCTTTAAAATGACCTACACTTAGCATTTTTACCTAGCTTAGCTAAAATGGCATTTTTACCTACCTTAGTTAGAAGAAGAAGAAGAAGAAGAAGAAGATAAAGAAGAGGAGAGGATAAAAAGAAAGAGAAGAAAAGTTATTCTTCTTGTTCTAGCTAGTCTTCTTCTTCTAGTCTTCTTCTTCTTCTTCTAACTTTCTTCTTTCTCAATTTGCAGTTTTGCTTTAGATGAGGAAGCTTGCGTTGATGGAGTCTACTCTTCTCTTTGTGCTTCCTTTTTGTTTTGATTTTGTAGGATGAACAATGTGAAACTTTCTATCTATATATGTATATATGGATGAAAGCATTGTATGCCTGTTGTTGGATATGTTAGCTAGCTATATATGTTGCATATGGACTTTTGATTTGGTATGTATATGTGTTGGATGGTCATATCCATATGGCAGGGATATGATTTGGTATGTATATGTGTTGGTATGCTTGATGAAAGTATTTTCAAATGTGTGTGTATATGTGTGTGTGTGTGTGTGTCTATATATATATATATATATATATATATATATATATATATATATATATATATATATATATATATATATATATATATATATATATATCGTGAAATTCATTGAATTTAAGGAAAACCGGAAAAACAGGAGCTATACACGCACTTTACCGTCTGCTGGCAGAAAGCAAAGAGCTTTGCCATCAGCCAGCAGACGGCAAAGCTGCCACATGTCAGCTACCTGTGCAACCTGGGTTGCATTTGCTGGGCTTGCCTATATGGCATGCTTTGCCGTCTACTGGCAGACGACAAAGACCTTTGCATCTTTGTCGTCTGCCAGCAGACGGCAAAGCATGCCACGTGTCGGCTACCTGGGGGGCATCTGGGCTGGCCTATTTGGGCGCTTTGCCATCTGCTGGCAGACGGCAAAGCACACTGTTAACCTCTTAACGAACCTAAGCTACCACATGTGCCTTCCAGGCCCTTTGCCATCTGTTGGCGGACGGCAAATACCTTTGCATCTTTGTCGCCCGCCAACAGACGGCAAAGAGACCTTTGTCGTAGTTTGTTCCGCCGGATGTGTTGCCGTCTCCTGGCTGACGGCAAAGGCCTTTGCCGTCCGCCAGGCATGCCTTTGTCGTCAGCCATGGCAGACGGCAAAGTGCCTGATTCCTATAGTGTAGCCGTGTGCGGCGCCCCCTCCATAGTTTACGCCTCCGGTCATATTCACGTAGTGCTTGGGCGAAGCCCTGCGCAGATCACTTCACCATCACCGTCACCATGTTGTTGTGCTGAAGACACTTTGCTGGATCAAGAGTTCGAGGGACGTAATCGAGCTGAACGAGTGCAGAATTCGGAGGTGATGTACGTTTGGTGCTTGATCGGTCGGAACAAGAAGAAGTTTGACTACATCAACCGCATTGTCATACGCTTCAGCTTTTGGTCTATGAGGGTACGTGGACACACTCTCCCCCTCTCATTGTTATGCATCTCCTAGATAGATCTTGTGTGAGCGTAGGAATTTTTTTAAAATTGCATGCTACATTCCCCAATAGTGATCTCGTAGTTCTTACAAACTTCTTGGTTCAACTCCACATCATGACGGAGGCTCCCAAGCGACACCTAACCAATCTAGGAGACACCACTGTCCAAAAGGTAATAGACAGTGTGTTTGTCGGATTTCGGGTTCCGGCAGACCCTTGAGGTTCGAACACTGGTGTGCGCGCGGAGATCTTTCCCCTACCAGTTCATGCGTGGATGGATTGCGAGGGATCTAAACTACGAACGATGAACAACACAGAGACACAAGGTTTATACTGGTTCGGGCCACCGTCGTGGTGTAATACCCTACTCCAGTGTGTGGTGTGGTGGATTACCTCAGGGGCTGATGATGAACAATACAAAGGGCGAACAGCCTCGCGAGGGGCTGTTCTTGAGCTGGTGCGATGAACTGCTTGGGTGAGTCCAGTCGCTTCTCTCTCTCTCTAGGGGGTTCGACTTGTCTCCGATCTGTCCCGTCAATTTGTGGTGGCTAGTCCTATTTATAGAGGGAGGCCCTGGGCCTCTTCCCAAATAATGAGCGGAAAGGGCGCCAACAATTGGCCATTTTGAAGGGGAACATCTAGTACACTTATCCTGACTAAAGTTGGTCTTCAGCTACCAAAGGCTCTGACGGTGACGTCGTCCTGGGCTCCACGATGACCTCCATCCTGCTGTTCTGCTGGTCTTGGTCTTGTTGCACCGAAGCGGCAACCTTTGCCTGATGCCTTGGCCTGTGCTTGCCTCCTTTGCACCAAAGGGGAAACGAGGACACTGCGTGGGCTGGCGCCCGCCTGGCCTTGATCGTCATGGCTTGCGTCACAGGGCACCCTCGCGAGGTACCCTGCCTTGATCTCTCCGCCTCCTCGCGAGCCTGCCTGACGAGGTTGCTCCTGAGGGAGGTTCTTGTCGTCCGCCCTGCAAGGCTTGGCCCCTCGTGAGGGTCTTGAGCTTGAGCTGATGAAGCTGGGCTGTGCTGGGCCCCCACTCGAGCCACTCCGCAGGCCGCAGGCAGGCAAGTCTGGGGACCCCCGTTCCCAGAACGCCGACAGTAGCCCCTGGGCCCAAGGCGCGCCCGGACTTGGCTTAGCAGAGAAGCGAAGGGGCAAGTGCGAAGCGCCACGGGCCCCAACAGCCTGCGGCCTTAGGCGCCGCGTTGCGATTGATTGGTCGTGGGCATCTCCACTTCCCCACGATGGCTCATTACGCGCACGGCTAAGCGGATCCGGGGTTGCACACAGCCATTCCCCTTTCGCCATCCGCGCACTCCCGGTCCTTCCTTCTTCCTCTGGCTCCAACTTCCGCCCCCAATCCAACTCGTATTCTGATCCTTCCTATTGTCATGGTGTCAACGAATAAAGAAAAGGGGAAGAAGCCCGCGTCTTTGTCCTGCTCGCCTCCGGCGATGGCTCCCGCCGTCGATCTATCTATCATACTCAACCCCGAGGCCTTGGGCAAGGTCCGCTCTGCTTTTGCCACCATCTTCAACGAGTGCGGCAGGACCACGGCATGGCCTGTGTCTCATGCCTCCCCCGAAAGGATTGTCACGGAGGTCCGGTTCTTCGCTGATGCCTTGTGGGCGGGTCTGGTTCCCCCCTTTTCCGCTTTCCTCAATGCGGTGCTCTCCCACTATCAGATCCACATGATGCATCTCGGGCCGGAGTCCATTACCCTCCTGGTTGTCTTCGCCTTCGTTTGTGAGGTAATGGTGGGCATCCCTCCTTCCATTGCTCTGCTGCGTCACTTCTTCTCCCTGCGCCTGAGTGATCCCACTCAATGCTCGGGGTGCGTGAGCTTCCTTGCGGTGCCCGAGACGGCTGCTTCAGGGATTGATTTCGGGCTCCCTCCCACTGAGGCCAAGTTCAGAGAGCGATGGTTGTACATGGATGTTGGGGTGTTCAGCCCCCTGCTCTTGCATCCTACTTCGCCTGCTGTTCCCAATTCCGGCTGGGGTCACGAGACGCTCGTGGACAGCCGGCTTGCATTCGTCTGGCGCCGCTTCGAGAGCTTGAGGGCGCTCAACGTGACGGCGCCCAAGGTGGTGAAGGAGTTCCTCCAATGTCGCATTGCTCCTCTCCAGCGCCACTCTCACCGGATGTGGGACTTTGCGGGGCACAAAGACCGCATGTGGCTTCAGGAGGAGGACTTGGTGCCTGAGGTGCTGAAGATGGTGCTCAGGGTCTTGGTTGGCGACCCTTCCCTAGGCAGCCTTCGTCGTGATGGTGCCCTCTTGTATCTCTTCTCGGGCAGGGCCGATTTCGTGAAGCAGATGCCCAGCTTCGACGAGTGGGGGCTGCGTCCGGTTGGACTCAGGGGACCTCGCGAGAACCCAATTGCTGTGGTAGCTCTTCCGGTCGCCCAAAGTGGTTCCGTCTCAGGTGATGAAGCAGGGAGACGAGAACCGTCGGGAGTTGAAGGAGATGACATTGAGGTGGTGGCGCCGCGCGAAGCCCCGAGGGCGGCATCCCCAGGAGCTCGTTCCAAAATAGCGACGGGTGAGGTGTCACGGCCTCCGGATCCCGAGGTTGGGGCTCCCGAGGCTGGGGCTCCCGAGGACCCGGTCGTCCCTCATGAGGTGGCGCCTGGGGGCCTCCCCCAGGTTGGTCCCGCTGGCGCTGATCATCTTGCCGCCTCCTCCATGCCACGAACCGAACCCTGCGCCGAGCGCTTAGGCCGGTTCCACGAGGCCGTGGCGCGCCCGCAAGAGGAAGGAGGCCTCGGCAAAGGATTGATCGCCCTTGCCGCTTGCTGAAGTGCAGGAAGTACTTCGCCACGGACGAGTAAGTCCTCTTTTCTCTCCACTCCTCTACTTCTTGGTTCCCGCAGCTGACTGTGACCTTTCAGGGCCCTTCCTGCCGCATTCGTGAAGACGGCCAAGGAGCCATCTCCTCAAGCTTCACCCTCGTTGCCGGTCCTTGGCGCGTCGGGCTTAAGCAGCGCCCTCATCACTCAGCCGGTCGGAGTTGTGGCCCGTTCAGCTGAGTGTCCCGAGCCTGTGTGCCTGCTGTCTTCCCTTCACGAGTTCTCCCGAGGCACAGCCAGCTTGCCCCGTGCCCCTTCCTTGGTCGTGGATGGCGATTGGTTGAGGTCGATCTTGAGCCCTTCTTCTGGGGGCGGACCGGCGCCAGGCCCTACCCCTGGCGAGGCCCGTCCGGCGATTCTTGGGGCGCCAGCCCCCTGCCTTGCAAGAGGAGGCGCGCCGCCTCCGGGCCCTCCGTATTCATTTGCAGCAGAGGGTGACGAGGAAGACGTGCTCAGGCGTGCTTGCGAACGCCGTGCCCGCAGTCAAGAACTTCTCCGTGGGGCGACGGACGCGGTGAACCGGCTCGGGGTGGAGCTTGCCGGCGAGGATGCGCGCCTCGAGGCCGAGGGTTTGCGCCTTGCTGAGGAGAGGTGCAGGCTGAAGGTTGTCATTGCCCTCGTGCGTCACCAGCGTGACCTCGACAATGCAAAGGCTGAGGCGTCGCTGACGGCCTCGCGAGAAGCTTGCTCCCGAGCCGTTGAGGATGCCCTGGAAGCATAGCAGCGGCGCAGGGATGCAGAGGAGCGTGTGTGGGAGCTCCAATCCTGGAGCAACTCCCTGGAGGAGCAGGTGGAGTTGCACCAGGCTGCTCTTGCATCGTTGAAGGGGGCTTCCGTCGACCAGGTGGAGCTTCAGAAGCACGAGGAAGCGCTGTTGTTGGAGGCCGCCGATCGCAACCTCGAACTTGAGCGGTTGGAGACGAGGGAGCGCCTGGTGGCTCGGGCGGAGGATGATGTCGCCGCGTGCGAAGCCCGAGCCCAAGAAGAGGTCGATCACCGCGTAGCGGAAGCCCGCTCAGGCCTCGAGCGCCAGTATGAGCTGAAGTTGGAGTTGGTCAGGGCCGAAGCTGAGGGCAAGACCACGGCCCTCAAGGCCAAGCTAGATGAAGTGACGCGGGGTGCGGACGCCTCCGCAGCCGCTCTTCGCGCAGCGCAGGAGGAGCTGACCTGCTCTCGCGTCGAATTGCTTCTTCTCCGGCAGAGGGTTGACGGCGCCGAGGCCATTGCGCGGCAGAACGAGGACGAGATCCGCCGGAGGCGGGTTCTGGAGCACGAGCATGCCCCCATGCTCCGTACGCTGAGGGAACGGGCAAAGACGGCCCTTGGCAACATCTGCGAGGCCGCTGCTGAGGAGCCGCATGAGACCAACTACGCCGGCAACCTGCAGTATTTCGCTGATGTGGTGACGCTCCTGGAGAACCGCGTCGAGAGGTCTCGTTGGCTTGTAGAGGAGAGGAGCTGAGCCTTGCTTGGGCGTGCTTTCTCCCGTGTCTTTAGTTATCTGCGGGACAGGGATCCCCACTTCGACTTCGACGCCGCCATCGCACCGGTGCCCATAGCCGTCCGGGGCGACCTGGCGCAATGGGTGGATGGCCACGTGGACGACCTTGTCAGGGCCTTCGCGTCTGATGATGACGGTGTGATTGTGGCCGCCGATGAAGGAGGCGTGGTGGACGGTCCTGGCACTGGCGGAGGTGTTGGTGATGGCGACGATGTCAGCGACGCCAGCGACGCCTCCGGAGGCGACCCGGAAGGCGCAGCAAGCGACATGTCCGACTGATTGCTTGTCGCCGTTGTTTACCCTGTACAAAAGAAGCTCGGGCTTGGCCCTAAAGACTATGAGAGCATTTTGGGAGGGGAAGCCCCTCATGTAAGGATTTGCGATAGATGCATTTGTAACCTTAACGCTGCGCGAGAGCTTAACGGCCGTCCCGGTGGTGGGTCGGCTGGCTCATTTATCTTTTGGCCCTGGTGAGCCCCGAGCGGGGCTGCGGGGGCCATAGTGCCATGTGTGTCTTCTGGGCGGACCCATTGATCCTGCGATGAGAACCTCCGGAGAGGGAGTGGCGACAGCCGTCCGAGCTGTGGACGCGATTGGCCCGGCCCGGCTCGCGAGGGGCTCGCGAGGGGGGCAGCTGACGCTAGCTTTGGACGCAAAGCCGAAACCAGAACATGAGAGATTGCTCGAACGAGACTAAACACCCCTTCCCCAAACGCACGCAAGGCTCGAATTCAAATCCAACTTAAATTCAAATCAAAGAAACTTGTCACCAGAAGAAAAGGCAAAGCAAAAGGCCGTGATCCGGCACCTAGTCTAGTCTTCGACGCCTTCTCACCAGCAGCTGAGCTAAGTGTGTCATCTGGGCGTGGGAGGGAGCCCAGGCCCGAGGCCGGGCGCCCTGAGACTCCGGGGTGTGTACAGCCCCACTCATTATTACATGAGAGTGTCACGGGGCGGCGAGCTTCACAGGCACAGGGCCTTCTTCACAGGTACCGGCCTTGCTTCATATCGCCAGACGAGGGCCCTGCCTTGCGCCACACTCTACCACCACTGACGGCGGCCGAAGACCAAGGACGACGCCAATGGGGTAGAGCGGTCGCCAGCGGTTCCCCCGACGACCACGTGTCTTCTGCCGGGGGCAGGCCCTGAGGCACCTCCGGCAGAGGGCCTACCTCCTGAGAACATCTTGTGTCGAGCGCCACGGGGATGAACCCGAATCTCGACCCCTCTCCTGCAGCCCCCGATGCCCTCCTCCTAAGGGGTAAGAGGCTGCAGAGTTGGGGCAGCCGCCTGTTGCAGCGACCTGTTCCTCCTGTGGCACATGGTTAGCATAAGCTTGATCCTGAGGAATTAACAGTACCAGATAGTTGTTGCCGCCGACGCGTTGTCGAGGCCCTCTTGGGGTTCCCTGAAAGAGCTCGCTTGCGGTGTCTCTCGCCCAGCTTGGCCCAAGGAACGAGCCATGGTCTTCTTCCCGCGCACTCTTGATCCATCATGCGGGGCACATAAGCCTGGGACGCCGCCCCGTAGGCCTCACTGTAGTGCCCCACATGCCATGCAGTCCGGCCCGGAGCGTCGTCTTGAGAGTGGTGGCGCGGCGGTCCGCCGAGGCCAAAGGTTATGGCGTGCGCTCCTTCGCTGGCCGGAGGTGAGGTCTGTGCGCCCTGCCGCCTGGTGCTGCTGGCCAGGTTGGCGTCGAGTAGGCCCTGGAGCCCGCTTGAGGTTGCATGGGCTCGGATGGGGCCGCCATACGGTGCGCTCTAGGCCAGAGGTGATAGCCTGACGCAGAAAGGAGGTGCTCCCGAGGCGGTGGCGTCCAGGAGCTCGGCCACCCGCTCCAACGGCACGTCGCGGCCGCCCTCTAGTAGCCGGCACCGTTGCAGTTCTTGGGCCACCGTGAGCGCGGCCCTGGAGTTCGCATGCTCCCGTCGGGTGTGCTGCCGTGGCATGGCGTAAGCTTGAGGCTCGCACCGACCGCACTCTGCCGCAGGTGAGGGCAGGCGCGTCTGTCGCCGCTCGCGCTTCGCCAGCAGCGCCTATGGAGCGCGGGCCGCCTAAGGTGCAAGGTTGGGGTCGCTCTGGGATAGTGGCACGGCGTGGGCGGGCCACGCCGCCCAACGGTCGGTGTTGGCTGTCGGGTCGCTTGACATGGGATGACGAGGTGACGAAATGCGAGGCGGCGGGGGAAGGATTCCGGCGCACCCCTACCTGGCGCGCCAAATGTCGGATTTCGGGTTCCGGCAGACCTTTGAGGTTCGAACACTGGGGTGCGCGTGGAGATCTTTCCCCTACCAGTTCTGTGTGGATGCATTGCGAGGGATCTAAACTACGAACGATGAACAACACAGAGACACAAGGTTTATACTGGTTCCGGCCACCGTCGTGGTGTAATACCCTACTCCAGTGTGTGGTGTGGTGGATTGCCTCAGGGACTGATGATGAATAATACAAAGGGAGAACAGCCTCGTGAGGGGCTGTTGTTGAGCTGGTGCGATGAACTGCTTGGGTGAGTCCAGTCGCTTCTCTCTCTCTCTCTAGGGGGTTCGACTTGTTTCCGGTCCGTCCCGTCTCTTTGTGGTGGCTAGTCCTATTTATAGAGGGAGGCCCTGGGCCTCTTCCCAAATAATGAGCGGGAAGGGCGCCAACAATTGCCATTTTGAAGGGGAACATCTAGTACAGTTATCCTGACTAAAGTTGGTCTTCAGCTGCCAAAGGCTCTGACGGTGACGCCGTCCTGGGCTCCACGATGACCTCCATCCTGCCGTTCTGCTGGTCTTGGTCTTGTTGCACCGAAGCGGCAACCTTTGCCTAATGCCTTGGCCTGTGCTTGCCTCCTTTGCACCAAAGGGGAAACGAGGACACTGCGCGGGCTGGCGCCCGCCTGGCCTTGATCGTCATGGCTTGCGTCACAGGGCACCCTCGCGAGGTACCCTGCCTTGATCTCTCCGCCTCCTCGCGAGCCTGCCTGACGAGGCTGCTCCTGAGGGAGGTTCTTGTCATCCGCCCCGCGAGGCTTGGCCCCTCGCGAGGGTCTTGAGCTTGAGCTGATGAAGCTGGGCCGTGCTAGGCCCCCACTCGAGCCACGCCGCAGGCAGGCAAGTCTAGGGACCCCCGTTCCCAGAATGCCGACAGTGTTGATGATAAACTCCTTTCTCTTGTGCTTCTAATGATAGTCTCCCCAACACTCAACTCTCTCTCACAGATTGGGCTATGGTGAAAGAGGGATTTGAGTGGGAAACAACTTGGGGAAGGCTATAAATCAAGGTTCAAATGGTTGGAATGGAATCTCTTGATCTCAACACATGAGTAGGTGGTTCTCTCTCAAAAAATGAATCATGAAAGTGTTGGCACGTTCTGATGGCTCTCTCTAATTATGAAGAGGGGGTGGAGGGGTATATATAGCCTCCACACAAAATTCAACTGTTACACACTTTTGACTCATCTTGGTGGCACCGATTAGGAAACTCGGTGACACCGATCTGTTCAAAAATATGAACGTTAGGAATCTCACTGGGACCGACTGGGACAACTCGGTGGGACCGATGTGCTAGGGCTTAGGGAAAACTTCATCTCAATGGCACCGATTGCATCATCTCAGTGGGACTAAAGTGAGTGCAACGGGCAACAGAGAATCTGTCAAGCTAACTCGATGAAGACCGACTGTAACATCTCGATGGGACCGAAACAATTATAACAAGTCACAGAGAATTTGCAAGGCCATCTCGGTGGTACCGAGATCCGTATCGGTGTGACCGAACTGTTAGGGTTTCTGGCAGTGTCTATGCCAAATGAACTCGGTGGCTCTGGATAGAGAGTTTCGGTGGGGTCGAGTTTGGAATTAGGGTTTGGACACATTTAGATAGAGAGAGTGGCTAAGGGTTTTGGAGCAATATCACTAAGCACTTTGAGCAAGTAGACCATTAAGCAACACCTCATCCTCTTTTAATAGTATTGGCTTTCCTATTGACTCAATGTGATCTTGGATCACTAAAATAGACATGAAGAGTCCTCAGATTTTGCCAATCTTTGTCCTCGGCACTTTGATGGGTCCACATCTCTAGTCCATGCCATGCCAATCATTGAACATCCTGAATATTTATCTTGAATGGATATTAGTTCAATGAGCTATATGTTGTTATGAATTACCAAAACCACCCAGAGATTAGTTGCACTTTCAGTTTACGAGATAAAATGTTTTGAATAAACGGATCTTCGAAAAAAGGGAAAACTCCCCGGTTGCGACAAATGGCGCACATGTTGCGCGCCACTTGTCGCGACCTGGGGAGATGGGAGTGATCTTTGCAAGGAGTACCCCCTCAATTAGTGATTTCGTCTTGTTCCTGGGAACAACTAGTTTTTTGTCTCTTTTTAGTGAAAAAGAATCAGATCTATTATAAAAGTTCTTCAAAAGTACAAAGCATCTCAAACATAATAAAATTTCTGATTTAATAAAAATAATTTCAAATTTTTTAGATCAAATTAATAAAATAATGAAATATTTAAGGGATCCAAAAAAATTATTTTAAAATGTTATTCATTTACAGAGTAATGTTTCTTGTCTAACAGGAAAAAATACAAATTAAAGACAACTTTAATAAATTAAACTCTATAAAACAAGAGTTGAAAGTAATAAATTTAATAAATACTTTAAAGAAATTCATTAATAACCATTTAGATGGTTAGGGGGAAAACCATAGCACCATATGCATAATAGCATGCTGCCAAATTTTCTTGCAACACCAGTCCTTATCGGACTACATGTCGATTTTAGAACCCGAGGCAACCGTGAATCCTGAAGCCTTGAGTTGCGCCACCATTCAATCACCAGGCAATTTCATGCCTTGCTCATGACCTTTGTTTATGCTTTTGCAAAAAGCACTTTTATCAAAATTCTATTACATATCATACCTATTCATTGCATTAAATCAATGTACTTTCAGTATTATCAAATGTGGTGGGCGATGGAACTTAGGATGGTTACACAATGGAGAGATCCATTGCACTGGGTTTAATAACAAGTCAGCATGCATTCTATCATAGTAGTGATAGCATCGACCACGGAGTCTAGCATGGGACGGGTGAGGATTAGTAGCGCCTTCTTATTACCGTATGTTACCTCGCACTTGTTATCGGCAAGGGGGGCATGAATCTTTGCAATAAGGGGGGCCATGATGAAGGAAATATGCCCTGGAGGAAATAATAAAGTTATTATTTATATTTCCTTATATCATGATAAATGTTTATTATTCATACTATAATTGTATTAACCGGAAACTTGATACATGTGTGAATACATAGACAAAACAAAGTGTCCCTAGTATGCCTCTACATGACTAGCTCGTTAATCAAAGATGGTTAAGTTTCCTGACCATAGACATGTGTTGTCATTTGATGAACGGGATCACATCATTAGGAGAATGATGTGATGGACAAGACCCATCCATTAGCTTAGCATAAATAATCATTAAAGTTTTATTGCTATTGCTTTCTTCATGACTAATACATATTCCTTTGACTATGAGATTATGCAACTCCCGAATACCTGAGGAACACATTGTGTGCTATCAAACGTCACAATGTAACTGGTGATTATAAAGATGCTCTACAGGTGTCTCTGAAGGTGTTTGTTGGGTTGGCATAGATCGAAATTAGGATTTGTCACTCCGAGTATCGGAGAGGTATCTCTGGGCCCTCTCGGTAATGCACATCACAATAAGCCTTGCAAGCAATGTGACTAATGAGTTAGTTGCGGGATGATGCATTATGGAACAAGTAAAGAGACTTGCCGGTAACAAGATTGAACTAGGTATGAGGATACCGACTACCGAATCTCGGGCAAGTAACATACCGATGACAAAGGGGATGACATATGTTGTCATTGCGGTTTGACCGATAAAGATCTTCGTAGAATATGTAGGAACCAATATGAGCATCCAGGTTCTGCTGTTGGTTATTGATCGGAGATGTGTCTCGGTCATGTCTACATAGTTCTCGAACCTGAAGGGTCCGCACGCTTAACGGTCGATGATGATTTGTATTATGAGTTATGTGTTTTGGTGACCGAAGATTGTTCAGTGTCCCGGATGAGATCACGGACAAGACGAGGAGTCTTGAAATAGTCAAGAGGTAAAGATTGATATATTGGACGATAGTATTCGGACATCGGAATGGTTTCGGAGTGATTCAGATATTTATCAGAGTACCGAGGGGTTACCGGAAACCCCCGAGGAAAGTAATGGGCCACTATGGGCCATAGGGGAGAGAGAGGGCAGACCACAAGGGGTGGCGCGTGCCCCCACCATGGGCAGTCCGAATTGGACAAGGGGACGCGACCCCCCCTTTCCTTCCCCCCTCTCCCTCTCCTTCCCCCTTTCCACCTCCGTAAGAAGGAAGGGGGCAACTAGGACTAGGAGTCCTAGTCGGTTCCCCCCCCCCCATGGCGCGCCCCCTGTGGCCGGCCTCCTCCCCTCCTCCTTTATATACGGGGGCAGGGGGCACCCCAAGGCACATCAATTGTTCTCTTAGCCATGTGCGGTGCCCCCCTCCACAGTTTACTCCTCCGTTCATATTGTCGTAGTGCTTAGGCGAAGCCCTGCACGGATCACATCACCATCACCGTCACCACGCCGTCATCCTGACGAAATACTCCCTCGACACTTTGCTGGATCAAGAGTTCAAGGGACGTCATCGAGCTAAACATGTGCAGAACTCGGAGGTGTCGTACGTTCGGCGCTTGATCGGTTTGATCGTGAAGACGTTCGACTACATCAACCGCGTTAAGCTAACACTTCCGCTTTCGGTCTATGATGGTACGTGGACACACTCTCCCCTTCTCGTTGTTATGTATCTCCTAGATAGATCTTGCGTGATCGTAGGAAATATTTAGAAATTGCATGCTACGTTCCCCAACAGTGGCATTCGAGCCATGTCTATGTGTAGATGATATGCACGAGTAGAACACAAAGAGTTGTGGGCGATCATAGTCATATTGCTTACCACCAACGTCTTATTTTGATTCGGCGGTATTGTTGGATGAAGCGGCCCGGACAAACCTTACATGACCACGTTCATGAGACCGGTTCCACCGACAGACATGCAACTTGTTTTGCATAAAGGTGGCTGGCGGGTGTTTGTTTCTCCAACTTTAGTTGAAGCGAATTTGACTACGGTCGGTCCTTGTTCAAGGTTAAAACAGCACACTTGACGAAACATCGTTGTGGTTTTGATACGTATGTAAGAATGGCTCTTACTATAAGCCCGTAGCAGCCACGTAAAACTTGCAACAACAAAGTAGAGGACGTCTAACTTGTTTTTGCAGGGCATGTTGTGATGTGATATGGTCAAGACATGATGTGATATACGTTATTGTATGAGATGATCATGTTTTTTAGAAGTTATCGGCAACTGGCAAGAGCCTTATGGTTGTCGCTTTATTGTATGAAATGCAATCGCCATGTAATTGCTTTACTTTATCACTATGTGTTAGCGATAGTTGTATAAGCAATAGATGGTGAGATGACAACGACGCTGTGATGGAGATCAAGGTGTCAAGCCGGTGATGATGGAGATCATAACGGTGCTTTGGAGATGGAGATCAAAGGCACAAGATGATGATGGCCATATCATGTCACATATTTTGATTGCATGTGATGTTTATCTTTTATGCATCTTATTTTTCTCAGTACGGCGGTAGCATTATAAGATGATCCGTCACTAAAATTTCAAGGTATAAGTGTTCTCCCTGAGTATGCACCATTGCGACAGTTCGTCGTGCCGAGACACCACGTGATGATCGGGTGTGATAAGCTCTACATTCAGATACAACGGGTGCAAGACAGTTTTGCACGTGCGGAATACTCGGGTTAAACTTGACGAGCCTAGCATGTACAGACATGGCCTCGGAACACTGAGACTGAAAGGTCGAACGTGAATCATATAGTAGATATGATCAACATAGAGATGTTCACCATTGAAAACTACTCCGTCTCACGTGATGATCGGGCATGGTTTAGTTGATAAGGATTATGTGACCATTTAGATAACTCGAGGGATGTCTATCTAAGTGGGAGTTCTTAAGTAATATGATTAATTGAAATTAAATTTATCATGAACTTAGTCTTGATAGTTTTTGCATATCTATGTTGTAGATCAATGGCCCGTGCTACCGTTCCCTTGAATTTTAATGCGCTCCTAGACAAAGCTAAGTTGAAAGATGATGGTAGCAACTACATGGACTGGATCCGTAACTTGAGGATTATCCTCATTGCTGCACAAAAGAATTACGTCCTTGATGCACCACTAGGTGCAAGGCCTGCTGCAGGAGCAACTCCGGATGTTATGAACGTCTGGCAAGCTAAATCTGATGACTACTCGATACTTCAGTGTGCCATGCTTTACGGCTTAGAATCGGGACTTCAATGACATTTTGAACATCATGGAGCATATGAGATGTTCCAGGAGTTGAAGTTAATATTTCAAGCAAATGCCCGAGTTGAGAGATATGAAGTCTCCAACAAGTTCTATAGATGCAAGATGGAGGACAACGATTCTGTCAGTGAACACATACTCAGAATGTCTGGGTACCATAACCACTTGACTCAGCTAGGAGTTAATCTTCCGGATGATAGTGTCATTGACAGAGTTCTTCAATCACTGCCACCAAGCTATAAAGGCTTCATGATGAACTACAATATGCAAGGGATGAACAAGACGATTCCCGAGCTCTTCGCAATGCTCAAGGCTGCGAAGGTAGAAATCAAGAAGGAGCATCAAGTGTTGATGGTTAACAAGACCACTAGTTTCAAGAAAAGGACAAAGGGAAGAAAGGGAACTTCAAGAAGAATAGCAAGCAAGTTTCTGCTCCTGGGGAGAAGCCCAAGTCTGGAACTAAGCCTAAAACTGAGTGCTTCTACTACAAAGGGACTGGTCACTAGAAGCGGAACTGCCCCAAGTATTTGGCGGATAAGAAGGATGGCAAATTGAAAGGTATATTTGATATACATGTAATTGATGTGTACCTTACTAATGCTTGTAGTAGCGCCTGGGTATTTGATACTGGTTCTGTTGCTCATATTTGCAACTCAAAACAGGGGCTATGGATTAAACGAAGATTGGCTAAGGACGAGTTTACGATGCATGTCGGAAATGGTTCCAAGGTCGATGTGATCACCGTCGGCACGCTACCTCTACATATACCTTCGAGATTAGTTTTAGATCTGAATAATTGTTATTTGGTGCCAACGTTGAGCATGAACATTATATCTGGATCTTATTTGATGCGAGACGGTTATTCATTTAAATCAGAGAATAATGGTTATTCTATTTATATGAGTAATATATTTTATGGTCATGCACCCTTGATGAGTGGTCTATTTTTGTCGAATCTCAATCATGGTGATACACATATTCATAATATTGACGCCAAAAGATGCAAAGTTAATAATGATAGTGCAACTTATTAGTGGCACTGTCGTTTAGGTCATATTGGTGTAAAGCGCATGAAGAAACTCCATGCAGATGGGCTTTTCGAATCACTTGATGCTTGCGAACCATGCCTCGTTGGCAAGATGACTAAGACTCCGTTCTCCGAAACGACGGAGCGAGCCACTAACTTATTGGAAATAATACATATTGATGTATGCTGTCCGATGAGTGTTGGGCTTGCGGTGGGTATCATTATTTTCTGACCTTCACAGATGATTTGAGCATATATGGGTATATCTACTTAATGAAACACAAGTCTGAAACATTTGAAAAAGTTCAAAGAATTTCAGAGTGAAGTGGAAAATCATCATAACAAGAAAATAAAGTTTCTACGATCTGATCGCGAGGCGAATATTTGAGTTACGAGTTTGGTCTTCATTTAAAACAATGTCGAATAGTTTCGCAACTCACTCCACCTGGAACACCACAGCATAATGGTGTGTCCGAATGTTGTAACCGTACTTTATTAGATATGGTGTGATCTATGATGTCTCTTACCAATTTACCACTATTGTTTTGGGGTTATGCATTAGAGACAGCTGCATTCACGTTAAATAGGGCACCATCTAAATCCGTTGAGACGACATCATATGAAGTGTGGTTTGGCAAGAAACCTAAGCTGTCGCTTCTTAAAGTTTGGGGTTGCGATGCTTATGTGAAAAAGCTTCAGCCTGATAAGCTTGAACCCGAATCGGAGAAGTGCGTCTTCATAGGATACCCAAAAGAAACTTTTGGATACACCTTCTATCACAGATCGGAAGGCAAGATATTTGTTGCTAAGAATGGATCCTTTCTAGAGAAGGAGTTTCTCTCAAAAGAAGTGAGTGGGAGGAAAGTACAACTTGATGAGGTAATTGTACCTTCTCTCGAGTTGGAAAGTAGTTCATCATAAAAATCAGTTCCAGTGATGCCTACACCAATTAGTGAGGAAGTTAATGATAATGATCATGAAACTTCTTATCAAGTTACTACCGAACCTCGTAGGTCAACCAGAGTATGTTCCGCACCAGAGTGGTATGGTAATCCTGTTCTGGAAGTCATGTTACTTGACCATGACGAACCTACGAACTATGAGGAAGTGATGATGAGCCCAGATTCCGCGAAATGGCTTGAAGCCATGAAATCTGAGATGAGATCCATGTATGAGAACAAAGTATGGACTTTGGTTGACTTGTCCGATGATCGGCAAGCCATAGAAAACAAATGGATCTTCAAGAAGAAGACTGACGCTGATGGTAATGTTACTGTCTAAAAAGCTCGACTTGTTGCGAAAGGTTTTTGATAAGTTCAAGGAGTTGACTATGATGAGACCTTCTCACCCGTAGCGATGCTTAAGTCTGTCCGAATCATGTTAGCAATTGCTGCATTTTATGATTATGAAATTTGGCAAATGGATGTCAAAACTGCATTCCTTAATGGATTTCTTAAAGAAGAGTTGTATATGATGCAACCATAAGGTTTTATTGACCCTAAAGGTGCTAACAAAGTGTGCAAGCTTCAGCGATCCATTTATGGACTGGTGCAAGCCTCTCGGAGTTGGAATATACGCTTTGATAGTGTGACCATAGCATATGGTTTTATACAGACTTTTGGAGAAGCCTGTATTTACAAGAAAGTGAGTGGGAGCTCTGTAGCATTTCTAATATTATATGTGGATGACATATTGTTGATTGGAAATGATATAGAATTTCAAGATAGCATAAAAGGATACTTGAATAAGAATTTTTCAATGAAATACCTCGGTTAAGCTGCTTCTATATTGGGCATCAAGATTGAGGGAGTCCTGGATTAGGGGGTGTCCGGATGGCCGGACTATGACCTTTGGCCGGACTCCTGGACTATGAAGATACAAGATTGAAGACTTCGTCCCGTGTCCGGATGGGACTTCCCTTGGCATGGAAGGCAAGCTTGGCGATACGGATATGTAGATCTCCTCCCATTTGTAACCGACTCTATGTAACCCTAACCATCTCCGGTGTCTATATAAACCGGAGGGTTTTAGTCCGTAGGACGGACAACAATCATACCATAAGCTAGCTTCTAGGGTTTAGCCTCTCTGATCTCATGGTAGATCTACTCTTGTACTACCCATATCATCAATATTAATCAAGCAGAGTAGGGTTTTACCTCCATCGAGAGGGCCGAACACAGGTAAAAACACCGTGTCCCTTGTCTCTGTTACCATCCGCCTACGCACACGATTCGGGACCGCCTACCCGAGATCCGTCGGTTTGACAACGACATTGGTGCTTTCATTGAGAGTTCCTCGTGTTGTAACCTTTAGGCCCGATGGCTCCTCCGGTCATCAACAATGATACGGTCCGGTGAGACTTTTCTCCCGGACAGATCTTCGTATTCGGGCGGCTTTGCTGCGGGCCAATTAAGCAGCCATCTGGAGCAGATCGAAGCTTCGCCAGCCATCAGGTCAGATTTGGAAGTTGAACTACACGGCCGACATCCGCGGAGACTTGATCTTGACGGGTTCGAGCCACAGCCAAGCGCGCCAGACCATCACGATGGGCATGACCTAGCTGCGCCCGAGCAAAGCCTCGAGGTCGCACCGTTGTCCGCCCGACCCTTAGCTCGGAGCCGACTACGCCAATCGAGGACGGGTGGCTGGACACCGCCTCGGGGGCTACAATCTCTACGGCAATCAAGCCAAACACCATACCTGTCCTTCACGAAGCTCATGACTCCGGGGTGCCGGACTCCTCTCTGGACTCCGAACCTTCCGCGCCCCTGCCAATCGAATCCGATTGGGCGTCGATCATGGAGTTCACCGCCCTTGAGGCGTCTTTCAATTTTCGCCTTTCGGCGACATTCTGAATTCACTAAAGTCTCTCTCTTTATCGAGAGCCTGGCGGACTATGGTCAACAAGGTTGGGATGCGACGACGAAGGAATTCAAAGCCCACCCACCACCCACTTCAGTAGCCACATGCCGATGATTTAACCGACATGCTCGACTTCGACTCAAGACATCGGCGGTATGGGCGCCGATGCAGGAGAGGACAAGAACCAGCGCCACGAGGCCTTTGGAAGGCCACCTCGTTGTATGACATATACATGGTGGACACCCCAAAAGAAGGGAACGGCAATGGAACAATGGAGGACGACCCCTCCAAGAAACAGCCTAAGCGCCGGCGTCAGCGGCACCGCTCTAAATCCCGCCACAGCAAAAACGGCGATTCCGCACGGAGATAACAACACCCCGGACGGTGCAAGACAATCCTCCAAAGCAGGATTCAGCGCAGGAAGATGGAGAATCCAGCCCTCATGAGAGAGCGGCAGACAGAGAGGTAGAGGACGATAATTACATGCCTCCCTCTGAAGACGAGGCAAGCCTTGACGACGACGAATTTGGCGTACCTGAGGATCCCGTCGAACAAGAGCATTTCAAATGCAGGCATATGGCCACGGCAAGCAGCCTTAAGAAAAAACAGCAACAGCTTAGAGCTGATCAAGACTTGCTAGCCGACAGATGGACTGATGTCCTTGCGGCTGAAGAGTGCGAACTCGAACGCCCCTCCAA
Organism: Aegilops longissima; assembly: GCA_021605205.1. NCBI lineage: Eukaryota > Viridiplantae > Streptophyta > Magnoliopsida > Poales > Poaceae > Aegilops > Aegilops longissima. The sequence goes on from CM038682.1 coordinate 218,167,528, forward strand.
GAGCTACCCAAAACGCAGGCTGCTACCCGATTAGAGGAGGAAGCACCTAGACCTACATCATCAGCGCATGATGCGGTGACCGACCACCTCGTGGCATGACGACAGAGAGGCCTCTCGGCCCTCCACTCAAGCCGCACCCAGCGTCGCTCAAAGAATACCAAGGCGGGAAATCGCCGGACACTGCGAGATATATTGGAAGGCAGGGCAAGGCAAACAAGATCGATCTATGGATCGCGTGGGCGCCCCAAGACACGTGACGATAACCGTCATGCCGGATATGGTAAATCCGGCCGGGCCGAGCACAGTAGACATAGCTCATTTAAGCTATGTCGTGATATAGCCCAATACAGAGGCGCCGCACACCCACTATGCTTCACAGACGAAGTAATGGATCATCAAATCCCCGAGGGTTTCAAACCCGTAAACATCGAATCATACGATGGCACAACAGATCCAGCGGTATGGATCAAGGACTATCTCCTTCATATCCACATGGCCCGCGGTGATGATCTACACGCCATCAAATACCTCCCACTCAAGCTTAAAGGACCAGCTCAGCATTGGCTTAACAACTTGCCAGCATAATCAATTGGTTGTTGGGAGGACCTGGAAGCCGCATTCCTCGACAACTTCCAGGGCACCTATGTGCGACCACCGAGCGCCGATGACCTAAGCCACATAATTCAGCAGCCGAGGAATCGGCCAGCAATTCAGACACGGTTCCTAACGAAGAAAAATCAAATAGTCGATTGTCCGGATGCAGAGGCCCTTGCAGCCTTCAATCATAACATCCGTGATGAGTGGCTTGCCCGGCACCTGCGACAGGAAAATCCGAAATCCATGGCAGCCCTCACGAAACTCATGACCCGCTTTTGCACGGGCGAAGACAGCCGGCTAGCTCGTAGTAATAACATGACCAAGAACCCTGGTAATTCGGATACCAAGGACAGCATTGGCAGGTCGCGTCGCAACAAGCAAAAGCGCCGCATTAACGGCGACAATGCTGAGGATACGGCAGTTAATGCCGGATTCAGAGACTCTAAACCCGATCAGCGGAAAAAGCCATTCAAAAGAAATACTCCAGGCCCGTCCAATTTGGACCGAATACTCGATCGCTCGTCCAGATACACGGCACCCCCGAAAAACCAGCCAACCACACCAATAGGGATTGTTGGGTGTTCAAGCAGGCAGGCAAGTTAAACGCCGAAAACAATGACAAGGGGCTGCATAGCGATGACGAGGAGGAGCCCCGGCCGCCGAACAATAGGGGATGAAGGTTTCCCCACAAGTGCGGACGGTGAACATGATATACACAACCCACATCCCCAAAAGGAGCGGGCGTGCACTCGAGGGACATATATGCGTTGGAGCCGGTCGCCCCAAAGTTCAACCCATGGTCCTCCTGCCCGATCACTTTTGATCGAAGGACCACCCACTAGCATCCGCCATGGCGGATTCGCGCATTGGTTCTAGACCCAATCATTGACGGATTTCACCTCACTAGAGTCCTTATGGACGGCGGCAAGAGCAGCTGAACCTGCTTTATCGGGATACGATGTGAAAAATGGGCATAGATCCGTCAAAGTTAAACCCACAAATCGACCTTTAAAGGCGTCATACCGGTGTAGTGGCCAATCAGACAGGCTCAGTTACACTTGAGGTGGTCTTGGATCCCGGATAATTTCGAAGCGAGGAGTTAATCTTCGACATAGTCCCGTTCGCAGATGGCTATCACTCCTTTGCTCGGACGAACCGCATTGCAAAGTTCAATGCGGTGCCGCACCACGCATACCTCAAGCTCAAGATGCGGGCCCTCGAGGAGTCATTACGGTCAATGGAAACACCGAACGCTCTCTGCGAGCGGAGGAGCATCTGGCGGCCCTCGCGGCGGAAGTACAAAGCAGCCTCTCAAGGCAATTCTCGATCCGGCCATTAAACGGCGGACACCGTCAAGCGCGCCCGAGTAACCTACAACAAGACCGCTGGCATGTTCCGAGCATCGCAGAGTAATGCGGCCCCAACCCCAGCCCTCGCGAAATTGCGAAACCAGTACTACGCGTACATAACTACGCTCTGGAAATACCATGGGCATAGGGGAGGGCACGACCACAAGCACGCCCAAAATGCGGCTCAACCGCACAAGGGCCCCGATTTTGTCATTCTTTTTCTTACTTTCAGGACTCCACTTTCCGGAAGGCCTGTCCGACAGTATAATCACCGAACACACGATGCAACAGCCAGGGAGGCAGAAAGCTACGTCGAGTGTTCAGGTGGTCTCTATAACGAGCAATATACTTGTTTCACATATCATCCCGCAGCTCGCCCCTGGAGGGGGACATGTCAAATAGTCCCATCTCTTGCTTATCGCACTATTTGTATCGTTCTGCTTTTACCGTAGCATTTTCAAATAAACAATGCATAGCTCTTGTCTATTATTGCATTCCTTTTTTTTATCTGTATATGTTCATTAATGACATGTTGCACCCGTACACTTTGGTACGGCCAAATACACCAGGGGCTTAAGTACCCCAAAATACGGTGTGATAAGTCCGAACACTTTCACAAGTGCGGCATCCCGAACTTATAGCATTATATGCATCGGCTCCGAATCATGTCTTGGGTCAATAGTTGGGTTTGCCCGGCTCCCATGTTTTGGTACCTTACGTTCTGTTATATCGGCTAAGGTAGCACTAGGAGAACCACTGCGATTGTGCCCCGGTTGAGCTGGGCTAAGCACCTCAGTGGAGAAAGCTAAAAGTGACAGTCATGATAGGGCGAGAGCTGGTCGCTGTTCGAGAGGTTTTCGAGTCCCTAAAGACTTATGCCGCTTAGAGCGAGGAGTCGGCTTTGTCTGGCCTAGGCATGGATAGCGCCCCGAACTCGGTTTTCCAAATACTAGGGGCTTCGCCGAAATTTAAAATTATAGAATTCTATGGCTAAGTGAGAGTGTTCAAGCATTATAGTCTGATTGCCTTGTTCGTTGTGTTGTGCGCCTCCCGCGAAGGACCCAATAATGGGGAAAAGAGCGCTCAAGTTTATCCCGAACACCCCAGCACTCGTGGCATGGGGGCAGAAGCCGACGACTCGCCATCTCTAAAATTTAATAAATGGCCGCACAGAAGGTAATATTTTAAATTCAATAGTGTTGCTTAAGCGATATGAACAAGTTTTCAGCGTCTGACAGATCACAAATGCGAAGTTTACTCAAAATTACATCTTTGGAGCACTCATCCGCTATACGGCGGGCACCCTTCAGGACGCCCTCATAATACATCTCGGACTTGTGATGCTCCTTGCCCGGCGGTGGTCCGTCCGTCACAAGATTCTCAGCGTCCATCTTGCCCCAGTGCACTTTAGCACGGGCAAGTGCCCTACGGGCACCTTCGATGCATACGGAGCGCTTGATGACTTCAATCCATGGACAGGTGTCCACCAGCCGCCTCACCAGCCCGAAGTAGCTCCCAGGCATGGCCTCCCCAGGCCACAGCCGGACTACAAGACCCTTCATGGCCTGTTCGGCCACTTTATGGAGCTCGACCAGCTGCTTCAGCTGGTCGCTCAAGGGCACCGGGTGTCCGGCCTCAGCATACTGAGACCAGAACACCTTCTCCGTCGAGCTCCCCTCTTCGGCTTGGTAGAATGCGGCAGCGTCGGATACACTCAGGGGAAGATCTGCGAATGCTCCTGGAGAGCTCCGGACTCGGGTAAGTAACAAGTAATTCACTTTCACGTGCTTGCTTTGCATAAAGAATGCCTTACCCGCCGCTATCTTCTTCATCGCCTCAATTTCCTGGAGGGCTCTTTGGGCTTCGGCCTTGGCAAATTTGGCACTCTCAAGCGCCGAGGCGAGCTCGGACTCTCGGGTCTTTGAGTCAAGCTCCAAACTCTCGTGTTTTTTATGAGAGCCTGGAGCTCTTGCTGCACCGCCGCCACCCGCGCCTCCTGCTTCTCTCGCTCGGTGCGCTCCACGGCCGCATTGTTTTCGGCCTTGGACAGCGCTTCCTTGTGGTCGCCACCTCGGTTGTGGCCCTGCAATACTCACGTTGGTCCTGTCATTTTTTGCAACCACATCTTTTTTATATACTTACATAAGGTATTACTTACCTTCCTTGTCCTCGAGCTGCTTCTTGGCAAGGCCGAGCTCATTCTCGGACCGCTCGAGGCTCTGCTTCAATGCATTGACCTCCATGATCAAGTCGGGCAGAGGTCAGCAGCACAGCCTGCATTCCCATATTGACATATTTATGTTAGACTCCTGCGTATATCTTTTTGATCCTCAATTCGGCTTTTCTTTCCGAACACCAAACTGAGCATCAGGGGCTACTGTCTATCAGTAATATTTTACATATCTTAAATACATACCTCAAAGCTTCGTTAGTAGGCTGGCACAGAGCTTGTTAGCCTACTCTTGGCGGATCGAACCTACGGATCACCACACTCATAATAGTGCGGTGCTCCTCGATCGATGGGCGCCATTAAGCACCTCCAAAGAGATTATCCGTGCCTCGGTTGGGACGAAGGTCACCGGCGTCGTAGGCTTGCCCTTCTTAGTAGGGGCCGCTTGTCGGATGCCGGAACTGTTGAAGGTTCCGGTGCGGTGTCCGGCCCAGGGCCGGACTTAGAGCCCTTCGGGGTTTTATCCCCTTTGCGCCTGGAGTCCGGGAGTGCGCCTTGCGGCGCCTCCAGACCACCTCCTCCTGGCTTGGCCTTTTGGGACGCCACCTCGGCGTCATCTGCAGCGAGGAGAGGAGGCGGTCGGAAGTGAAGTGTTGTTCACATCCGAGCGAACCAGGGAACCGCTTCGACAAGCGCCGAGCCCGGCCTTGGGCGGATCAGACGATTATATTCGCGCCGAAGGTCTTGTGTAATAAAGGAACGCCATGAGTTATTCTGGTATCCGGATACTTACGATCTTGCCAGGGGCTTGGCCCTGGATGGCCACTCCTCTTCGCCGTCGTCGGCGTTGGTGGAGTAGTCCAGAGGAAGAGTCCTTCCCTTCTTGGACCCTCCGGCCCCCCCAGTTGGGGCGGCCTTCCTTTTCATTCCTCCCCCCGCTGGAGGGGGAGAGGCTTCTTCTTCCTCCTCCTCGTCTTCACGGGAGGAGTCCGCCTCGGAGTCATCGGACGATGAGTCCGACACCACCTGGCGCCGGGAACTCCTCCGAGTTCCCGTGGCCTCTTCTTGCCTTCTTCTCGGCACCACGTGCAGGTCTGGGAACCAGCAGCCCCAGATTAGCGGGCGTCCACTGGGTCTTCGGCAAGGAGCCGACGGTCAATCTGCGGGACGCCCTCTGCCAATCTGTCAAAGGTAAGGGAGTTTAGATCCCGTGATAGAGTCAAACTATGAAAACAAGTGTCCCATAAAGGTAAAATAGCTTACGCGTTGGCTTGATCTTTGCGCGCTGAATCCGCGATTCTCGAGAAGCGGATCACGGGGGCCTCGCGCTTGAACAGCACCTTCAGGGCATCTTCGCACGTAGTGTCGAAGAGCCTGCTCAGGGTTTGGCGCTGTGCCGGATCAAACTCCCACAAGTTGAAAGCTCGTTGTTGGCACGGGAGGATCCGGCGGATGAGCATGACCTGGACTATGTTGACGAGTTTGAGCTTCTTGCTCACCAGGTTTTGGACGCAGGTTTGGAGTCCGGACAGCTCCTCCGAATCACCCCACGACAAGCCCGTCTCTTTCTAGGAGGTGAGCCGTGTAGGGAAGCCAGATCGGAATTGGGGCGCTGCCCATTCAGTGGTCAGCGCTCGGTGATGTAGAACCACCCGATTGCCACCTTTATGGTCTCCACGAAGGAGCCCTCCGACCATGTGACATTGGGCATCTTGCCCACCATGGCGCCTCAAGACTCCGCTTGGCGGCCGCCCACAACCTTCGGTTTGACATTGAAGGTCTTCAGCCATAAACCGGTGGGGATGGATGCGAGGAAGGCCTCGCATACGATGATGAGCGTCGAGATATTGAGGATGAAGTTCGGGGCGGATCGTGGAAATCCAGGGCCGTAGTAGAACATGAGTCCCGGACAAATGGGTGAAGTGGGAAACCTAGTCCCGCAGAGGAAGTGGGTGAGGAACACCACCCTCTCATGGGGCCTGGGGGTGGGGATGAGCTGCCCCTTGTCGGGAAGCCGGTGCGCGATGTCATTGGACAAGTATCCGGCCTTCCTCAGCTTTTTAATGTGCCCCTCCGTGACGGAGGAGACCATCCACTTGCCTCCCGCTCCGGACATGGCTGGAGAAGGTTGAGGTGGGAAGTGTGGACTTGGGCGCTGGAGCTCGAGTGCGCGAAAATGGATAAGCAAAGGAGGAAGAAGGCATAGATGGAAAAGGTGGATCCTTATCCCCTTATATGGGTGGACGAAGCTATGTGCCCCCACCAGCCTGGTAAAACTCGCTTATCTCCCAAGCGCCATAAATTAATGGCACGGTTGGGTTACCCATGCCCGTATTGATGAGAATCCCGGAATAAGGGGACACGATCTCTGCTTCAACAAGACATGCCAAGTCGCTAAGTGCGCTGAGGTGGGACAGTAAAAACGATTCGAATAAAGGCTTGGCCGTGGTGTGATGTCACGCTGCGGAATACGTCAGCAGATTAGATTTGTGTAAATAATATTCTCTCTACGGTGGTATGTGGAAATTATTTTGCAGAGCCGGACACTATCCTTGAGTTCAAAATCTTCTATGAAGTATTCGGAGGAGGAACCCGCCTTGCAATGCCGAAGACAATCTGTGCGCCGGACTCGTCGTCATTGAAGCCTGGTTCGTGGGCTCTTGAGGAGTCTGGATTAGGGGTGTCCGGATGGCGGACTATGACCTTTGGCGGACTCGGACTATGAAGATACAAGATTGAAGACTTCGTCCGTGTCCGGATGGGACTTTCCTTGGCGTGGAAGGCAAGCTTGACGATCACGGATATGTAGATCTCCTCCCATTTGTAACCGACTCTATGTAACCCTAACCTCTCCGGTGTCTATATAAACCAGAGGGTTTTAGTCCGTGGGGACGGACAACAATCATACCATAGGCTAGCTTCTAGGGTTTAGCCTCTCTCGATCTCGTGGTAGATCTACTCTTGTACTACCCATATCATCAATATTAATCAAGCGGGAGTAGGATTTTACCTCCATCGAGAGGGCCGAACACTGGTAAAACACCGTGTCCCTTGTCTCCTATTACCATCCGCCTAGACACACATTCGGGACCCCTACCCGAGATCCGCGGTTTTGACAATCGACAAAGATCTATAGAGATAGATCAAGGCGCTTAATTGGACTTTCACAAAGCACATACCTTGATAAAGTTTTGAAGAAGTTCAAAATGGATCAGTCAAAGAAAGGGTTCTTGCCTGTGTTACAAGGTGTGAAGTTGAGTCAGACTCAATGCCCTACCACTGCAGAAGATAGAGAGAAAATGAAAGTCATTCCCTATGCCTCATCCATAGGTTCTATCATGTATGCAATGCTGTGTACGAGACTTGATATGTGCCTTGCTATAAGTTTAGCAGGGAGGTACCAAAGTAATCCAGGAGTGTATCACTGGACAGCGGTCAAGAACATCCTGAAATACCTGAAAAGGACTAAGGATATGTTTCTCGTTTATGGGGGTGGCAAAGAGCTTGTCGTAAATGGTTACGTCGATGCTAGCTTCGACACTGATCCGGATGACTCTATGTCACAAACCGGATACGTATTTATATTGAATGGTGGAGCTGTCAGTTGGTGCAGTTCCAAGCAAAGCGTCGTGGCAGGATCTACGTGTGAAGCGGAGTACATAGATGCTTCGGAAGCAGCAAATGAAGGTGTCTAGATGAAGGAGTTCATATCCAATCTAGGTGTAATACCTAGTGCATCGGGTCCAATGAAAATCTTTTGCGACAATACTGGAGCAATTGCCTTAGCGAAGGAATCCAGATTTCACAAGAGAACCAAACACATCAAGAGATACTTCAAATCCATCCGCGATCAAGTCAAGGAGGGAGACACAGAGATTTGCAAAATACATACGGATCTGAATGTTGCAGACCCGTTGACTAAGCCTCTTCCACGAGCAAAACATGATCAGCACCAAGACTCCATGGGTGTTAGAATCATTACAATGTAATTTGGATTATTGACTCTAGTGCAAGTGGGGGACTGAAGGAAATATGCCCTAGAGGAAATAATAAAGTTTTTATTTATATTTCCTTATATCGTGATACATGTTTATTATTCATGCTAGAATTGTATTAACAGGAAACTTGATACATGTGTGAATACATAGACAAAACAAAGTGTCCCTAGTATGCATCTACTTGACTAGCTCGTTAATCAAAGATGGTTAATGTCGGTGTCAAAACCGGCGGATCTCGGGTAGGGGGTCCCGAACTGTGTGTCTAGGCGGATGGTAACAGGAGACAAGGGACACGATGTTTTTACCCAGGTTCGGGCCCTCTCGATGGAGGTAATACCCTACTCTGCTTGATTAATATTGATGATATGGGTAGTACAAGAATAGATCTACCACGAGATCGAGAGGCTAAACCTAGAAGCTAGCCTATGGTATGATTGTTGTATATCTATCTACTAGCCTGGCCTCGGTTTATATAATGCACGGAGGCCTAGGATAACAAGAGTCCTAGCCGAATCACGCCGGTGGGGAGGAGTCCTTGTCTTGATCGCCAAGTCTTGTGGAATCTTCCTTGTACGCTGCAACTGTTCGGACTGGCCCATGAGTATACTGACCATGGGGATCCTCGGCCCAATCCAACTGATCGGGAGGCGGCGTGGTAAGTACCCCTAGTCCAGATACCGTCGGTAGCCCCTGAACCGGTCTTCAAGTTGGGGGCGCTCCTCGATTCTTCGAACTGTTCTTCATCTTGATCGTCGGTCTTGAAAACTGGTTCAACAAATCTTCTCATCTTGATCTTGAGGATCGCCTAAGTGCATCTGAAGAGTTTACGTTGGGTATCCGAGGAGCCCCTTTAAGTTCGGCCTTTATCAATGCCTTGTTATTTTTATGCCACGCCTCGGGTTTGAAGTTATTCTGGAGGCAGTCTCCTCTTGCGTCCGAGCTCTAACGCCGGACTACATTCGAGTATCTTTGCAGCCGAGCACCAACGCGGACTGCTTCCGGCTCCATCACCGGACTATGTATCCGAGCTCCAACGCTGGGCGGTATCCGAGCTCCAACGCAGGACTATGTATCCGAGCTCCAACGCCGGACTGTATCCGAGGTGTCGTAAATCACCTTGGTTCAAAGAAGTTTGAAGGAGTTTAGCCGATCTTAATGCGGAAATGCCCTCTATGGAGCCAGCCACTAGCATCCGAGCTTTATTTGGACTGCTTCGAGGTGGTGCACCACCCGAATGTGGGCGATTTTGTCAATATTTCTGATTGGTGCAATTTATTCTCTGCGGAGATACATAGCCGATAGCCCACAAGGTGTGTATCGGTCTAAAACCGAGATGCACTGAAGGATGGCGTAAGACCGCTGATCCCGATGAGCCGTGAGACTCGGGTTGATTTGCAAAATCGGCCCGAGGATCAAGTCCTAACTTCAGCAGAATACTTGGGACACAAAAAGCGGCGTGCTCAGTCCTCGAGACTCGGGTTGGGTGCGGTGACCAACTTTGAGGATCAAAATCTCCTCGAGCTGTATTGCACTTAAAATTTTCGCATAGAACAGGCAATGCAAGTAGCCCAGACAACTGGTCGGGTGGCAACACCGGATCGAGGGATTTATGTGCCCTTTAATATTTGTAAATAATAAGCCCGAAGCCCGGTAGCCCCGAGCCTTAATGCGGGCACGGTGGCGAATTAAGGATCGATATCCATAGTAAAATCACAAATTATGTGTAATGACTCAATGTATCCAAGTACTTTATGTCATTAATGCTCGGATCCGCATTGTACAAAACTTTGTTGACCGACCATCGGCTTCAACCTCCTCGGCGATGGCAGGAGTGTTTAATCTACTTTATAAAGCCTTTATGAGGCAAAGATTTACGAGAAACAAGGCAATCGCCATACGGTTTTATAAACAAAGGTACACAAAGAGATATGTTATATTCTTGTTTAACAGAAGAATGTCTTCCAAAGAAAATAGTCCGCTATCGGTTCCTTTCTTTGGGTTGTCATGCTAAGCATGATCATGAAACCTCAGCTCAATGTAAGAGCAAAATATTGAGGATTTAGTTTGGGAGGCGAGTTACTAGCCCCGGTAGTGTTGGCGACGATCGAGGTCAAGCGGAAACACTTCGCCAATTTATGAATGGCCCGTCATTTAATATAGTCATCGGATCGCTGACCAGTTTACACCTATTGTGACATCGGTTTTGGCTTTCTCCATCGAGGTGCTTGACCATGCGAGCTGGAAGCACAATCGCGATGGTTCTCCTTTGCACACCTAGCGAACAAAGCGGGCGTAGGAGGCAAGCGGGGCAGGCAACCCAACTATTGACCGAAGACACTGTCTGAAACCGATGCATATAAAGCAATATCCGAGAATGTTTTGCGAATCTCTAAAGGTGTCCGCGGTGCCTTCTTGAGACTTGTGCTGAAAACACACAAATAGTTAAAAGTGCCAAAAGCTTGGAAAACCAAAAAGCGTTAGTAAAAACATGGCGTCCGAACAAGATCAAGTGTTGGTGCCAATCCAAAATTGGACTTTAGAAAAAAAGTGCTTCGCGTGCTTTAACATGACACATCCTATCTCAAGACTTCAAGCGGGTCGGCCTACGGCTTCAGTCTCCCATCCCGAAGGCGGAGTACTTCTCATTAGGCCAGTTTAGTAAACTAAACTCTAGCGGTTTTGAGAGAGAAATTAGGCTCCCCGGCTAGTGACCACACACTCGTGTCGAGAAAAGGAATGATAAATAATAATAAAAACTTTGCAACGACTAAGAAGAAAAACACTTATTATAAAACGGCTCAAATAAACATAAGAGCCTCCAAGTGACTTGGGTAAAAGAATGATTTTGTGTACCGAAGTACTTATATCATATCTATGTTCAACCGAACTTTAAACGCGTCTTAACCGACCGTCGGCTTCTCCCTCTTGGTCAAGGACGAAAAGTGTTATGTACTCCATCATCGAGAATATCGGCGGTGTTTCCAATAACTAGGCAATTAGGTCATAAGGCTGTATGCAGACAAAGCGTGCTCGGGGAACTTATGCTATATTCTTGATAAAGTGTAAGAAGCATCTTGAAGAAAATAGTACCCCACCGATACCTTTCTTGGTGCTCATTGTTATCTGAGACTTGTGCAATAGATTTTTGTACTCATGAGTTCCATTGTGTGCGACCATTATTGAAAACAGTAAGAGCGCTAGCTTTCGGCTTCACCGGTCGAGGTCCGGCTCGGGTGACCCGATCGTGACAATCGCAGAGGTGCTCCTTTACTCCCTAGCCGAACAATCGGGAGCGAGGGGTAAACACAGGAGCAAGGCAACCCAGCTTGCAAATCACTTAAGTCAATATGGTGCATATTTTGGCGTAATACACGAACAAGGAACGAAGCCGTACAAGTATAATCATGTGCAAGAGGAAACATCTTCATGAAGGAAGCCCCCAAGTAAACGGGGTATTTGAATTTGCGCGTCACAGACAAAGTTTGGACAAGGAAAACTTTTACAAGCAAATTTTTCCCAAAAAAGTATAACGCTTGGTCGAGCCGAACGTAAGTTAAAAATTTAAAACTTTGAGCATGAAGGCAACTTAGCTGGTTGATGTGTTCGGTATTGATGACGCGGTCCGAGCTTGATGCGGGACAAGGTTCCATACCCCAAGCCGATCCCGAGGTGGCGGAGCAAAGAGCTCGGCACTCCGAAGTGGTGACATAGCACGGTCAATGCAGGATGGCAGAGTGATGCCGAAGTCCCCTGCATGGGGTAATGAAGTGTTGACGAAGCCCCCCGTCCAGCCGAGGTGACGCCAAAGGATATAGTCCGGCTGGATCATTTTCCTGTGCACAAAAAATAGTGCAGACCGTGGATAATAGTAATAATAGGAATTAAAAAAATGTTGCATAATAAATAATTTATGCAAAGTGAGTAATAAAAGAAATATGGCTTGGCGCCGAAGTCAATGTCGATGCAGGTCATCGGCGTAATGCAATAAAGGCGTGGCAAAGCCTGAATTCACAGGTCGGTCCGAGTTCCGGATGCGGCGTTCGCCGGACTATGTACGGAAACTGACCGAACCACTATGCGATCGTTGTTAATGCGGCCACCATTTGATAGACCTGGTTTATTTGTTGTAGCAATCCTAAGGGAGGTGATTCCCAAAATTGGGACTTGATCCACGCACCCATTGCCCGATGGGCGATAAAACGACGGCATGGCAATGCTGGCAAAGGTTGGCTCACCGAGGCAAAGCCCTCGGTCTAGCTAACGTGACGGAGCTGGTCGGCTAGCGACGCCGAAGCGTCGGAGTAGGTTGATGAAGAGATGGCGAAGCCCCGGTCCAGCCGAGATGTCGAAGTAGGTCGGCGTGATGGACACCAGCTTGAAGAAGCAATAGTGCGGCCCTGCCGATGCAGGTCGTGACGTGGTCGATGCCGGCTTGATGAAGCGACCGTGTGGCGATGCCCGTATGCCCGCTCTGTGTAATCCGTGGGGCGGCGATGTTGGTGATGGTTTATCCTTCGCGATGCCGGACTCTTGTTCGGCTTGCCGAGATGATGACCCGGAGAAGTTGAGCTCAGCTCAACAAAGTGATGACGTGTCTAGCGTAGGTCGGCAGCCGTGGAGCAATATTGTCGGACTGGTTTGACACCAGCATGATATTGAAGATAGTGGGATGTGTTCGGAAACAAAACACAACGCCCCATACAAAACTTCCTTCAAAAAGGATGTCCGAAATCCCGTTCATAAAAAAGGCGAACTCGGGTCGGATTCGTTTTGCAGAAAAAAACAGAAAAGCGAAGCACTAATCGGAAGGTTCCCGGAGTTTGGACGGTCGGATCAAGCTGAAATTTTGAGGGGTGGTAGATATAGGAATTCCGCAGCCGATCAACAGTTGGATCTTCCAAAGGAAGTCCGAGCTAGAAGCTGGACACCACGCCCTAAACTCGTCCAGATTCTCGTCCAGATTCAATGCGGCTCCGGTATATCAGAGATTGCCAGAGATTCCTCCATCGGAACTCGACGAAATTTTCCAGGGTTGTTGTAGACTCAATTCCGCACAATTCCACCGAAGCAATCGTTAAAACACGCTTGAGGAGGCGGTGGCGGCGGACAGAAGTCCGCTGTCGAGAAAAAAAGCAATCTGATCGCCGAGGGTAATGTTGACGTTGAGCCCGGGCTCCTGGATGATTCCTCCATGATCTTGATAGAGATCGGAGTTGATGTTGATGAAGGCCCTCATCCGAACATGACGATCGGAGGTAGGGCGCATCCTTGGTCGAACCAAGGTGACCGGTGAGCTGGTGACGAAGATGCGAAGTCGAAGTTGATCTGCGGGTGAGCCATCGACCTTTTGCCGAACACACAGTGGAACTCTCAATGAAAGCACCAATGTCGGTGTCAAAACGGCGGATCTCGGTAGGGGTCCCGAACTGTGCGTCTAGGCGGATGGTAATAGGAGACAAGGGACATTATGTTTTACCTGAGTTGGGCCCTCTCGATGGAGGTAATACCCTACTCTGCTTGATTAATATTGATGATATGGGTAGTACAAGAGTAGATCTACCACGAGATCGAGAGGCTAAACCCTAGAAGCTAGCCTATGGTATGATTGTTGTATATCTATCGACTAGCTTGGCCTCGGTTTATATAATGCACGGAGGCCTAGGATAACAAGAGTCCTAGCTGAATACGCCGGTGGGGGAGGAGTCCTTGTCTTGATCGCCAAGTCTTGTGGAATCTTCCTTGTACGCGGCAACTGTCTGGACTGGCCCATGAGTATACGGCCATGGGGATCCTCGGCCCAATCCAACTGATCGGGAGACGACGTGGTAAGTACCCCCTAGTCTAGGACACCGTCAGTTAAGTTTCCTGACCATAGACATGTGTTGTCATTTGATGAACGGGATCACATCATTAGGAGAATGATGTGATGGATAAGACCCATCTGTTAGCTTAGCATAAATGATCGTTAAGTTTTATTGATATTGCTTTCTTCATGACTTATACATATTCCTTTGACTATGAGATTATGCAACTCCCGAATACCGGAGGAACACCTTGTGTGCTATCAAACATCACAATGTAACTGGGTGATTATAAAGATGCTCTACAGGTGTCTCCGAAGGTGTTTGTTGGGTTGGCATAGATCGAGATTAGGATTTGTCACTCCGAGTATCGGAGAGGTATGTCTGGGCCCTCTCGGTAATGCACGTCACAATAGGCCTTGCAAGCAATGGGACTAATGAGTTAGTTGCGGGATGATGCATTACAGAACGAGTAAAGATACTTTCCGATAACGAGATTGAACTAGGTATGAGGATACCGACGATCGAATCTCGGGCAAGTAACATACCGATGACAAAGGGAATGATGTATGTTGTCATTGCGGTTTGACCGATAAAGATCTTCTTAGAATATGTTGGAACCAATATGAGCATCCAGGTTCCGTTGTTGGTTATTGATCAGAGATGTGTCTCGGTCATGTCTACATAGTTCTCGAACCCGTAGGGTCCGCACGCTTAACGTTCGATGACGATTTGTATTATGAGTTATGTGTTTTGGTGACCGAAGATTGTTCGGAGTCCCGGATGAGATCACGGACATGACGAGGAGTCTTGAAATAGTCGAGAGGTAAAGATTGATATATTGGACGATAGTATTCGGACACCGAAATGGTTTCAGAGTGATTCGGATATTTATCGGATTACCGAGGGGTTACCGGAACCCCGTGGGGAAAGTAATGGGCCACTATGGGCCATAGGGGAGAAAGAGGGCAGCCCACAAGGGGTGGCGCCCCCCCATGGGCAGTCCGAATTGGACAAGGGGAGGGGGCGCGGCCCCCCTTTCCTTTCCCCTCTCCCTCTTCTTCCCCCTTTTCCCCTCCGTAAGAAGGAAGGGGGGCGACTAGGACTAGGAGTCCTAGTCGGTTTCCCCCCATGGCGCGCCCCCTGTGGCTGGCCTCCTCCCTTCCTCCTTTATATTCGGGGACAGGGGGGCACCCCAAGGCACGTCAATTGTTCTGTTAGCCGTGTGCGGTGCCCCCCTCCATAGTTTACTCCTCCGGTCATATTGTTGTAGTGCTTAGGCAAAGCCCTGCGTGGATCACATCAACATCACCACGCCATCGTGCTGACGAAACTCTCCCTCGACACTTTGCTGGATCAAGAGTTCGACAGACGCCATCGAGCTGAATGTGTGCAGAACTCGGAGGTGTCGTACGTTCGGTGCTTGATCGGTTGGATCACGAAGACATTTGACTGCATCAACCACGTTAAGCTAACGCTTCCGCTTTTGGTCTACGAGGATACATGGACACACTCTCCCCTTCTCGTTGCTATGCATCTCCTAGATAGATCTTGCATGATCGTAGGAATTTTTTTGAAATTGCATGCTACATTCCCCAACACACGATTCCCTATTGGTTTAAGGAGCTGTTATTTCCTCATCGACAGAGGGCCCTAAATCCTTTATCACTAAATGGGCGTGAATCGCTATCGGTCATTGATACGTCCATTTTGCATCATGCCTTTATATCGATATTTATTGCATTATGGGCTGTTATTACGTTATGTCACATTACTTGTGCCTATTCTCTCTTATTTTACAAGGTTTATATGAAGAGGAGAATGCGGCAGTGGAGTTAAATTTGGAAAAGGAGCAAATATTAGAGACCTATTCGCACAGCTCAAAAGTCCTGAAATTTCACGGAGGCAGTTTTGGAATTAATAAAAATACTGGAGAAAGAATTGACCAGAGGGGGCCACACCACAGCCCACGAGGGTGGGGCGCACCCTGCCTTGTGGGCCTGGCAGCCTCGGTGACCATCTTACGCTATATGAAGTCTTTTACCTGGAAAAATCATAAGCAAGCTTTCGGGAAGAAACACCGCCGCCACGAGGCGGAACCAATCTAGGGCTCCGGCAGAGCTGTTCTGCCGGAGAAACTTCCCTCCAAGAGGGGGAAATCATCGCCATCGTCATCACCAAGGATCATCTCATCGGGAGGGGGTCAATCTCCATCAACATCTTCACCAGCACCATCTCCTCTAAAACCCTCGTTCATCTCTTGTATCCAATCTTTGTCCCAAAGCCTCAGATTGGTACCTGTGGGTTGCTAGTAGTGTTGATTACTCCTTGTAGTTGATGCTAGTTGGTTTATTTGGTGGAAGATCATATGTTCAGATCCATTATGCATATTAATACCCCTCTGATTATGAACATGAATATGATTTGTGAGTAGTTACGTTTGTTCCCGAGGACATGGGAGAAGTCTTGCTATAAGTAGTCATGTGAATTTGGTATTAGATTCGATATTTTGATGAGATGTATGTTGTCTCTCCTCTAGTGGTGTCATGTGAGCGTCAACTACATGACACTTAACCATTGTTTGGGCCTAGAGGAAGAAGTAATAAGTAGATGATGGGTTGCTAGAGTGACGAAGCTTAAACCCTAGTTTATCGTTGCTTACGTGAGGGCTGATTTGGATCCATATGTTTCATGCTATGGTTAGGTTTACCTTAATACTTCTTACGTAGTTGCGGATGCTTGCAATAGGGGTTAATCATAAGTGGGATGCTTTTCCAAGAAAGGGCAGTACCCAAGCACTGGTCCACCCACATATCAAATTATCAAAGTGTGAGCGTGAATCATATGAGTGTGATGAAAACTAAGCTTGCGATAATTCCCATGTGTCCTCGGGGCGTTTTCCTTCATATAAGAGTTTGTCCAGGCTTGTCCTTTGCTAAAAAAATGATTGGGACACCTTGCTGCACTTTGTTTACACTTGTTACTTGTTACCCATTACAAATTACCTTATCACAAAACTATCATTACCGATAATTTCAGTGCTTGCAGAGAATAACTTCTGAAAATCGCTTGTCATTTCTTACGCTCCTCGTTGGGTTCAACACTCTTACCTACGAAAGGACTACGATAGATCCCCTATACTTGTGGGTCATCAAGACTCTTTTCGGCGCCATTGCCGGGAGTGAAGCGCCTTTAGTAAGAAAAAATTATATAATGTGCTGAAATTCTGTCACTTGTTACTATTGGAAAGTAATCCTCTGAGGGGTTTGTTTGGGGTATCTTAAGCCCGAAAAGTAGAGCAAAGAGTTGCTCCTCAACCTCTGAACCTACTGAAAATGTTTACTTTGAAATTCCTTGGTATGATAGAGAAACTGCTAGCTAATCCTTTCACGGTGATGGAACAATTGCATCCAGATTTACACCTAATCTATGTGGATGAAGTTTGTGGATTATTTAGGCTTGCGGTATGCCTTTATCTTTGAAGGAAAGGCATTGACATGGTTTAGGCTATGTGATGATATGGGATCATGGAACTACAACCGATTGAAATTGGAATGTCATCAGAAGTTTTGTCCTATGCATCTTGTTCATCGTGATCATAATTATATATATAATTTTCGGCCTCGTGAAGGAGAAAGCATCGCTCAAGCTTGGGGGAGGCTTAAGTCAATGTTATATTCATGCCCCAATCATGAGCTCTCAAGAGAAATAATTATTCAAAAAAATTATGCTCGGCTTTCTCTCAATAATCGCTCCATGCTCGATACTTCTTGTATTGGTTCTTTTATGATGAAGATTATTGAATTCAGATGGGATTTATTAGAAATAATTAAACGCAACTCTGAAGATTGGGACCTCGACGAAGGTAAGGAGTCAGGTATAACACCTAAGTTTGATTGTGTTAAATCTTTTGTGGATACCGATGTTTTCCGTGAATTTAGCACTAAATATGGACTTGACTCTGAGATAGTAGCTTCTTTCTGTGAATCATTTGCTACTCATGTTGATCTCCCTAAGGAGAAGTGGTTTAAATATAATCCTCCCATTGAAGTAAAAGTAGTTGCACCTATTGAAGTTGAAGAAAAGACTATCACTGATAATGATCCTATTGTTCCTACTGCTTATGTTGAGAAACCACCTTTCCCTGTTAGAATAAAGGATCATGCTAAAGCTTCAACTGTGGTTAATAAAAGCAATATTAGGACAACCAAACCCCCTGAGCAAATTAAATTTGAACCTAGTGTTGCTATGGTTAAAGATCTCTTGGCTGATAATATTGATGGGCATGTTATTTACTTCTGAGAAGAAGCTGCTAGAATTGCTAGACCTGATACTAAAAATAAACATAGACCTATGGTAGGCATGCCTGTTATATCTGTTAAAATAGGAGATCATTGTTATCATGGTTTGCGTGATATGGGTGCCAGTGTCGGTGCAATACCTTACACTCTATATACAGAAATTATGCATGATATTGCACCTGCTGAGATAGAAGAAATTGATGTCACAATTAAGCTTGCCAATAGAGATACTATTTCACCAGTTGGGATTGTTAGAGATGTTGAAGTCTTGTGTGGGAAAGTTAAATATCCTGCTGATTTTCCTGTTCTTGGTTCCCCACAAGACAACTTTTGTCCCATCATATTTGGTAGACCCTTCTTCAATACTGTTAATGCTCGGATAGACTGCGAAAAGGATGTTGTTACTATTGGTTTGGGTGATATGTCTCATGAGTTTAATTTTGCTAAATTTCGTAGACAAACCCGTGATGAGGAATTGCCTAGTAAAGATGAAATTATTGGTCTTGCTTCTATTGTCGTGCCTCCTAATGATCCTTTAGAACAATATTCGCTAGACCATGAAAATGATATGTTTATGAATGAAAGAAGGAAATAGATGAAGTATTCTTTAAACAGGGTCCTATTTTGAAACACAACTTGCTGTTGAAATCCTAGGGATCCACCTCCACCCAAGGGAGATCCGTGTTTGAGCTTAAACCATTACGATACTCTTAAATATGCTTATCTTGATGAGAAAGAGATATATCCTGTTATTATTAGTGCTAACCTTTCAGATCATGAAGAAAATAAATTATTGAAAACTACGAAGAAGCATCGTGCTGCTATTGGATATACTCTTGATGATCTTAAGGGCATTAGTCCCACTCTATGCTAACACAAAACTAAATTGGAGAAAGATGCTAAACCGGTTGTTGATCACCAATGATGGTTAAATCCTAAGATGAAAGAAGTGGTAAGAAAAGAAATACTAAAGCTTACGGAGGAAGGTATAATTTATCCGTTCTTTGATAGTCGATTGGGTAAGCCATGTCCATTGTGTCCCTAAGAAAGGGGTATTCTTGTTGTTCCTAATGACAAAGATGAATTGATCCCACAAAGAATTATTACAGTTATAGGATGGTAATTTATTTCAGCGAATTAAATAAAGCCACTAAAAGGATCATTACCCTTACCTTTTATTGATCAAATGCTAGAAATATTATCCAAACATACACATTTTTGCTTTCTAGATGGTTATTCTGGTTTCTCTCAAATACCTGTGTCAAAAGAGGATCAATAAAAGATCACTTTTACTTGTCCTTTCGGTACCTTTGCTTATAGACGTATGCCTTTTGGTTTATGCAATGCACCTGCTACCTTTCAAAGATGCATGATGGCTATATTCTCTGATTTTTGTGAAAAGATTGTTGAGGTTTTCATGGATGATTTTTCCATATACGGAACCTCTTTTGATGATTGCTTGAGCAAACTTGGTCGAGTTTTGCAGAGATGTGAAGAAAGTAATCTCGTCTTGAATTGGGAGAAGTGCCACTTTATGGATAATGAAGGTATTGTCTTGGGGCATAAAATTTCTGAAAGAGGTATTGAAGTTGATAAAGCTAAAGTTGATGCTATTGAAAAGATGCCGTGTCCTAAGGACATCAAAGGTATAAGAAGTTTCCTTGGTCATGTCGATTTTTATAGGAGGTTCATTAAGGACTTCTCAGAAATTTCTCGGCCTCTGACTAATCTCTTACAAAAAGATATCCCTTTTGTCTTTGATGATGATTGTGTAGAAGCATTTGAAATACTTAAGAAAGCCTTAATTTCTGCACCTATTGTTCAGCCACCTGATTGGAATTTACCCTTTGAAATTATGTGCGATGCTAGTGATTATGCTGTAGGTGTTGTTCTAGGACAAAGAGTTGATAAGAAACTAAATGTTATCCAATATGCTAGTAAAACTCTAGGCAGTGCCCAGAGAAATTATGCTACTCTTGAAAAAGAATTTTTAGTAGTTGTATTTGCTTGTGATAAGTTCAGACCATATATTGTTGATTCTAAAGTAACTGTTCACACTGATCATGCTGCTATTAAATATCTTATGGAAAATAAAGATGCTAAACCTAGACTTATTAGATGGGTTCTCTTGCTACAAGAATTTGATTTGCATATTATTGATAGAAAGGGAGCTGAGAACCTCGTTGCAGATAACTTGCCTAGGTTAGAGAATGTTCTTGATGACCCACTACCTATTGATGATAGCTTCCCTGATGAACAATTAGTTGTCATAAATGCTTCTCGTACTGCTCCATGGTATGCTGATTATGCTAATTACATTGTTGCTAAATTTATACCACCTAGTTTCACATACCAGCAAAAGAAAACGTTTTTCTATGATTTAAGACATTACTACGGGATGACCCACATCTTTATAAAGAAGGAGTAGATGGTGTTATTAGGCGTTGTGTACCGAGCATGAGCAGAGGAGCAGATCCTACGCAAGTGTCACTCCGAGGCTTATGGAGGACACCACGCTGGAGATAGAACTGCACATAAGGTATTGCAATCCGGTTTTTATTGGCCTACTCTCTTCAAAGATGCTCGTAAGTTTGTTTTGTCTTGTGATGAATGTCAAAGAATTAGTAATATTAGTAGACGTCAGGAAATGCCTATGAATTATTCACTTGTTATTGAACCATTTGATGTTTGGGGCTTTGATTATATGGGACCGTATCCTTCCTCTAATGGTTATACACATATTTTAGTTGCTGTTGATTATGTTACTAAGTGAGTAGAAGCTATTCCAACTAGTAGTGCTGATCATAACACCTCTATTAAGATGCTTAAAAAGTTAGTTTTCCGAGGTTTGGAGTCCCTAGATATTTAATGATGATGGTGCTTCACATTTTATTCATGGTGCTTTTAAGTAAAATGCTTGCCAAGTATGATGTTAATCATAGAATTGCATCTCCTTACCACCCACAATCTAGTGGCAGGTAGAACTGAGTAATAGAGAGATCAAATTAATTTTGCAAAAGACTGTTAACAGATCTAGAAATAATTGGTCCAACAAACTTGATGATGCATTATGGGCCTATAGAACTGCATATAAAAATCCTATGGGTATGTCTCCGTATAAAATGGTTTATGGAAAGGCATGTCACTTACCTCTCGAACTGGAACATAAGGCATATTGGGCCATTAAAGAGCTTAATTATGATTTCAAACTTGCCGGTGAGAAGAGGCTATTTGACATTAGCTCACTTGATGAATGGAGAACCCAAGCTTATGAGAATGCCAAGCTGTTTAAAGAAAAAGTTAAAAGATGGCATGACAAAAGGATACAAAAGCGTGAGTTTAATGTAGGTGATTATGTGTTGCTATTCAACTCTCGTTTAAGATTTTTTGCAGGAAAACTTCTCTCTAAATGGGAAGGTCCTTACGTTATCGAGGAGGTCTATCGTTAGGTGCCATAAAATCAACAACGAAGGCACAAATCCGAAGGTGGTGAACGGTCAAAGAATCAAACATTATATCTCAGGTAATCCTATAAATGTTGAAACCAATGTTATAGAAACTGTAACCCTGGAGGAATACATAAGGGACACTTTCCAGAACATTTCAGACTCCGGAAAGGAATAGGTATGTGGTACCGTAAGTAAACCGACTCCAAAATAGTACTAATGGCAATTTTTCTCCATTTTGGAATATTTAAGAAAATAGGAAAAATAAGAAGTAGTCCAGAAAGGACACGAGGCTTCCATGAGGGTGGAGGGTGCGCCCTACCCCCCTGGGCGCGCCCCCTACCTCGTGGGCACCTCATGTGCTCTCCGGAATCTGTTTTCTTGCAGTATACTTCTTTTGGTCGGTAAAAATTCATTATATAATCTCCCGAAGGTTTTGACCCTCGTATCACGCAAATATCCTCTGTTTTCATTTCGAGTTGTTTGTCTGACAGATCTAGATCACCATGACGTCTCCAAGTGAAGGAAATATGCCCTAGAGGCAATAATAAAGTTATTATTTATTTCCTTATATCATGATAAATGTTTATTATTCATACTAGAATTGTATTAACGGGAAACATAATACATGTGTGAATACATACACAAACAGAGTGTCACTAGTATGCCTCTACTTGACTAGCTTGTTAATCGAAGATGGTTATGTTTCCTAACCATAGACATGAGTTGTCATTTGATTAACGGGATCACATCATTAGGAGAATGATGTGATTGACTTGACCCATTCCGTTAGCTTAGCACTTGATCGTTTAGTATGTTGCTATTGCTTTCTTCATGACTTATACATGTTCCTATGACTATGAGATTATGCAACTCCGTTTACGGAGGAACACTTTGTGTGCTACCAAACGTCCACAGCATAATCGGGTGATTATAAAGGTGCTCTACAGGTGTCTCCGAAGGTACTTGTTGGGTTGGCGTATTTCAAGATTAGGATTTGTCACTCCGATTGTCGGAGAGGTATCTCTGGGCCCACTCGGTAATGCACATCACTATAAGCCTTGCAAGCATTGCAACTAATGAGTTAGTTGCGGAATGATGTATTACGGAACGAGTAAATAGACTTGCCGGTAACGAGATTGAACTAGGTATTGAGATATCGACGATCGAATCTCGGGCAAGTAACATACTGATGACAAAGGGAACAACGTATGTTGTTATGCGGTCTGACCGATAAAGATCTTTGTAGAATATGTAGGAGCCAATATGAACATCCAGGCTCCGCTATTGATTATTGACCGGAGACGTGTCTCGGTCATGTCTACATAGTTCTCGAACCCGTAGGGTCCGCTTTATAACGTTCGATGGATGGTTATATTATGAGTTTATATGTTTTGATGTACCGAAGGTTGTTCGGAGTCCCGGATGTGATCACGGACATGATGGGGAGTCTCGAAATGGTCGAGACATGAAGATTGATATATTGGAAGCCTATATTTGGATATCGAAAGTGTTCCGGGTGAAATCGGGATTTAACGGGAGTACCGGGAGGTTACCGGAACCCCCCCGGGGACTTAATGGGCCTTAGTGGGCCTTAGTGGAAGAGAGGAGAGGCGGCCAGGGCAAGGGCCGCGCGCCCCTCCCCCTAGTCCGAATAGGACAAGGAGAGGGGGCGCCCCCCCTTCCTTCTTCTCCTCCACCTCTTTTGTCACGCCCAAGATGCGACCCTATCCTAAAGGAACTCGAAGGTCCCACCAAGGATAGAAGCGCATCTTGAAGACGCTTTGCAAGGTGGATATCATTACATCAACATTACATAATAGTGGGGATACATACAAAAGGGCATACAATGCCACATGAATACAACATCACATCATATACAAGATCAACATCCGACTACGGATGAAACATAAACAGAACTCAAACAATATCCACCCTGCTAGCCCAGGCTGCGACGACTGGAACCTATCCCCGATCGAAGAAGCGGAAGAAGAACCCAACGCGAGCAAGCATCGCTCTCGCGTCATGATCATCAGCAGTAACCTGTACCTGGCTGGTGGTGTAGTAATCTGTGAGCCACGAGGACTCGGCAATCCCATTACCATGGGTATCAAGACTAGCAAAGCTTAAAGGGTAAGGAAGAGGTAAAGTGGTGAGGTTGCAGCAGCGTGAAGCATATCTGGTGGCTAACATACGCAAATGAGGCGAGAAGAGAAACAAAGGAACGGTCGTCAACTAGCAATGATCAAGAAGTGATCACGAACACCTACTTCGTCGGACATAACCCGAAACCGTGTTCTCCTCTCGAACAACCCGAAAAGAGACACTCACGTTACGCTTTACGGTTGGTGTATTTTAATTGAGATCAACTTCGGGTTTTCTACAACGGACATTAACAAATTCCCATCGCCACATAACCGCAGCACGGCTTTGAAAGTTCAAACCTGCAGGGTGTCCCAACAGCCCATGATAAGCTCTCGCGATCAACGAAGGATATTCCTTCTCCCGGAAGACCCGATCGATCTCGGAATCCGGCTACAAGACATTTCACATCAATAAAACAAGACCAGCAAAGCCGCCCGATCTTGCGAAACAATCCCGATAGGAGCTGCACATATCTAGTTCTCGAGGCAACACGGATGAGACAAAGCACTGAGTAAAACCAACCTCAAGTTGCCCCAAGGTGGCCCCATGATAGCTCGGTTCGAACCAGCACTTAGAGAAGCAACGGCCGGGGGCTAAATAAAGATGACCCTCGGGTTGGCCGACCCAAGGAAAGGTAGGTGGTGGTGAGGCAAATGGTAAAACCAAGGTTGGGCCTTCTTTGGAAAAGTCTTATTCAAAGCGAGCGTCAAGGGGTCCCATAAATCACCCGACCGCGTTAGGGACGCAAAAATCCGGGAACATAACACCGATATGGCGGAAACTAGGGCGGCAAAGTGGAACAAAACACCGGGCATAAGGCCGAGCCTTCCACCCTTTACCAAGTATATAGATGTATTAATTAAATAAGATATATTGTGATATCCCAACAAGTAAACATGTTCCAACAAGGAACAACATCTCCATGTTCAACAAGGAACAAACTTCATCTTCACCGCAACTAACAACGCTATAAGAGGGCTGAGCAAAGCGGTAACATAGCCAAACAACGGTTTGCTAGGAAGGGTGCAACAGGTTAGAGGTTCATGGCAATTTAGGATGGCTTGATAAACAGGTAATAGGTAGCGAGCTCCCCTTTTCCTCCTCAGAAGAAGGAAGGGGCGACTAGGACTAGGAGTCCTAGTCGGTTTCCCCATGGCGCGCCTCGTGGCTGGCCTCCTCCTTCCTCCTTTATATTTGGGGTGGGGCACCCCAAGGCACGCCAATTGTTCTCATAGCCGTGTGCGGTGCCCCTCCATAGTTTACTCCTCCGGTCATATTGTTGTAGTGCTTAGGCAAAGCCCCGCGGATCACATCAACATCACCACGCCCATCTTGTCGACGTAAACTCTCCTCGACACTTTGCTGGATCAAGAGTTCGGCTGACGCCATCGAGCTGAAATGTGCGTAACTCTGAGGTGTCGTGACGCTCGTGCTTGATCGGTTGGATCACGTAAGACATTTGACTGCATCAACCACGTTAAGCTAACGCTTCGCTTTTGGTCTACGAGGATACATGGACACACTCTCCCCTTCTCGTTGCTATGCATCTCCTAGATAGATCTTGCATGATCGTAGGAATTTTTTTGAAATTGCATGCTACATTCCCCAACACACGATTCCCTATTGGTTTAAGGAGCTGTTATTTCCTCATCGACAGAGGGCCCTAAATCCTTTATCACTAAATGGGCGTGAATCGCTATCGGTCATTGATACGTCCATTTTGCATCATGCCTTTATATCGATATTTATTGCATTATGGGCTGTTATTACACGTTATGTCACATTACTTGTGCCTATTCTCTCTTATTTTACAAGGTTTATATGAAGAGGGAGAATGCCGGCAGCTGGAGTTCTGGGCTGGAAAAGGAGCAAATATTAGAGACCTATTCTGCACAGCTCCAAAAGTCCTGAAATTTCACGGAGGCAGTTTTTGGAATTAATAAAAAATACTGGAGAAAGAATTGACCAGAGGGGGGCCACACCCTGGCCACGAGGGTGGGGCGCACTTCGCCTTGTGGGCCTCGGCAGCCTCCGTGACCATCTTCGCTATATGAAGTCTTTTACCCGAAAAATCATAAGCAAGCTGAAGAAACACCGCCGCCACGAGGCGGAACCAATCTAGGGCTCCGGCAGAGCTGTTCTGCCGGAGAAACTTCCCTCCAAGAGGGGGAAATCATCGCCATCGTCATCACCAAGGATCATCTCATCGGGAGGGGGTCAATCTCCATCAACATCTTCACCAAAGACCATCTCCTCTAAAACCCTCGTTCATCTCTTGTATCCAATCTTTGTCCCAAAGCCTCGATTGGTACCTGTGGGTTGCTAGTAGTGTTGATTACTCCTTGTAGTTGATGCTAGTTGGTTTATTTGGTGGAAGATCATATGTTCAGATCCATTATGCATATTAATACCCCTCTGATTATGAACATGAATATGATTTGTGAGTAGTTACGTTTGTTCCTGAGGACATGGGAGAAGTCTTGCTATAAGTAGTCATGTGAATTTGGTATTCGTTCGATATTTTGATGAGATGTATGTTGTCTCTCCTCTAGTGGTGTCATGTGAACGTCAACTACATGACACTTAACCATTGTTTGGGCCTAGAGGAAGAAGTAATAAGTAGATGATGGGTTGCTAGAGTGACAGAAGCTTAAACCCTAGTTTATGCGTTGCTTCGTAAGGGGCTGATTTGGATCCATATGTTTCATGCTATGGTTAGGTTTACCTTAATACTTCTTCTGTAGTTGCGGATGCTTGCAATAGGGGTTAATCATAAGTGGGATGCTTTTCCAAGAAAGGGCAGTACCCAAGCACTGGTCCACCCACATATCAAATTATCAAAGTAACGAACGTGAATCATATGAGTGTGATGAAAACTAGCTTGACGATAATTCCCATGTGTCCTCGGGAGCGTTTTCCTTCATATAAGAGTTTGTCCAGGCTTGTCCTTTGCTAAAAAAAATGATTGGGACACCTTGCTGCACTTTGTTTACACTTGTTACTTGTTACCCATTACAAATTACCTTATCACAAAACTATCTGTTACCGATAATTTCAGTGCTTGCAGAGAATAACTTACTGAAAATCGCTTGTCATTTCCTTCTGCTCCTCGTTGGGTTCAACACTCTTACCTACCGAAAGGACTACGATAGATCCCCTATACTTGTGGGTCATCAAGACTCTTTTCCGGCGCCATTGCCGGGGAGTGAAGCGCCTTTGGTAAGAAAAAAATTATATAATGTGCTGAAATTTACTGTCACTTGTTACTATTGGAAAGTAATCCTCTGAGGGGTTTGTTTGGGGTATCTTCGCCCCGAAAAGTAGAGCAAAGAGTTGCTCCTCAACCTACTGAACCTACTGAAAATGTTTACTTTGAAATTCCTTCGGGTATGATAGAGAAACTGCTAGCTAATCCTTTCACAGGTGATGGAACAATTGCATCCAGATTTACACCTAATCTATGTGGATGAAGTTTGTGGATTATTTAGGCTTGCAGGTATGCCCTTTATCTTTGAAGGGAAAGGCATTGACATGGTTTAGGCTATGTGATGATATGGGATCATGGAACTACAACCGATTGAAATTGGAATGTCATCAGAAGTTTTGTCCTATGCATCTTGTTCATCGTGATCATAATTATATATATAATTTTCGCCTCGTGAAGGAGAAAGCATCGCCAAGCTTGGGGAGGCTTAAGTCAATGTTATATTCATGCCCCAATCATGAGCTCTCAAGAGAAATAATTATTCAAAAAATTATGCTCGGCTTTCTCTCAATAATCGCTCCATGCTCGATACTTCTTGTATTGGTTCTTTATGATGAAGATTATTGAATTCAGATGGGATTTATTAGAAATAATTAAACGCAACTCAAGATTGGGACCTCGACGAAGGTAAGGAGTCGTATAACACCTAAGTTTGATTGTGTTAAATCTTTTGTGGATACCGATGTTTTCCGTGAATTTAGCACTAAATATGGACTTGACTCGAGATAGTAGCTTCTTCTCGTGAATCATTTGCTACTCATGTTGATCTCCCTAAGGAGAAGTGGTTTAAATATAATCCTCCCATTGAAGTAAAAGTAGTTGCACCTATTGAAGTTGAAGAAAAGACTATCACCGATAATGATCCTATTGTTCCTACCGCTTATGTTGAGAAACCACCTTCCCCGTTAGAATAAAGGATCATGCTAAAGCTTCAACTGTGGTTAATAAAAGCAATATTAGGACAACCAAACCCCCGAGCAAATTAAATTTGAACCTAGTGTTGCTATGGTTAAAGATCTCTTGGTGATAATATTGATGGGCATGTTATTTACTTCGAGAAGAAGCTGCTAGAATTGCTAGACCGATACTAAAATAAACATAGACCTATGGTAGGCATGCCTGTTATATCTGTTAAAATAGGAGATCATTGTTATCATGGTTTTATGGATATGGGTGCCGTGTCGGTGCAATACCTTACACTCTATATACAGAAATTATGCATGATATTGCACCTGCTGAGATAGAAGAAATTGATGTCACAATTAAGCTTGCCAATAGAGATACTATTTCACCAGTTGGGATTGTTAGAGATGTTGAAGTCTTGTGTGGGAAAGTTAAATATCCTCGCTGATTTTCCTGTTCTTGGTTCCCCACAAGACAACTTTTGTCCCATCATATTTGGTAGACCCTTCTTCAATAATTGTTAATGCTCGGATAGATCTGCGAAAAGGATGTTGTTACTATTGGTTTGGGTGATATGTCTCATGAGTTTAATTTTGCTAAATTTCGTAGACAAACCCGTGATGAGGAATTGCCTAGTAAAGATGAAATTATTGGTCTTGCTTCTATTGTCGTGCCTCCTAATGATCCTTTAGAACAATATTCGCTAGACCATGAAAATGATATGTTTATGAATGAAAGAAGGGAAATAGATGAAGTATTCTTTAAACAGGGTCCTATTTTGAAACACAACTTGCCTGTTGAAATCCTAGGGGATCCACCTCCACCCAAGGGAGATCCCGTGTTTGAGCTTAAACCATTACCTGATACTCTTAAATATGCTTATCTTGATGAGAAAGAGATATATCCTGTTATTATTAGTGCTAACCTTTCAGATCATGAAGAAAATAAATTATTGAAAACTCTGAAGAAGCATCGTGCTGCTATTGGATATACTCTTGATGATCTTAAGGGCATTAGTCCCACTCTATGCTAACACAAAACTAAATTGGAGAAAGATGCTAAACCAGTTGTTGATCACCAATGATGGTTAAATCCTAAGATGAAAGAAGTGGTAAGAAAAGAAATACTAAAGCTTCTGGAGGAAGGTATAATTTATCCCGTTGCTGATAGTCAGTGGGTAAGCCATGTCCACTGTGTCCCTAAGAAAGGGGGTATTACTGTTGTTCCTAATGACAAAGATGAATTGATCCCACAAAGAATTGTTACAGTTATAGGATGGTAATTTATTTCAGCGAATTAAATAAAGCCACTAAAAAGGATCATTACCCCTTACCTTTTATTGATCAAATGCTAGAAATATTATCCAAACATACACATTTTTGCTTTCTAGATGGTTATTCTGGTTTCTCTCAAATACCTGTGTCAAAAGAGGATCAATAAAAGATCACTTTTACTTGTCCTTTCGGTACCTTTGCTTATAGACGTATGCCTTTTGGTTTATGCAATGCACCTGCTACCTTTCAAAGATGCATGATGGCTATATTCTCTGATTTTTGTGAAAAGATTGTTGAGGTTTTCATGGATGATTTTTCCATATACGGAACCTCTTTTGATGATTGCTTGAGCAAACTTGGTCGAGTTTTGCAGAGATGTGAAGAAAGTAATCTCGTCTTGAATTGGGAGAAGTGCCACTTTATGGATAATGAAGGTATTGTCTTGGGGCATAAAATTTCTGAAAGAGGTATTGAAGTTGATAAAGCTAAAGTTGATGCTATTGAAAAGATGCCGTGTCCTAAGGACATCAAAGGTATAAGAAGTTTCCTTGGTCATGTCGATTTTTATAGGAGGTTCATTAAGGACTTCTCAGAAATTTCTCGGCCTCTGACTAATCTCTTACAAAAAGATATCCCTTTTGTCTTTGATGATGATTGTGTAGAAGCATTTGAAATACTTAAGAAAGCCTTAATTTCTGCACCTATTGTTCAGCCCAATTGATTGAATTTACCTTTGAAATTATGTGCGATGCTAGTGATTATGTCAGAGGTGTTGTTCTAGGACAAAGAGTTGATAAGAAACTAAATGTTATCCAATATGCTAGTAAAACTCTAGACGGTGCCCAGAGAAATTATGCTACTACTGAAAAAGAATTTTTAGTAGTTGTATTTGCTTGTGATAAGTTCAGACCATATATTGTTGATTCTAAAGTAACTGTTCACACTGATCATGCTGCTATTAAATATCTTATGGAAAATAAAGATGCTAAACCTAGACTTATTAGATGGGTTCTCTTGCTACAAGAATTTGATTTGCATATTATTGATAGAAAGGGAGCTGAGAACCTCGCTATGAGATAACTTGCCTAGGTTAGAGAATGTTCTTGATGACCCACTACCTATTGATGATAGCTTCACGATGAACAATTAGTTGTCATAAATGCTTCTCAGATCGCTCCATGGTATGCCGATTATGCTAATTACATTGTTGCTAAATTTATACCACCTAGTTTCACATACCAGAAAAGAAAACGTTTTCTATGATTTAAGACATTACTTCGGGATGACCCACATCTTTATAAAGAAGGAGTAGATGGTGTTATTAGACGTTGTGTACCGAGCATGAACAGAATGATCCTACGCAAGTGTCACTCCGAGGCTTATGGAGGACACCACGCTGGAGATAGAACGCACATAAGGTATTGCAATCCGGTTTTTATTGGCCTACTCTCTTCAAAGATGCTCGTAAGTTTGTTTTGTCTTGTGATGAATGTCAAAGAATTAGTAATATTAGTAGACGTCAGGAAATGCCTATGAATTATTCACTTGTTATTGAACCATTTGATGTTTGGGGCTTTGATTATATGGGACCGTATCCTTCCTCTAATGGTTATACACATATTTTAGTTGCTGTTGATTATGTTACTAAGTGAGTAGAAGCTATTCCAACTAGTAGTGCTGATCATAACACCTCTATTAAGATGCTTAAAGAAGTTAGTTTTCCGAGGTTTGGAGTCCCTAGATATTTAATGACTGATGGTGCTTCACATTTTATTCATGGTGCTTTTCGTAAAATGCTTGCCAAGTATGATGTTAATCATAGAATTGCATCTCCTTACCACCCACAATCTAGTGGCCAGGTAGAACTGAGTAATAGAGAGATCAAATTAATTTTGCAAAAGACTGTTAACAGATCTAGAAATAATTGGTCCAACAAACTTGATGATGCATTATGGGCCTATAGAACTGCATATAAAATCCTATGGGTATGTCTCCGTATAAAATGGTTTATGGAAAGGCATGTCACTTACCTCTCGAACTGGAACATAAGGCATATTGGGCCATTAAAGAGCTTAATTATGATTTCAAACTTGCCGGTGAGAAGAGGCTATTTGACATTAGCTCACTTGATGAATGGAGAACCCAAGCTTATGAGAATGCCAAGCTGTTTAAAGAAAAAGTTAAAAGATGGCATGACAAAAGGATACAAAAGCGTGAGTTTAATGTAGGTGATTATGTGTTGCTATTCAACTCTCGTTTAAGATTTTTTGCAGGAAAACTTCTCTCTAAATGGGAAGGTCCTTACGTTATCGAGGAGGTCTATCGTTAGGTGCCATAAAATCAACAACTTCAAGGCACAACCAAGGTGGTGAACGGTCAAAGAATCAAACATTATATCTCGGTAATCCTATAAATGTTGAAACCAATGTTATAGAAACTGTAACCCTGGAGGAATACATAAGGGACACTTTCCAGAACATTTCAGACTCCGGAAAGGAATAGGTATGTGGTACCGTAAGTAAACCGACTCCAAAATAGTACTAATGGCAATTTTTCTCCATTTTGGAATATTTAAGAAAATAGGAAAAATAAGAAGTAGTCCAGAAAGGACACGAGGCTTCCATGAGGGTGGAGGTGCGCCTACCCCCGGGCGCCCCTACCTCGTGGGCACCTCATGTGCTCTCCGAATCTGTTTTCTTGCAAGATACTTCTTTTGGTCGGTAAAATTCATTATATAATCTCCCGAAGGTTTTGACCCTCGTATCACGCAAATATCCTCTGTTTTCATTTCGAGTTGTTTGTCCGATGATCTAGATCACCATGACGTCTCCAAGTGAAGGAAATATGCCCTAGAGGCAATAATAAAGTTATTATTTAT
The DNA here is from genome assembly GCA_021605205.1 of Aegilops longissima. Classification (NCBI taxonomy): domain Eukaryota; kingdom Viridiplantae; phylum Streptophyta; class Magnoliopsida; order Poales; family Poaceae; genus Aegilops; species Aegilops longissima. Next base: position 218,199,655 of record CM038682.1, read on the forward strand.
TTCTTATATCATGATAAATGTTTATTATTCATACTAGAATTGTATTAACGGAAACATAATACATGTGTGAATACATACACAAACAGAGTGTCACTAGTATGCCTCTACTTGACTAGCTTGTTAATCGAAGATGGTTATGTTTCTAACCATAGACATGAGTTGTCATTTGATTAACGGGATCACATCATTAGGAGAATGATGTGATTGACTTGACCCATTCCGTTAGCTTAGCACTTGATCGCTTAGTATGTTGCTATTGCTTTCTTCATGACTTATACATGTTCCTATGACTATGAGATTATGCAACTCCGTTTACGGAGGAACACTTTGTGTGCTACCAAACGTCACAACGTAATCGGGTGATTATAAAGGTGCTCTCTGGTGTCTCCGAAGGTACTTGTTGGGTTGGCGATTTCAAGATTAGGATTTGTCACTCCGATTGTCGGAGAGGTATCTCTGGGCCCACTCGGTAATGCACATCACTATAAGCCTTGCAAGCATTGCAACTAATGAGTTAGTTATGAATGATGTATTACTTGAACGAGTAAATAGACTTGCCAGAACGAGATTGAACTAGGTATTGAGATATCGACGATCGAATCTCGGGCAAGTAACATATCGATGACAAAGGAACAACGTATGTTGTTATGCGGTCTCGACCGATAAAGATCTTTGTAGAATATGTAGGAGCCAATATGAACATCCAGTTCGCTATTGATTATTGACCGGAGACGTGTCTCGGTCATGTCTACATAGTTCTCGAACCCGTAGGGTCCGCACACTTAACGCTTCGATGACGGCTTATATTATGAGTTTATATGTTTTGATGTACGAAGGTTGTTCGAGTCCCGGATGTGATCACGGACATGATGGGGAGTCTCAAATGGTCGAGACATGAAGATTGATATATTGGAAGCCTATATTTGGATATCGAAAGTGTTCCGGTGAAATCGATTTAACGGAGTACCGGAGGTTACCGAACCCCCCGGGACTTAATGGGCCTTAGTGGGCCTTAGTGGAAGAGAGGAGGCGGCCGGGGCAGGGCGCGCCTCCCCTAGTCCGAATAGGACAAGGAGAGGGGCGCCTCTTCCTTCTTCTCCTCCACCTCTTTTGTCACGCCTAAGATGCGACCCTATCCTAAAGGAACTCAAGGTCCCACCAAGGATAGAAGCGCATCTTGAAGACGCTTTGCAAGGTGGATATCATTACATCAACATTACATAATAGTGGGGATACATACAAAAGGGCATACAATGCCACATGAATACAACATCACATCATATACAAGATCAACATCCGACTACGGATGAAACATAAACAGAACTCAAACAATATCCACCTCGCTAGCCCAGCTGCCGACCGAACCTATCCCCGATCAAGAAGCGAAGAAGAACCCAACGCGAGCAAGCATCGCTCTCGCGCCATGATCATCGCAGAACCTGTACCTGCAATCGGTGGTGTAGTAATCAGAGCCACGAGGACTCAAAGAATCCCATTACCATGGGTATCAAGACTAGCAAAGCTTAAAGGGTAAGGAAGAGGTAAAGTGGTGAGGTTGCAGCAGCGCGAAGCATATCTGGTGGCTAACATACGCAAATGAGAGCGAGAAGAGAAACAAAGGAACGGTCGTCAACTAGCAATGATCAAGAAGTGATCCTGAACACCTACTTACGCCGACATAACCCGAAACCGTGTTCTCCTCTCGAACAACCCGAAAAGAGACACTCACAGTTACGCTTTACGGTTGGTGTATTTTAATTGAGATCAACTTCGGTTTTCTACAACCGACATTAACAAATTCCCATCTCGCCACATAACCGCGGGCACGGCTTTGAAAGTTCAAACCCGCAGGGTGTCCCAACTTAGCCCATGATAAGCTCTCGCGATCAACGAAGGATATTCTTCTCCCGGAAGACCCGATCGGTCTCTAATCCGGCCACAAGACATTTCACATCAATAAAACAAGACCAGCAAAGCCGCCCGATGCGCCGACAATCCCGATAGGAGCTGCACATATCTCGTTCTCGTGGCAACACCGGATGAGACAAAGCTCTGAGTAAAACCAACCTCAAGTTGCCCTAAGGTGGCCTCAAGAAGGTGCTCGGTTCGAACCAGCACTTAGAGAAGCACCGCCCGGGGCTAATAAAGATGACCTCGGGTTGGCCACCCAAGGAAAGGTAGGTGGTGGTGAGGCAAATGGTAAAACCAAGGTTGGGCCTTGCCGAAAAGTCTTATTCAAAGTTAACCGTCAAGGGGGTCCCATAAATCACCCGACGCGTTAGGGACGCAAAAACCGGGAACATAACACCGATATGACGGAAACTAGGGCGGCAAGAGTGGAACAAAACACAGGCATAAGGCCGAGCCTTCCACCCTTTACCAAGTATATAGATGTATTAATTAAATAAGATATATTGTGATATCCCAACAAGTAAACATGTTCCAACAAGGAACAACATCTCCATGTTCCAACAAGGAACAAACTTCATCTTCACCTGCAACTAACAACGCTATAAGAGGGGCTGAGCAAAGCGGTAACATAGCCAAACAACGGTTTGCTAGGAAGGGTGCAACAGGTTAGAGGTTCATGGCAATTTAGGATGGCTTGATAAACAGGTAATAGGTAGCGCAGCATAGCGATAGAACGAAGCAACTAGCATAGCAATGATAGTAATGAGATCCAGGGTAGCGGTCATCTTGCCTGAAATCCCGCAAAGAAGAAGAACGATTCCATGAAGAAGACGGACGGAAGTAGTCGAACGAATCCTCACAATCGCAACAATACCGGAACCGAGAAGCAACACCGGAAAGAAACAAGCAACATGATAAATGCACAAGCATAAACATGGCATGATGCACAATCAAATATGATGCATGTCCGGTTTAATGAGGCATGGCATGGCAATATGCAACAAACAATACTACCAAATTAAGTGGAGCTCAATATGCAACGGGTTGCATATTGACAAAACACCACATTGACATATTTAGTTTGATCTCGTTTAGGTACTCAACAATATTAAATGTTGTTAAACATGGCAAGAGGTGGAGCATATTTAAACTAACTACTTAGGCAAGTTTAAATGAGGCCGGAAATAAGAAACAACAATTCCGGAAAATCCTCATGAGCAATATTTTAGTTTCGGTACTGTTCTGCCCTATACACAATTTTAATGTTGTTAAACAGCAAAATAAAGTGGACCATGTTAAACTATGCATTTTCTACCCCATTTACATATAAAGAACATTTAATTCCGAGTTACGGTTAATTAGTTATGAAATAAATCATTTTAACATGGCATATTGGCAAATTAATGCAAACATCAATTTAAATATTTTAAACATGGATGGAAATGACATATTATTAATCTACACAATATTCTGCGCATTTTACATATATAAATTATTTTAATCCGATGCACAGTTTGAGAGATATTAAATGCATGATGCTTAGGGGGTTTTCTGCAAATTGTTAAATCACTGGATAACAGAGAAAAACTCAGCGCAGGGGAAAAAACACACGGGCCGCATCTGGCTGGGCCAACAATGCACAGGAGGGCTGGGGGTGGCCTCACCATGGGCCGAGCCCAGGTTGGTGGAGAGGAGGCGCGGGGGCGACTGGCCTGGCCTGGGGTGGCTCACCGGATGGGTGGAGGAGGCGTCTGTTGGGCAGCTGCGGATCTGGGCCACACGCAGGCAGCGGTTCGACGATCAGCCAACCACCACGGGCGAAGCGGGACGAGCAGAGAGGCTCGCCTCGCTGAGCTGCGCGGCGGCGAGAACGGCTGCCGGCGACGCAGGCGCCGGTGACGGGAGCAGAGCTCCGGCGAAGCGAGGCGAAGGGCGGCGAGGTGGGGGACTTGGCGCGGAGGCCGAGGGCGACGGATCGAGTGCACGGGAAGGGCACGCGACGGCGTCTGGTGTGCGGGACTTGGCGGGTCGAGCAGAGGGGCTTGGCGCCGAGAAACTTGAGGCGGTTCAGGCGCGGTCAACACAGCAGCGCCCCGCCCCGAATCGACGGCGCGGCGGCGACAGCTTTGTTCCTCGACCGGCAGAGACGCTGCCTGCGGGCGGAAGGCAGCACGGGCCGGGCGAGAGGAGCGGGCGGAGGCGACCTGATCCGCGGAACGAACAAGCAAGGACGGAAGGACACACACGGCAGCTCCGTTCACCGTGGCCATGGCAGTAGGGCGAGCCCCATTCCTTTCTCCGCAGACAAGAAAGCAAATGAGGAAGGAGAGAGATTAGAGAAGGAAGGAGAGGGAAACAGGGAGAGAAAAGGAGACGGGCGGCAACTCATCTGTTGGGTTAGCGGAGACGGTCGGCGATGGCGGATCGATGGATGGAAGGGACTGGGTTGGCTCGGTGAGTGAAAACGAGGAGGGATGGATTTGGATCTGGGAAGATCCCGAGGTGGAAGGAGAGACCGGGTGGAGGGGGCGCGGTGATGGGACAAATCCCTAGATTTTAGGGTTGCCCCATTATATACGCAGTGGATTAGGTTAGGGCTAACAGATCCTCCGATCGTAATCGGACGATTAAGAAAAATAGGCTAGGGAAAGCCCAACAAAGAAAACGGTGATGTTTTGTAGACGTTTGGGGATGATCCGACACAACGGTAATGACTGCCCGGTCGGGTTCGGGAGGTTTTTGGACGCACGCAAGAGGGGGTCGGTGGTTGTGCAAGAGAGAGGTTGCGAAGGTAGACAAATAAGAGGGCAATGAAACTTGGTTGGACTGAAACGACCATCAAGGCAAAGCGGTCCGAGGAGGTCAACGAGGGCAAGGGCCTGTCAAAACGACAACGGAGGCGAAGAGAGAAAGGGTAACTATGAACGGCTACGAGTTTTAAGAAAATATGCAAATGCACTGCACATGATGCGATGAGATGAAATGCATGGCATGAACAAAATGCAAAAGATGCAATGATGAAAGCAACGAACAAAACAAAAAGCAAAACAACAAAAAAAACAAAAACCCAACCACGGAGGAAATAAAAATCACATAGCCGGAAATGGCAAGAGTCGGAGTTACGAATATGGAAAGTTGTATCCGGGGTGTTACAACACTCCACCACTACGAGAGGATCTCGTCCCGAGATCTAGGATGGCACCGGAGGGAAAAGGAAGAGGAAGAAAAGAGGTAAACTAAGTTGCTTCTTTGACGAACGAGTGAAACCAAATAACCTTGAGATATTGAGCAAAACAAAAGAAAGAAAACAACGAAGATGAGCAAAGTTGAAAACACTCCGTTAGAAAAGAGGAACAAGGTAGTATTACGAGAACTTGATGGTTGAAAGACATAAATGACGAGCACAATGGACAAGAAGGAATTGAAACCACTCTCGTTGAGACGAGATAAGAATGAATAAGAATGATATAATTTGGGCAGCACTCCGACTGTAAATGGAAGAAAATGAACATGAACTTGAGAAGATGAGATGATACTTGATGAAATCGACAACACACTGCCTCCGGCACTATTGAAAGAATGGCACAAGGGGTTAGAAAGATTTCAGACAGCTCTCCGGTTGAGGAAGGAGGCAAAACTAGATAAGATGAGAGAACTTGAATGAGAACACAACACTCCGGCTAAACGGATAAGCAAGGAAAATTACATGATCTTGACAAAACAAGATAATTGGTAGACGAGGGCAACATCACAATACCTCCGGAAACAAAGCATGATACATAGATAGTTGGGATGAATAGAACGAAGCATGGAACCAACATCTCCTACCATAATTGAATTTGAACGAGCATCCTTACGAAGTAGGATTGAACGGAGTTGTTTGAAAAACAACAACGGTAAGAATAAGCTTGTAGTGGGCTTATGGAAAAGACCTCAAAATTATGAGGTGAGCTTCTGCCACCAACGGAAACAAACGATTGGATTTATATCAACAAGGAGACGAGAAACTTATTTCACCGGGAGGACAAATGAAGAACTTGGGTCATTTATAAGCACCATAAATAGCAACATTCCTTAGGGAAGGCTTTAGGTGAAATATGACACAAGATAACTCCAATGAAGAGATTGATGGATTTAAATACCTCATTCTTGACAACATGTGAATCATGAAGCATGAAGGAAAATTATCAAGAATGACATAACACCATCTCAAAAGATAAGATAGAGAGAATTGCACTTCGGAATGCAAGATGAAGAATACTTGAACTCCTCAAAACAAAACATGTGTTGAACACCATGTTTATTCTTAGAGTATAGCTTGGCGGATCATAACTTCGAGAGAAATCTTGAAGAACAATTGAAGAATGAACAGAATCCTTGACGAACCACCATGTAGAGCCTCCATGCTGAACTCCGGTAATAACAGGATGATAAAAAGAAAGAGAAGTTGACAACACAAGGTGAAGCCTTGCAATAAATTTAGATGGATCTTCGCGACAAGATAATGCGGAAAACTTGGAACTCCGGAAAAGAAAAGATGAACAACTTAGAACCGATAAATGATATCATGAACAACTCCGGAAGAAAAGAATTGAATCACCTCGAGGAAATAAGAATAAGATTTATTGTATGCTTAACCTTCATCAAATTAAATTGATGACAAGCAATGGATTTGGCATACTACTTATTCTCATAGAAAGGATTAAAAGAGATATAGTGCAAACTTGACAAGGTATTGATGGAACCACCGGTTGAATTGGAAACAACGAATGATTTGATATGATAACGAAGGGAGTGAAATCTTGAACGAACCACCGTAAGAAATGACAATGAACGAAGAAAAGAGAAAGAATCGCCGAGAAGAATTAGGAAAGCACGAAGATACTTGAGGGAATTTAGATACAAGAGAATGAAGAGATCATGAACTGATTAGAGTATATGAGAACGATTCACCGGTAAGATTTGGATAATGATAGCTACACGCTGAGAATGAAGAATTATGACAAGATGGCCTTCGGAGGAAAGAAATGGAAACAACTCATGAAATGCTCCGGATGGGTGAAAAGAAATCCCACAATCGAAAACAATTATGAGAGGATGGCATCAATCTAGAACCATGAATCTTGAAGAGAATGGAGCAAGATTTAAGAGAAACTCTTCTTCGGTCTTCAGATGTTGAGAATGACGATGAGAAACATCACCAAATTGTTGAGAAACTCCGGAATGAAAATTGGAAAGGTTGAACCAACGATGGAAAGAATTTGGAAGATCTTGGAGAAAAAAAACATTTGACTGATGATAACTCATTCTTACGTCAAACTTTGAAAAGAATTTTGAATAACTCCGGAGAATTAGAAGAGTCGTAAGATCCTCGAAAAGACCGTGGGTTAGGGCCCACTCAAAAGAAAACACCGTTGAACGATTTTGAAGAGAGATTGCACCGGTTGAATTAAATGGCTTGATGGGAAAACAACCTTGAAATATCTTGAATGGATTGAGAATGGAAACATGAATCTTCTGGGATATCTTCAACACTCCGGAACAAATGGAAAGCGAGAGGTGAACAATTAAGAGTTGCACCGACGTGGAGAAACATTTGAAACGAGGAAAAGAATATGATCAACACTGAAAGCTTGATTTAAATCCACCGGAAAAGAATACGAGAAAGATGAATGATGAACTTGAAACTGTTGAGCATCTTCATGGGAAATCACCGGATAAGAACATTGAAAGAAAAGAATGAAGAGACTTCCACAAATAAAAGGATACATGATTAAGAAATCTGAGTCCCTGAAGAAAAAGGGTGGGAGGGCGGGAAAACAAAGATAACTTGGGATGGATGAAGCAAACACCGTTGAGAAAAAGCTTAGAATTGATCTTGCGAATGTTGGAATGATCGGATCCACTTGAAGAGAAGCACGCCGGTTGAAAAGAATTAACATGACGATCTCGATGATCAAGAAGGATTAGTATTCACATAGCAATATGAGAACACCATTTAGGAAAGGTATGGATTCAACATTTGACTTCGAAGCAACTCGAATACCACAAATAAAACAAAACAAAGGGTTTGGCTTGCAGAATAAGCCGGAACAAACACATGATAGAGATTTCGCCCAAAGTGTTCGTGGTGGGGCCCACACGGACACGACGATAGCGGACGTCACGAATGACAAACAAGACGTCCCGTAATCAGCATAGCCAAGGATTCTTTAAGACGCCTCGCGACCATCAGAATCGACCGTGAATGGGCGGACCACTAGACGTTGAACCCCAATCTCAAATCATACATCCGTCGAAAAGAATATCCCGTAAGCTACTAGAATTCCCACCTATTAAACTCCCAAACTTTACGGTTATGCAATCTGGTGTAGGGATACAGGGACACAAAATATATCACCCAAACTAACAATACCTAGATCCATTGTATCCATCCGTCAACACATAACCAAGAAATCCTCGAAATCGTGTACCTCGACCTTCAAAAACATCCGTTATACAAGTCATGGCAATACTCCAAGACTCGCCACAAGATCGGGCTATCGAGGTTATCTCACCAACAACCGCACAAAAGAGATTTTCGATGTCGGCAAAACTCGGTATTCGAATCGCAACGATAAAATTGTGACGACAACACCTCGGAGCTCAACTCCCGGACACCGCCACAACCCCTAAATGTCGAGGCACCAAGAACAATGTTCTCGCCACAAAACCATCGAACGATCCCAAGATACCAGCGTGATCCTAAAAAATTTTAGTGAAATTTGAGGAGAGGAAAGACAAAACATCTACGCGGGAGACCTCACCAGAGCGACGAAGGGACCGAGGAGTAAAAAGAATCCTACTCCGATATATATAATCCTAAGACTCAAAATAGTTTTCTTCTAGACTCAACAACGGCCAACAAACAAGGGGCTCCTAAGGTCGGTCGAGGCTCGATACCAACTTATCACGCCTAAGATGCGACCCTATCCTAAAGGAACTCAAGGTCCCACCAAGGATAGAAGCGCATCTTGAAGACGCTTGCAAGGTGGATATCATTACATCAACATTACATAATAGTGGGGATACATACAAAAGGGCATACAATGCCACACGAATACAACATCACATCATATACAAGATCAACATCCGACTACGGATGAAACATAAACAGAACTCAAACAATATCCACCTCGCTAGCCCAGCTGCCGACCGAACCTATCCCCGATCGAAGAAGCGAAGAAGAACCCAACGCGAGCAAGCATCGCTCTCGCGCCATGATCATCGCAGTAACCTGTACCGCAATCGGTGGTGTAGTAATCTGTGAGCCACGAGGACTCAAGCAATCCCATTACCATGGGTATCAAGACTAGCAAAGCTTAAAGGGTAAGGAAGAGGTAAAGTGGTGAGGTTGCAGCAGCATGCCAAGCATATCCGGTGGCTAACATACGCAAATGAGAGCGAGAAGAGAAACAAAGGAACGGTCGTCAACTAGCAATGATCAAGAAGTGATCCCGAACACCTACTTACGCCGACATAACCCGTAAACCGTGTTCTCCTCTCGAACAACCCCGAAAAGAGACACTCACTACGCATTACGGTTGGTGTATTTTAATTGAGATCAACTTCGGTTTTCTACAACCGGACATTAACAAATTCCCATCGCCACATAACGCGGGCACGGCTTTCGAAAGTTCAAACCCTGCAGGGTGTCCCAACTTAGCCCATGATAAGCTCTCGCGATCAACGAAGGATATTCCTTCTCCCCGGGAAGACCCGATCAGTCTCGGAATCCCGGCTACAAGACATTTCACATCAATAAAACAAGACCAGCAAAGCCGCCCGATGCGCCGACAATCCCGATAGGAGCTGCACATATCTCGTTCTTAGGGCAACACCGGATGAGACAGGCTACGAGTAAAACCAACCCTCAAGTTGCCCCAAGGTGGCCCAAGATGGCTCGGTTCGAACCAGCACTTAGAGAAGCACCGCAGGGGGCTAATAAAGATGACCCTCGGGTTGGCCGACCCAAGGGAAAGGTAGGTGGTGGTGAGGCAAATGGTAAAACCAAGGTTGGGCCTTCTTTGGAAAAGTCTTATTCAAAGCGAACTGTCAAGGGGTCCCATAAATCACCCGACCGCGTTAGGGGACGCAAAAATCCGGGAACATAACACCGATATGACGGAAACTAGGGCGCAAGAGTGGAACAAAACACCGTGCATAAGGCCGAGCCTTCCACCCTTTACCAAGTATATAGATGTATTAATTAAATAAGATATATTGTGATATCCCAACAAGTAAACATGTTCCAACAAGGAACAACATCTCCATGTTCCAACAAGGAACAAACTTCATCTTCACCGCAACTAACAACGCTATAAGAGGGCTGAGCAAAGCGGTAACATAGCCAAACAACGGTTTGCTAGGAAGGTGCAACAGTTAGAGGTTCATGGCAATTTGGGATGGCTTGATAAGCAGGTAATAGGTAGCGCAAAGCATAGCGATAGAACGAAGCAACTAGCATAGCAATGATAGTAATGAGATCCGTAGTAGCGGTCATCTTGCCTGAAATCCCGCAAAGAAGAAGAACGATTCCATGAAGAAGACGGACGGAAGTAGTCGAACGAATCCTCACAATCGCAACAATACCGGAACCGAGAAGCAACACCGGAAAGAAACAAGCAACATGATAAATGCACAAGCATAAACATGGCATGATGCACAATCAAATATGATGCATGTCCGGTTTAATGAGGCATGGCATGGCAATATGCAACAAACAATACTACCAAATTAAGTGGAGCTCAATATGCAACGGGTTGCATATTGACAAAACACCACATTGACATATTTAGTTTGATCTCGTTTAGGTACTCAACAATATTAAATGTTGTTAAACATGGCAAGAGGTGGAGCATATTTAAACTAACTACTTAGGCAAGTTTAAATGAGGCCGGAAATAAGAAACAACAATTCCGGAAAATCCTCATGAGCAATATTTTAGTTTCGGTACTGTTCTGCCCTATACACAATTTTAATGTTGTTAAACAGCAAAATAAAGTGGACCATGTTAAACTATGCATTTTCTACCCCATTTACATATAAAGAACATTTAATTCGAAGTTACGGTTAATTAGTTATGAAATAAATCATTTTAACATGGCATATTGGCAAATTAATGCAAACATCAATTTAAATATTTTAAACATGGATGGAAATGACATATTATTAATCTACACAATATTCTCATGCATTTTACATATATAAATTATTTTAATCCGATGCACAGTTTGAGAGATATTAAATGCATGATGCTTAGGGGTTTTTCGCAAATTGTTAAATCTTTGGATAACAGAGAAAAACTCAGCGCAGGGAAAAAACACACGGGCCGCATCTGGCTGGGCCAACAATGCAGGAGGGCTGGGGTGGCCTCACCATGGGCCGAGCCTGTGTTGGTGGAGAGGAGGCCGGTGGGGCGACTGGGCTGGCTGGCCGTGGGCCACCGGATGGGTGGAGGCGTCTGTTGGGCAGCTGCGGATCTGGGCCACACGCAGGCAGCGGTTCGACGCGATCAACGACCACGGGCGAAGGGATTTAGCAGAGAGGCTCGCTCGATGCTGAGAGCTGCGGCGAGCGGCCGCTGCCGCGACGCAGGGCGCCGTGACCGGAGCAGAGCTCCGGCGAGCGAGGCGAAGGGGCGGCGAGTGGGGACTTGGCGCGAGGCCGAGGGTGCACGGATCCAGCGCTGGGGAAGGGCACGGCGACGGCGTCTGGGTGCGGGACTTGGCGGGTCGAGCGAGAGGGCTTGGCGCCGGAGAAACTTCAGGGCGGTTCAGGGCGCGGTCAACATGAGCAGCGCTCCCGGCCTGAATCTGACGAAGCGGCGGCGACAGCTTTGTTCCTCGACCGAAGCGAGACGCGCCCTGCGGCGGAAAGCGCAGCACGGCGGTCGGGCGAGAGGAGCGGCGGAGGCGACTGATCCGCGTGAACGAACAGCAAGGACGGAAGGACACACACGGCAGCTCCGTTCACCGGCGGCCATGGCAGCAGGGGCGAGCCCCATTCCTTTCCTGGCAGACAAGAAAGCAAATGAGGAAGGGAGAGAGATTAGAGAAGGAAGGAGAGGGAAACAGGGGAGAGAAAAAGGAGACGGGCGGCAACTCATCTGTTGGGTTCGCCGGAGACGGTCGGCAGTGGCCGGATCGATGGATGGAAGGGACTGGGTTGGCTCGGTGAGTGAAAACGAGGAGGGGATGGATTTGGATCTGGGAAGATCCCGAGGTGGAAGGAGAGACCGGGTGGAGTGGCGGCGCGGTGATGGGACAAATCCCCTAGATTTTAGGGTTGCCCCATTATATACGCAGGTGGATTAGGTTAGGGGCTAACAGATCCCTCCGATCGTAATCGGACGATTAAGAAAAATAGGCTAGGGAAAGCCCAACAAAGAAAACGGTGATGTTTTGTAGACGTTTGGGGATGATCCGGACACAACGGTAATGACTGCCCGGGTCGGGTTCGGGGTAGGTTTCGGACGCACGCAAGAGGGGGTCGGTGGTTGTGCAGAGAGGTTGCGAAGGTAGACAAATAAGAGGGCAATGAAACTTGGTTGGACTGAAACGACCATCGAAGGCAAAGCGGTCCGAGGAGGTCAACGAGGGCAAGGGGCCTGTCAAAACGACAACGGAGGCGAAGAGAGAAAGGGTAACTATGAACGGCTACGAGTTTTAAGAAAATATGCAAATGCACTGCACATGATGCGATGAGATGAAATGCATGGCATGAACAAAATGCAAAAGATGCAATGATGAAAGCAACGAACAAAACAAAAAGCAAAACAACAAAAAAAAACAAAAACCCAACCACGGAGGAAATAAAAATCACATAGCCGGAAATGGCAAGAGTCGGAGTTACGAATATGGAAAGTTGTATCCGGGGTGTTACATCTTTCCCCCTCCCAAGTCCTAATCCAACTAGGAAAGGGGGGGAGTCCTACTCCCGATGGGAGTAGGACTCCTCCTGGCGCGCCCCTCTCCAGGCCGGCCGCACCCTCCTTGCTCCTTTATATACGGGGGCAGGGGGCACCCTAGGGACACAACAATTGATCGTTTGATCTTTTAGCCGTGTGTGGTGCCCCCCTCCACCATAGTCCACCTCGATAATACTGTAGCGGTGCTTAGGCGAAGCCCTACGTCGGTAGAACATCATCATCGTCACCACGCCATCATGCTGACGAAACTCTCCCTCAACACTCGGCTGGATCGGAGTTCGAGGGACGTCATCGGGCTGAACGTGTGCTGAACTCGGAGGTGCCGTGCGTTCGGTACTTGATCGGTCGGATCGTGAAGACGTACGACTACATCAACCGCGTTGTGCTAACGGTTCCGCTTTTGGTCTATGAGGGTACGTGGACAACACTCTCCCCTCTCGTTGCTATGCATCACCATGATCTTGCGTGTGCGTAGGATTTTTTTTGAAATTACTACGTTCCCCAACAGTGGTATCCGAGCCTGGTTTTATGCGTAGATGTCATATGCACGAGTAGAACACAAGTGAGTTGTGGGCGATATAAGTCATACTGCTTACCAGCATGTCATACTTTGGTTCGGCGACATTGTTGGATGAAGCGGCCCGGACCGACATTACGCGTACGCTTACGCGAGACTGGTTCTACCGACGTGCTTTGCACACGGGTGGCTGGCGGGTGTCAGTTTCTCCAACTTTAGTTGAACCGAGTGTGGCTACGCCCGGTCCTTGCGAAGGTTAAAACGGCACCAACTTGACAAACTATCGTTGTGGTTTTGATGCGTAGGTAAGAACGGTTCTTGATAAGCCCATAGCGGCCATGTAAAATTTGCAACAACAAAGTAGAGGACGTCTAACTTGTTTTTGCAGGGCATGTTGTGATGTGATATGGTCAAGACATGATGCTAAATTTTATTGTATGAGATGATCATGTTTTGTAACCGAGTTATCGGCAACTGGCAGGAGCCATATGGTTGTCGCTTTATTGTATGCAATGCAACCGCCCTGTAATGCTTTACTTTATCACTAAGCGGTAGCGATAGTCATAGAAGCATAAGATTGGCGAGACGACAACAATGCTACGATGGAGATCAAGGTGTCGCGCCGGTGACGATGGTGATCATGACGGTGCTTCGGAGATGGAGATCACAAGCACAAGATGATGATGGCCATATCATATCACTTATATTGATTGCATGTGATGTTTATCTTTTATGCATCTTATCTTGCTTTGATTGATGGTAGCATTATAAGATGATCTCTCACTAAATTTCAAGATAAAAGTGTTTTCCCTGAGTATGCACCATTGCCAAAGTTCGTCGTGCCTGGACACCACGTGATGATCGGGTGTGATAAGCTCTCGTCCATCTACAACGGGTGCAAGCCAGTTTTGCACACGCGAATACTCAGGTTAAACTTGACGAGCCTAGCATATGCAGATATGGCCTCGGAACACTGAAACCGAAAGGTCGAGCGTGAATCATATAGTAGATATGATCAACATAGTGATGTTCACCATTGAAAACTACTCCATTTCACGTGATGATCGGTTATGGTTTAGTTGATTTGGATCACGTGATCACTTAGAGGATTAGAGGGATGTCTATCTAAGTGGGAGTTCTTAAGTAATATGATTAATTGAACTTAAATTTATCATGAACTTAGTCCTGGTAGTATTAGCATATCTATGTTGTAGATCAATAGCTCGCGATGTTGCTCCCCGTTTATTTTGATATGTTCCTAGAGAAAAACTATGTTGAAAGATGTTAGTAGCAATGATGCGGACTTGGTCCGTGATCTGAGGATTGTCCTCATTGCTACACAGAAGTATTATGTCCTTGATGCACCGCTAGGTGACAGACCTATTGCAGGAGCAGATGCAGACGTTATGCACGTTTTGACAAAAGCTCAGTATGATGACTACTTGATAGTTTAGTGCACCATGCTTTACGGCTTAGAACCAGGACTTCAAAAATGTTTTGAACGCCACGGAGCATATAAGATGTTCCAAGAGTTGAAATTGGTATTTCATACTCATGCCCGTGTCGAGAGGTATGAGACCTCTGACAGTACTTTGCCTACAAGATGGAGGAGAATAGCTCAACCAGTGAGCATGTGCTCAGATTGTCTAGGTACTACAATTGCTTGAATCAAGTGGGAGTTAATCTTCCAGATAAGATAGTAATTGACAGAATTCTCTAGTCACTATCACCAAGTTACTAGAACTTTGTGATGAACTATAATATGCAAGGGATGACGAAAGTAATTCCCGAGCTCTTCGCGATGCTGAAATCGATGAAGGTAGAAATAAAGAAAGAGCATCAAAGTGTTGATGGTTAACAAGACCACTAGTTTCAAGTAAAGGGACAAAGGGAAGAAAGGGGAACTTCAAAAAGAACGGCAAGCAAGTTGTTGCTCAAGTGAAGAAGCCCAAGTCTGGACCTAAGCCTGAGACTAAGTGCTTCTACTACAAAGGGACTGGTCACTGGAAGCGGAATTGCCCCAAGTATTTGGCGGATAAGAAGGATGGCAAAGTGAACAAAGGTATATTTGATATACAGATTATTGATGTGTACTTTACTAGTATTTATAGCAACCCCTCGGTATTTGATACTGGTTCAGTTGCTAAGAGTAGTAACTCGAAACGGGAGTTGCAGAATGAATAGAGACTAGTTAAGGGTGAAGCGACGATGTGTATTGGAAGTGGTTCCAAGATTGATATGATCATCGTCGCACACTCCCTATACTTTCGGGATTAGTGTTGAACCTAAAATAAATGTTATTTAGTGTTTGCGTTAAGCATAAATATGATTGGATCATGTTTATTGCAATACGGTTATTCATGTAAGTTAGAGAATAATTGTTGTTCTGTTTACATGAATAAAACCTTTTATGGTCATACACCCAATGAAAATGGTTTGTTGGATCTCGATCGTAGTGATATACATATTCATAATATTGAAGCCAAAAGATGCAAAGTTAATAATGATAGTGCAATTTATTTGTGGCACTGCCGTTTAGGTCATATTGGTGTAAAGCGCATGAATAAACTCCTTGCTGATGGGCTTTTGGAATCACTTGATTATGAATCACTTGATGCTTGCGAACCATGCCTCATGGGCAAGATGACTAAGACTCCGTTCTCCAGAACAATGGAGCGAGCCACTGACTTGTTGGAAATAATACATATTGATGTATGCAATCCGATGAGTGTTGAGGCTCGCGGCGGGTATCGTTATTTTCTCACTTTCACAGATGATTTGAGCAGATATGGGTATATCTACTTGATTAAACATAAGTCTGAAACATTTGAAAAGTTCAAAGAATTTCAGAGTGAAGTGAAGAATCATCGTAACAAGAAAATTAAGTTTCTACGATCTGATCGCAGAGGCGAATATTTGAGTTACGAGTTTGGTCTTCAATTAAAACAATGTGGAATAGTTTCACAAACTCATGCCACCTGGAACACCACAACATAATGGTGTGTCCGAACGTCATAATCATACTTTATTGGATATATTGCAATCTATGATGTCTCTTACCGATTTACCACTATCGTTTTGGGGTTATGCATTAGAGACAGCTGCATTCACATTAAATAGGGCACCGTCAAAATCCGTTGAGACGACACAGTATGAACTATGGTTTAGCAAGAAACCTAAGCTGTCGTTTCTTAAAGTTTGGGTTGCGATGCTTATGTGAAAAAGTTTCATCCTGATAAGATCAAACCCAAATCGAAAAAGTGCGTCTTCATAGGATACCCAAAAGTTACTGTTGGGTACACCTTCTATCACAGATCCGAAGGCAAGATATTCGTTGCTGAGAATGGATCCTTTCTAGAGAAGGAGTTTCTCTCGAAAGACGTGAGTGGGAAGAAAGTAGAACTTGATGAGGTAACTGTACCTGCTCCCTTATTGGAAAGTATTTCATCACAGAAATCTGTTCCTGTGACTCCTACACCAATTAGCGAGGAAGCTAATGATGATGATCATGTAACTTCGGATCAAGTTACTACCGAACCTCGTGAGGTCAACCAGAGTGAGATCCGCACGAGTGGTACGGTAATCCTATTTCGGAGGTCATGTTACTTGACCATGACGAACCTACGAACTATGAGGAAGCGATGATGAGCCCAGATTCCGTGAAATGGTTTGAGGCCATGAAATCTGAGATGGGATCCATGTATGAGAACAAAGTATGGAATTTGATTGACTTTCCCAAATGATCGGCGAGCCATTGAGATTAAATGGATCTTCAAGAGGAAGGCGGACGCTGATAGTAGTGTTACTATCTACAAAGCTAGAATTGTCGCAAAAGGTTTTCGACAAGTTGAAGGTGATGACTACGATGAGAGTTTCTCACTTGTATCTATGCTTAAGTCTGTCCGAATCATGTTAGCAATTGCCGCATTTTGAAATCTGGCAAACGGATAAATAAAAATGCATTCCTTAATGGATTTATTAAAGAAGAGTTGTATGTGATGCAACCAGAAGTTTTTGTCGATCCTAAAAGGTGTTAACATAATATGCAAGCTCCAGCGATCCATCTATGGACTGGTGCAAGCATCTCGGAGTTGGAATATACGCTTTGATAAGTTGATCAAAGCATATAGTTTTATACAAACTTGAGGTGAAGCCTGTATTTACAAGAAAGTGGGTGGGTGCACTACAACATTTCTGATAAGTATATGTGAATGACATATTGTTGATCGGAAATAATGTAGAATTATTCTGCAAAGCATAAAGAAGTGTTTGAAAGGAGTTTTTCAAATAAAGACCTCGGTGAAGCTGCTTACATATTGAGCATCAAGATCTATATAGATAGATCAAGACGCTTGATAAGTTTTTTTCAATGAGTACATACCTTGACAAGATTTTGAAGTAGTTCAAAATGGAACAGACAAATAAAGAGTTCTCGCCTGTGTTACAAGGTGTGAAATTGAGTAAGACTCAAAGCCCGACCGCGGCAAAAGATAGAAAGAGAATGAAAGTCATTCCCTATGCCTTAGCCATAGGTTCTATAAAGTATGCCATGTTGTGTACCAGATCTATTGTATACCCTACACTGAGTTTTAGCAAGGGAATACAATAGTGATCTAGGAGTAGATCACTGGACATCGTTCAAAATTATCCTTAGTGGAATAAGCTTATGTTTCTCGATTATGGAGGTGACAAAAGGTTCGTCGTAAAGGGTTACGTCGATGCAAGTTTTGACACTAATCTAGATGACTCTAAGTCTCGGTCTAGATACATATTGAAAGTGGGAGCAATTAGCTAGAGTAGCTCCGTGCAGAGCATTGTAGACATAGAAATTTGCAAAATACTTACGGATCTGAATGTGACAGACCCGTTGACTAAAATTATCTCACAAGCAAAACATGATCACACTCTAGTACTCTTTGGGTGTTAATCACATAGCGATGTGAACTAGATTACTGACTCTAGTAAACCGTTTGGGTGTTGGTCACATGTCGATGTGAACTATGGGTGTTAACCACATAAAGATGTGAACTATTGATGTTAAATCACATGGCGATGTGAACTAGATTATTGACTCTAGTGCAAGTGGGAGACTGACGGAAATATGCCCTAGAGGCAATAATAAAGTTATTATTTATTTCCTTATATCATGATAAATTTTTATTATCCATACTAGAATTGTATTAACCGGAAACATAATACATGTGTGAATACATAGACAAACAGAGTGTCACTAGTATGCCTCTACTTGACTAGCTCGTTAACTGAAGATGGTTATGTTTCCTAACCATAGAGATGAGTTGTCATTTGATTAACGGGGTCACATCATTAGGAGACTGATGTGATTGACTTGACCCGTTCCGTTAGCTTAGCACTTGATCATTTAGTATGTTTCTATTGCTTTCTTCATGACTTATACATGTTCCTATGACTATGAGATTATGCAACTCCCGTTTACCGGAGGAACACTTTGTGTGCTACCAAACGTCACAACATAACTGGGTGATTATAAAGGTGATCTACAGGTGTCTCCGAAGGTACTTGTTGGGTTGGCGTATTTCAAGATTAGGATTTGTCACTCCGATTGTCGGAGAGGTATCTCTGGGCCCACTCGGTAATGCACATCACTATAAGCCTTGCAAGCATTGCAACTAATGAGTTAGTTGCGGAATGATGTATTAGGAACGAGTAAATAGACTTGCCGGTAACGAGATTGAACTAGGTGTTGAGATACCGACGATCGAATCTCGGGCAAGTAACATACCAATGACAAAGGGAACAACGTATGTTGTTATGTGGTCTGACCGATAAAGATCTTCATAGAGTATGTAGGAGCCAATATGAACATCCAGGTTCCGCTATTGGTTATTGACCAGGAACGTGTCTCGGTCATGTCTACATAGTTCTCGAACACGGGTGGGTCCGCACGCTTAACGTTTCGATGACAATTATATTATGAGTTTATATGTTTTGATGTACCGAAGGTTGTTCGGAGTCCCGGATGTGATCACGGACATGACGAGGAGTCTCGAAATGGTCGAGACATGAATATTGATATATTGGAAGACTATGTTTGGATATCGGAAGTGTTCCGGGTGAAATCAGGATTTTACCGGAGTACCGGGAGGTTACCGGAACCCCCCGAGGACTTAATGGGCCTTAGTGGGCCTTGGTGGAAGAGAGGAGGCGGCGGGGCAAGGGACGCGCCCTCCCCTAGTCCGAATAGGACAGAGAGAGGCGGCGCCCCTTCCTTCTTCTCCTCCACCTCTTTCCCTCCCAAGTCCTAATCCAACTAGGAGGGGGAGTCCTACTCCGGTGGGAGTAGGACTCCTCTGGCGCGCCCTCTCCCGGGCCGGCCGCACCCCCCTTGCTCCTTTATATACGGGGGCAGGGGGCACCCTAGGGACACAACAATTGATCGTTTGATCTTTTAGCCGTGTGCGGTGCCCCCCTCCACCATAGTCCACCTCGATAATACTGTAGTGGTGCTTAGGCGAAGCCCTGTGTCGGTAGAACATCATCATTGTCACCACGCCGTCGTGCTGACAAAACTCTCCCTCAACACTCGGCTGGATCGGAGTTCGAGGGACGTCATCGGGCTGAACGTGTGCTGAACTCGGAGGTGTCGTGCGTTTGGTACTTGATCGGTCGGATCGTGAAGACGTACGACTACATCAACCGCGTTGTGCTAACGCTTCCGCTTTCGGTCTACGAGGGTACGTGGACAACACTCTCCCCTCTCGTTGCTATGCATCACCATGATCTTGCGTGTGCCTAGGAATTTTTTTGAAATTACTACGTTCCCCAACACCAAGCGCCCCCAAGGACAAGTTCTTCAAGAAGGTCATCAATCCCTACCTTGCGGAGGTGCTGCAACATCCTCAAACCATTGAGATGCATGAGGGGTTGCTGCACATCCGCGATGTTGAGGGACCAAGGAGGACCGGAAGCGTGGAGACAAGGCTCGAGGCGATGGAGCAACAAGTTTTCAAGTGCCAGGAGATGGTGGAACGTGGACCAGACGCCAACCACATAATGATCACGGAGTTCACCAACAACCACAAGATGTACGCCAAGAACATTGGGGAGGCCATCTTCAAGCTTCACGAGAAAATCGAGCACCTCCAAGCCCAGATCTATGACCTGCAAAACCAAAACTGTGAGTATGAATATAAATTCAAGAGGATGAGTTTGGCTGCATATTTGAGGATCCCGGAGACTCGATCATCCTTCTACGATGGTGAGCCTATGCATTGGAAGATGGATGATAAGCCTACATCATCAACAACTCCATCATCACCACCTCCGAAGAAAGGGATATAAACACATGGGTATGGGCACTCCCCTTGGCAACTGCCAAGCTTGGGGGAGGTGCCCCGGTATCGTATCACCATCACACTTCTATCTTTACCGTTTTTCTTAGTTCGATCCTTTTGGTAATATCTTGATCTAGTAGAATAAAGTTTTAGTATGATTTAGTTTTGAGTTTTGCTTTATGATCCCTCTATGTAACCGAGTCCGTGAGCTATATATAATAAACATTAGTGTTGAGTCAAGGGCTTGATTATCTTGCTATGATCTTGAGGGAATTAAATAAAATAGAAAGAATAAAAAGAAATAAAGAGATCATATTGATCTTATGGAGAGTAATGACTTCACATATAAAGAGTATGATGAATAAAAGTTGTTGAGAGTTGACAAACATAGTTTTGGTCATCGTTGCAATTAATAGGAAGTAATAAAGAAAGAGAGGTTTTCACATATAAATATACTATCTTGGACATCTTTTATGATTGTGAGCACTCATTAAAATATGACATGCTAAAGAGTTGATGTTCGACAAGGGAGACAACGTAATGGGTTATGTTTTCTTATATTCGAAATAAAGTATATTGTCATGGATCATCCAACATGTTGAGCTTGCCTTTCTTCCTCATGCTAGCCAAATTCTTCGCACCAAGTAGAGATACTACTTGTGCTTCCAAATATCCTTAAACACAGTTTTGCCATGAGAGTCCACCATATCTACCTATGGATTGAGTAAGATCCTTCAAGTAAGTTTTCATTGTTGCATGCAATAAAAATTGCTCTCTAAATATGTATGATTTATTAGTGTGCAGAAAATAAGCTTTATACGATCTTGTGATGTGGAAGAAATAAAAGCGACGGACTTCATAATAAAGGTCCATATCACAAGTGGCAATATAAAGTGACGTTCTTTTGCATTAAGATTTCGTGCATCCAACCATAAAAGCACATGACAACCTCTGCTTCCCTATGTGAAGGGCCTATCTTTTTGTCTTATACTTTATGCAAGAGTCATGGTGATCTTCACCTTTCCTTTTTACATTTTATCCTTTGGCAAGCGCCTTGTGTTGGAAAGATACTGATATATATATCCAATCGGATGTAAGTCATCATGAACTATTATTGTTGACATTGCCCTTGAGGTAAAAGGTTGGGAGGCAACACTATAAGCCCCTATCTTTCTCTGTGTCCAATTAAAACTCCGTAACCATAAGTATTGCGTGAGTGTTAGCAATTGTGAAAGACTAAATGATAGTTGAGTATGTGAACTTGCTGAAAAGCTCTTATATTGACTCTTTCTGATGTTATGATAAATTGCAATTGCTTCAATGACTGAGATTATAATTTATTAGCTCTCAATGAAGTTTCTAATTCATACTTTACATTGTGAATAGATTATTACTTGAGCATAAGAAATCATATGACAATATCTATATATGTTGCTGTTATAAGAATGATCATGATGCCTTCATGTCCATATTTTATTTTATCGACACCTCTATCTCTAAACATGTGGACATATTTATCGTTATTGGCTTCCGCTTGAGGACAAGCGAGGTCTAAGCTTGGGGGAGTTGATACGTCCATTTTGCATCATGCTTTTATATCGATATTTATTGCATTATGGGCTGTTATTACACGTTATGTCACATTACTTATGCCTATTCTCTCTTATTTTACAAGGTTTATATGAAGAGGGAGAATGCAGGCAGCTGGAGTTCTGGGCTGGAAAAGGAGCAAATATTAGAGACCTATTCTGCATAGCTCCAAAAGTCCTGAAACTTCACGGAGGCAGTTTTTGGAATTAATAAAAAATACTGGAGAAAGAATTAACAAGAGGGGGCCCACACCCTGGCCATGAGGGTGGGGGCGCGCCCCCTGCCTCGTGGGCCCCCCAGCAGGCCTCCGGTGACCATCTTCTGCTATATGAAGTCTTTTACCCTGGAAAAATCATAAGCAAGCTTTCGGGAAGAAACACCGCCGCCACGAGGCGGAACCTTGGCGGAACCAATCTAGGGCTCCGGGAGAGCTGTTTTGTCGGAGAAACTTCCCTCCGAGAGGGGGAAATCATCGCCATCGTCATCACCAAGGATCCTCTCATCGGGAGGGGGGTCAATCTTCATCAACATCTTCACCAGCACCATCTCCTCTAAAACCCTAGTTCATCTCTTGTATCCTATCTTTGTCCCAAAGCCTCAGATTGGTACCTGTGGGTTGCTAGTAGTGTTGATTACTCCTTGTAGTTGATGCTAGTTGGTTTATTTGGTGGAAGATCATATGTTCAGATCCATTATGCATATTAATACCCCTCTGATTATGAACATGAATATGATTTGTGAGTAGTTACGTTTGTTCCTGAGGACATGGGAGAAGTCTTGCTATAAGTAGTCATGTGAATTTGGTATTCGTTCAATATTTTGATGAGATGTATGTTGTCTCTCCTCTAGTGGTGTCATGTGAACGTCGACTACATGACACTTCACCATTGTTTGGTCCTAGAGGAAGGCATTGGGAAGTAATAAGTAGATGATGGGTTGCTAGTGTGACATAAGCTTAAACCCTAGTTTTTGCGTTGCTTCGTAAGGGGCTGATTTGGATCCATATGTTTCATGCTATGGTTAGGTTTACCTTAATACTTCTTTTGTAGTTGTGGATGCTTGCAATAGGGGTTAATCATAAGTGGGATGCTTGTCCAAGAAAGGGCAGTACCCAAGCACTGGTCCACCCACATATCAAATTATCAAAGTAACGAACGCGAATCATATGAGCGTGATGAAAACTAGCTTGACGATAATTCCCATGTGTCCTCGGGAGCGTTTTCCTTCATATAAGAGTTTGTCCATGCTTGTCCTTTGCTACAAAAAGGATTGGGCCACCTTGCTGCACTTTGTTTACACTTGTTACTTGTTACCCGTTACAAATTACCTTATCACAAAACTATCTGTTACCGATAATTTCAGTGCTTGCAGAGAATACCTTACTGAAAACCGCTTGTCATTTCCTTCTGCTCCTCGTTGGGTTCGACACTCTTACTTATCGAAAGGACTATGATAGATCCCCTATACTTGTGGGTCGTCAGTCATAGGGCCGTATAAACCCTACAAGCTATTGAGACAGGGCAACCGAGGGAATACCTCAGGATCCTTGGGAAGGGGCTACGACATACACGGAAGGGGTGAAAACTCGAATCTTAGACATGACCACACATGTTGTATGTGCAAGGTTATGGACCTGGCAAAAGGGATAGATTAATCGCTCGTGGGTAAAGAAGCACACCTCTGTAGAGAGTAAGGAACTGTGGCTTGTCACTCCTTGATCTGAGAAAAAAAATCTATGAACGCGGCGGGAAAGGAGTATATTGGAGACTCTAGCAACCCGTGAAATTCGATTATCACATGTTTTAAATACAACTTGACTTCTATACAATATTTTCCAAAATCATTGTTGAGACCTATTTGGAATCAGTAGTAGTTATAGTGCATATCCACCTCATAATATTTATGGACTTGTTGAGTACCCCTATAGTCATCCCTTTGTATTCGTAATCGTACCCCACAGACACTAAATATTTGGAGGAGATGCCGAAAAACTGTAACACTGTTGGGGAGTACTTCTACGAGGAGTTAGACCTTGTCAGAGGAGTTGAAGGTGTTGACTACGTCATCGCATATGGAGCCAACCATGGAGAAGGAGACCCAAAACAACAAGAGTAGAGCAGTAGTAGTGATAGCAGCAAGACCGGTCATGTGGATCGTGATAAGTGATCACATGATCTATAGTGGTACCTTGTATTTCGGCACTAGTAGTTTGAACGTTTGGCACTTCTGAATTTGGTTTGAATAAGTTTGTAATATATATGGTGGTTTGGACCAACTATGTTTCTGTTGTACACTCCGAGGGATGTAAGGTTCATGAGACGGTGTCTTATGTGTGTTATATCAACGACCGACATATTACACCATGTAGTGGTATGATGGGTCACCACAGTAGAGGGGCGATGATGATGCCTCTTTGATGGAATGACACAACTGCAGAGTCCTTCTATCAACCCCCTCCTCCCGAATCCCTTTAGAGGTTAGGGTTCTTCATCATGGATGAGTTCCCGGTGGTTGTGTGTGTGTGTGTGTGTATCCGATCCCAGTTTCGATCATGTGGGGGTGAAGTAGTTGACCAAGCGGCGTCGACGACATGTGGTACGAGCGGGTGCACTCGTACCGTGCGTCCTCGAGCGCTCTTGACTCCTTCGAGAGTTCTGTCTCTTCTCCCTTTTGCTTTACTCTTTTACAGTAACAATATTGCACAATAATTAAAGTGATTTTATCAACATATCTTGACGATCTTTCCTTTAGCTCCTAGATGTTTTTGAAGGTGACAACCTGACGAAAACTGATAAAAGAGGTGGGCGAGCGCGGTAAAATATGAAGAATCCTAGCACTACGAAATAAAAAAGGTAAAGACTAATGCAAAATTTGGACTCATCACTACCCGAGGGGCCCAAAGCACGAGGGAGAATGTTTTTTTTCTGGATCAGATTAGCGAGTACACCCTCAAACTGGCATTCGAGATACCCCAAGAAAATGAATGTTTTTTACACTCCAGGATGGGAGTCCCTTCGAAGGCTTGACCAAAAGCTTATCTCTTTCATCTATCTTCATATTTTTCGAAACACAGCTAGAAGGAAGTGGATGCGATAGGATTGGCCCCAATTGAATCACTAGTAGAAGATACCCGCCACGTATATAAAAGCCTTTCCTTTGCTTGACTTGAAGGCCCATTTTCCCATGGTAAAACAGAGGCTCTTCCTTTCTATTCATAGCGAGAACCTCTGAATTTCTGTGAGACGAATTTACACTTTTTTTGGTAGTAGTTCTTTCGAACTGAACTGCATAGTATGAACAATAACTTCGCAATGTCCTGAGAGCATGGGTGTCAGCATTTTATTATTGAAATAGTCTCTCGAGGGCACTCTTTCGATCTCGAACAAACTTACTTCTCGGGCTGAAGACGAACCCTCATCCTTGGAGGATATAGTAGAAACTAGAAACCAATTCCCCGAGTGATTGCCCGTCGGATGAGTATGATACTTTCGGGCATGATTTTCCTAAATATTTGAATTGGCACTTTCCACAACATCGAATTGGTTGGCTCTCTCAACCTCTCGAAACGAGACAAAATTGCAACTTTTGACTCAAGATCTCAAATCACTCACTGGTTGTTGTGTATGAAAGCCGACATCAAATGACATCTTATCCATCCTCTAAAATGTGCTAGACTCTTTAAGGCTTCCCAACTCAGATAATGGTTTCGCCCATGTACTCATTTGACTTCTGGTTTAACTTTTGTGCAAAGGAAATCCTTACACTTTTTTTTGTGAATCGCAAATCCTTACACTTGGATGCACTGTTTATGAACTGTTCCATATCGAGATCAACCGGCAACCTACCAAGCAAGTTGATCTTTATATATGCTATAAAAATGATTATCTTTTGCAAAGCCAAAACCAAGATCCTTAGATTGCGCTGTGTCCCATTTGTCACGTGCACTTCAAATTTTAAAATCTGATGGGACATACTACACTCCTGTGCAAAGTTCAGTTCCACGATCGGCACGCTGTAGTACAGAATAGCATCATCATCTTTCCGCTCACAGGGCCCACACGCTCAGAACCCGTGAGCATTCTGTCTTTTCGCGCTAACAAAATGGAGCCCCCGTGGCGTCCTCGTCCGAAATCCAAACGTGGTTCCGTCCTAGCCCACATGCGCCACGTAGGACTAGCACCGCGCGCCGGGCCCGCGATCCAGGGACACAGAGCGGCTGGGTAAAAAGCCCAGAGCAGTGGAGTCCTCGTGCGTCACTCTTCCTGACTTGCTCACTCCCCTGTCCGCTTCCGCTCTGCTCGCCTCTGCTTCGGGCTGGTCGTCGCCGTCGGCGAGCGAGATCACACGCCACTAGCGGGATGTCGCCGTCGTCCTCGGCGGCGAAGGTCGTCGCCTTCGTCGGCGCCGACGGGCTGAGCGCCGCGCTCGCCGCTTCTTTCGCCCGCTCCGGCGCGATCGTCCGCTTCTACATCGACCCCAAGGTCGCCTTCACTCGATCGCCCTTCCCTCGTTTCCCCGTTCCTTTCACCCCCGTTTTGGTTTCGTCTCTTCTCCGAGAGATGTTTTCGCGGGATGCTCTGTCCTGACGGTGCGTGTCCGTGCAGGCGGATGGATCCGCGGCGACGGCGCTCGCGGAGCAGGGCGGCGGCGTCCGATGCGCCAGCCCCGCCGAAGCCACGCGAGGTGAGCGTATATAACGGTCTCCTGCACTGGACCGGTTCCAGATATGGCCTTCTGGCGACGCGCGTGAATGGCATGCGTGCGTACGAGCCGTTTGTTGGAATGCCGAAGAGACCATGCTCTTACGTGCTGAAGAATACTTCGCGCCGTGTGTGAGTTGCTTCTATCTGATCTATCAAAAACTTTTGGCGCCTGCAGATTCTGCGCTGGTCGTTGTGCTCAGTGACGCCGATGGTGTAGATGAGTTGTTCTTTGGAGCTCAGGGTATAGTGAAAGGTATGTACCACGTGTGTGCTATTGTGTTGCCTGCCAGTCTGTCAATCTCATGCACCTGTTTCTGTACAAGTTATATATACACTTGACATTTGATATCATATTTGCTTGAGCATTTCATAGGATTGTGCAAAGAGGCCGTTGTATTAATTCGATCGACGTTGGTGCCTAGTCATCTTGAGAAGTTGGGGCAGAAGCTTGCAGGTATAATGCTAATTTGTGCATATATTGTCTTAGCTGGGAACAGTAGCTGCTGTGCTTAGAATTTTATGTGCACTTTTAGGAATTAGAAAACTGCACATTTAACAATTGTAAGGCCTTCTTTGGATGACTGGAATTAAAGAACATAGGAATAGGAATAAACACATGATTGGAATTTCATGTACTACTATTCCTACAGGATTTTTTGTAGTGATGACCTTGGATGGTTCACAGGATGTTGGTGATGAATGACTGTACTAGTCAATCTGGATTTTTTTTTTTGCAGATGAGAAGAAGGGTATCTTCCTTCTTGATGCTTACATTTTTAGTGGTTTATCTGATGAACTGAAGCAAAATATTGTCGTAAGTGATACACAGCTGAGAATCTGAACTGTGTGCTTGTATGCTTACGTTATTCTGTTATCACAATTTAGCTTTTGATTGTCAGGTTGTTGCATCTGGGAGAAAGGATGTAGCAGAAAGAGCTGGACAGTTCTTCTCCGGTAGTTCCAAATCTGTGTACCTTACTAATATTTTCTTCCTGGTCCTCATCTCATGATGCTGAAATTTTAAGCTATCTGACATTCCAGGTCTTGACAAAACCATTTACTTTGTCGAAGGTGAATTTGGCTGCAGCAGGTTGCATTCTTTCCTGAAAATAGCAAATATAAGCTAGTCGAGATATCAATTTTCACCCCTTCCATATATTCACCGTACTAAGTAGTGTAACTATTATTGTCACAATTTGAACTGTATGCCATTTATTTTTACAGCAAAATTAGGTTGGTTAATGATTTGCTGGAGAGCATTCATTTTGTTGCTTCTACTGAAGCAATGTTTATTGGTGTTCGAGCTGGGATTCATCCATCAATTATCTACGACATAATATCAAATGCTGCAGGAAGCTCAAGGTTACAAGGATTATTGAATTCTTTGTGTTCTGTCTGAACTCGTGATACTTGTAGGTTTATATTTCAACTTATGATCATACAATTTATTGACAGGATTTTTGTGGAGGTGGTCCCGAAAATTTTGAGTGAAGATCCATTGCTTATTGATTTTCTGAAGTCACTAAAGAAACATGCAGTAAGTTCCTTTGCTTCTCCTTTGGGGCGTGGTATGGGATTCTTAGGATACTTTACGCAATAAATAAACAGTGCAGATAATTAAGTATGTCCCTTTTCTCCCTTTTATGAAAGAGGGGATTGCACTAACTAGAATGTTATTTTAAGTAAAAGATATAAATACGTAGGTGATGTGCACATTTATGTTATTTTAAGTAAAAGATATAAATACGTAGGTGATGTGCACATTTATTGCTACGGAGTTTGTATGGACAATGAACGAAGGCATCCTATGCGTATTGGAGCCATGACCGGTGGTAAGAGCAGGGTAGCTGGGATGTGATATTGAAAATGGAGGGTCCGGTACTAGCAATTGGAAGAGAGGAGATTTCTTGTTTGATCGAGGTATTAATCCTCTTCCCAAAAATAGGGTAGGTACTGGACAGGAGATTAGATATACATGAGAATGTTGACGCGGCAAAGGTGGCAGGGTGCTGAAAAACCAGGGGAGGGGAAATGTCAGGGACGAAGCTAGGAAAAAAGTTTGTTGGGGTCATGTCTATGGCAGTGGGGTCATCTTCAATAAATAGATATTGTTTAGTGCTAAATTAATGAAGGATTTCCTAATTTCATTGGGGTCAATTGACACTATGCCTACAAGGCAGCTTTGTCCCTGGGAAATGGTGAGAAGTGATAAATAGTAGGAGTATCACATTGTACCTTGATAGATAGCAATCAAGTTACTTAAGAAAGCTAGCTAATCCCATGGACTTACTCATTTAGCAGCATATTTGAGATATTTCAGTGAAATTTTTGCACACTTTCTTTTAACTATAGTTTGCATTTCAGTTTTGTGTCCAGTTCCATGCTCTTAATCTTGTAAGTCAACCCCATTTTTGGGAGAGGATTAAATGGTTAATTAGTAATGTGCCACTCTGATCTTACAAACTGTAAAGGAATATTGCTACTGCATGGCTGATTGCCTGAATGCTTCTGTTTATTAAAACAAAGTTTTTGCTCTTAAACAATATAGAGCTACGTGATGGATACGGCTAAAGCAGCAACGTTCCCTCTGCCACTTCTAGCTGTTGCCTATCAACAATTAATACATGGTACGATGTTAAAGCTTCTTTACTTCCAATACATCTTGAAATTCTCCTGATAGCCCGAACATGCTAGTACCTTCTTATTCATGCACATTTTTTGTACTTATCTTCAGGTTCTTCAGCAGTAATTAGAGATGAATCCGCTTCGCCGTTGAAGGTGTGGAATAACTGTCAGCTTTCTCAAGATGCTTCAATTTATCAAAATTATCTTAATTTAAATCATCATTTGCAGGTCTGGGAACAACTATTTGGACTAAACATCGTAGATGCTGCCAGTCAACAAATCTATGACGCAAGCAAATTAGCTGACCAGCTTGTTATGGCCTCGAAAGCAGCAAAGAGGATCGGCTTTATTGGTCTTGGAGCTATGGGCTTTGGAATGGCATCTCATTTGTTAAAATCAGGGTTCTCCGTAACTGCTTATGATGTAGGAACTCTTCTGCTCTTGTTCTTCCCAACTGCATAATTGACCGTTTGAATTGCTTCAATTCAAAATACAAAGAATGAAAGGGTCTTCACTTGGTTTCTTATGCATTAGTGCTTCTGTACATATGTTGCATTTCAAGTACCCTGAACAATCTTATGGATCATAGATTTGACATCTGTGGTATTAAGCTTATAATTTTGCTAGATGGAACCGTGGATGGCTTAGATTAATCTTAAGGTATCAGAAAGGGCAGCAGTAATTCGTATAATAACGAATAGATCACAAACTCTTCTCTTTTCAGTAGTCCATTGGGCGCTCTGAATTTACACAAATATACAGTTGAGGAAATAGGATACTGCTCACCCTTTTCAACTTACATATCTTTTGTTTGTAAATGATGTTATAGACCTATAGTGTTATGCATGTTCTTTTGCAAAAAAAAAAAGTTCTTCGGATCCACACGTGAATAATTTTATACCCTTTACCCATTAGGTCTACAAGCCAACACTGGCCAGGTTTGCTGCTTTAGGTGGATTGACTAAAGATTCTCCTGAGGAAGTATCAAGGGGTACGTTGCAACCTTCTAGTATAAAGTATAATTCTCTCTTCTGAAGTTTACATTTGTTACCTATAACAGTATAATCAGTATTATATGATTTTCTGACTGAATGAAATTAGTTCAGACCTCATTATTCTCTTGTATTTATCTTATTCTTTATTTTTGTGCCATTCATCGAGTCAAAAGGTAAATGACATGTGGGCCCAGCCCCACCTCATCACTACTTAACAGCAATAGCATGGAATGGAAATACTGTTTATGATGTATCAACCGTGATACCGTGTCTGAAGTATTAACCATAAATTGGTTTCAGATGTGGAAATCCTTATCATCATGGTTGCAAATGAAGTTCAAGCTGAAAGTGTCCTATATGGAAATGCTGGTGCTGTGTCAGGTAACATATAGAGCCCCCCCTTCCTGGCTCTGCTGATTATTAGCATCTCCCAGGTAGGTTAACTAATTTTTGAGCTGTACTTACATGGTTGTGGATATCCTTTGTCTTTCACTTTCAGTTTTGCCAGCAGGAACATCCATCATTCTGTCATCTACAGTTTCTCCTGGCTTTGTGACTCAACTCAAAGGAAGATTGGAAGGTAGCCGCTCTTTTTTATCTCTCCTGGGCATGTTTGCATTAAAAATAAGAAAGAATACCACAAACATTACTGGTCAACAAAAACCACATTGTGTAACTCATGAAATCTAAAATCTTCTGTTTGTGATTCTGGGTGAGAGTTGAGTCCTGTAGCTTCAGTGTCTCACAAGTAATGTTCGTTTACCTTTTCTCATTATAAAACACCAGATTTATAATCATTTGCAGAAGAAGTTGCAATGATTGCTGTGACAGCTAGCCTGTATTTTGTGTTGGGATATTGTTATGAAGTTGAAGTTGCATTTTAAGGGAAATGTTCCGGCAGAAGGCCTTTGGGGTGTTACCCAGGTTCCAAAAGTCACAGAAACATCCAAAAAGTAGTACAATGCTAACAGAAGATGAATCTATTACTAAACAAATCAGATCCATATTTGACCTATGATTAAGAAAGCTGTGATAGAAGCTTCAATCGTTTTCAGCTATTGTTGAAAGGAATCTGAATTTTGTTTTCTCCATGTGTAGGTTAAATCCGTATCTCGTTAGATTTATGTCATGTAAATTGCGTCAAGAGCACTTCTTTTTGGTCACTTTTTATATTGTTTCCCATAATACACCAAGGCCTTGCAGTACTAGAACCATTCTCTACATTTTAAATATGTCGGCAATGTTGTTTACTGCTTTCACTGATGAATCTTTTGGAATCTTTAACTACTTCTATACAGCCGAATGCCGAGAGATAAAGTTGGTTGATGCTCCGGTATCTGGTGGTGTCAAGAGAGCAGCGGACGGGACACTAACTGTATGATTAGCGAAACATTAATCTAGTAGAAGTGATGATGTAACCTTTATGGATATAAATATTTGCACTTCTTTTGACAGGTAATTGTTTCGGGAACAGATGAAGCTCTGCAATGTACGGGTAGAGTTTTGTCAGGTATGAAAAAGGTTATCTGAACACCATCATATGCTGTATACAAAGTGCGGAAACTGGTCGATAACTATTATCTTATTTTTGCGTAACAGCACTAAGTGAGAAACTATATCTCATCAAAGGAGGATGCGGAGCTGCGAGGTGATACACACATTTTGCAGTGATATACCTTCCTTACAGGGTCTTATTTCTGCATAATGGCTCTTTTTTCATTAGTGCTGGCGCTTGTGAATCAACATCTCTCTTCTGCTATTTTTCCCAGTTCTGTTAAAATGGTGAACCAACTTCTTGCTGGGGTCCATATAGCCTCAGCAGCTGAAGCAATGGCGTTTGGTGCTCGATTAAATTTGCGAACAAGAAGAGTTTTCGAAATTATTCAACATGCAAGAGGTTACTCGTGGTATGTGTCATTGTTTAATCCACTCTAATGAATCTTCCTTTTTTACTCTTCACTGTTTAGACTTGCTAATATTGGCCGAGTAATAAATGATTATGAGAAAGAAACGAAACAATTAGTTCTACTTGTTTTTGCTATCAGCTCCCTGTAGGTCAGTCTTTCAGATATCTAGTGGTGTGTTCTAGCATGAGTGAAGGTGGCTATCTGATGATTGATACACTCAATGTTCATATTGCAGGATGTTTGGAAACCGTGTGCCACACATGCTTGATAATGATTATACACCTTTATCTGCGGTGGACATATTCGTCAAGGATCTTGTATGGATAACCGAGCTATTAACTTATTTGTTTTATGAACTATTTTCTCTGTTCGTAAATGTAAGACGTTTTTGCAGTTCAATTTGAACTGCAAAAGCGTCTTACATTTAGGAACAGAGGGAGTACTAAAAAAGATAATAATGCATTTATCTCGTCTTGAACTGCAAAAACCTCTTACATTTGGGAACAGAGGGAGTACTAACAAAAGATAATAATGCATTTATCTTGTCTATTTCAGGGTATAGTATCTCGTGAAAGCTCCAACTTGAGGATCCCATTGCATGTCTCTAGTGTTGCTCATCAGCTGTTTGTTTCAGGTAATTGTCTGTGATAAATCAAAGATCATTTTCCATTATATGTTTTGGTTCCAATGTTCATCAAGTCATGCTATATTTCTTATCTTCAATGGAAGTAGTTACCCAAATTAACAGAACGTTGCATGGCCACCCCCTCTATTTTCTATACTAGTAGTATATTACAGTTAGTTTTAGAAGAAAACAAATCAGCTTACAGTTATTGTTTGGATAACAGTCTTAAAATAGGATGGCTATTGTTTTATTCATTTGATGTATTCCAACAGGCTCTGCTTCTGGATGGGGTCGATACGATGATAGTGCTGTTGTAAAGGTGAGCAGCTCACAGCTCTCAGTAGACAGAACGTATGCCAAAATATGATGCTCCCTCTGTTCATTAATATAAGACGTTTTGGCAGTTTAATTTGAACTGCCAAAACATCTTATATTAATGAACAGAGGTAGTATACTGATAGCCTTAATTTAATTCCCTTTCCTAAACGTGCCCGCTGATTGCGCCTGGCACAGGTATATGAGACATTATCTGGAGTAAAAGTAGAAGGAAGACCACCCATGCTTAATAAAGAAGATGTTCTGCGTTCTCTTCCTGTTGAGTGGCCAGAAGTTCCAATGGATGATCTTGTTTCCTCTGCATCTCATGATAGCAAAAAGGTTCTTGTAGTTTTAGATGATGATCCAACTGGAACTCAAACAGTTCATGATATAGAGGTCTTAACTGAATGGTAAATGAAAGCATATTGTCTTTTAGATTACATATGTTTTCTGCTAGCATTTTCGGTTTGCCCATGTTCTGTACATAGTTCCATAAGCTTTGCTTGTAATGCTGAACTGCAGGCCAGTTGAAGCCCTCACAGAGCAGTTTCTGAAACTACCAACCTGCTTTTTTATTTTGACAAACTCCCGTTCAATGATTGCTGATAAGGTAGGAAAGTGCGGTCTTAAACAGTTTATCTTTAGGGTCTTTAAATATATATTTAAAGCCTTCTCACTTTCATAGGCCGCACTGTTAGTAAAAGATATCTGCAGAAATCTTGAAGCTGCAGCAAAGACTGTCCCTGGTATTAGTTATACAGTGGTCTTGCGAGGTGATTCCACTCTACGTGGCCATTTCCCAGAGGTTAATATCTGAAACTCTCTCTGTTTTTCTGTTCCATTTCATTTCTCTGATCATATCATACTCTTCTACTTTCCAGGAAGCTGATGCAGTTGTTTCAGTATTAGGTGACATGGATGCTTGGATAATATGCCCATTCTTCCTTCAAGGTGGGCGGTACACTATTGATGATATTCATTATGTTGCAGACTCTGAAAGGTAGTCTGTGCACGATCACTATGCAATGTATTTAAATACGAAAATAACACATAACAATATTGATGTCCAACATTCTCTTAACAGATTGATTCCTGCTGGTGAGACTGAGTTTGCCAAGGATGCAGCTTTTGGCTATACATCTTCCAATCTCAAACAGGTACTGTTGTGGAATTGTTTGATTGGTAAAGCGAAGAGCGAAGAGCAAGACCTTAGTAACTTGCTTTGTCCTTGAATTTACAGTGGGTTGAAGAAAAGACTAAAGGAAGGATTTTGGAGAACCAAGTTTCAACAATTTCCATAAGTCTTTTACGTAAAGAAGGACCAGATGCAGTCTGTCAGCTTCTCTGCAGCTTGGAGAAGGTATATGATAGTAAACATGGAAAATATGATTGGCGGAGCTTGGAACAAAATGAAGGAGAGACCAACAATGATTGTTAGATGAATTAAGATGTATTTTTGTTGTTTAATTAGCAAAGAAGCTTCACCTATTTAAACAAAGTAGTTACAAGATTAAGGGCAGGCCAAGGCGCACCTTAGTCACCACTACGCCCCTCCAGTGCATATGAACAGTTATTTTGAGTCAGTTTAATTTTTTTAGGATATACTTATGAATTATTAGTTTTGTAGATATTTCATATTCCCATTTCTGTATGCACTCATGGCAGCTATTTACTTGAATGGCTAATAAATGTTGCAGGTGTTTTAGGGACTCTAGAACTGTACTGGCTGATTCAACCATATAGTATCATAAATCCTGTTTTGATTCCCTCTCTTCTTGATTTACCTTGAGAATTTCCTGACAGGCATTTTGACTCTTTCTAGGGCTCTGTGTGTATTGTCAACGCTGCCAGTGAAAGGGACATGAATGTCTTTGCTGCTGGAATGATCCAGGTATGTTATGCCACTCCATTTCTACGAGAAGCATTTGTTCTTAGTGTTAAGCTTCATGCACTAGCCAACGCAACCAAAAGTCCGAACTGATGGAAAGGGCTAGCAATCCACATGTACACTTCAACACCCCTTATCACGTGTGACGCGGAAAGTCAACACGTGGATAGACTTAGAGGTATGGCTCAAGAGGCCTATACGTGGACACAAAGGGGGGAACAACAATTTTTAGATTAATTCTGTAAGCCAGGACTTAAACTCAAGACCTTAGGCTCTGATACCATGTTAAGCTTCATGCACTAGTCAACGCAACCAAAAGTGCCAACTGATGGAAAGGGCTAGGCAATCCACATATACACTTAAACACTTGATACCTATTCCTTTCGAGTTGATATGATAATACGTCTTATTCTAGTATTGATGCTCTGTTTTGATCTCCTATTCTTCCTTTTCTTTTTACGTTAACTCAACAGGCTGAATTGCAAGGAAAGCGGTTTCTGTGCCGCACAGCTGCAAGTTTTGTGAGTGCTAGAATTGGAATCAAGCCAAAGCCACCTATCCGCCCAAATGACCTTGGATTAAAAAGAAATTTAGCGGGAGGCCTCATAGTTGTTGGTTCTTATGTGCCAAAAACTACGAAGCAGGTTAGCCTTGTGATGCTTTAAGATTTTGTCAGTCATATTTATCTCATTCGCATGTTCTTTTGCATTTGTTAGGTCGACAAGCTTCGTTCACAATGCGCACAATCCCTCAGAGTGATAGAGGTAATTTATATCTTGGCTGTCATGCCTAAACATGAACCATCAACCATCGTATACATCTACTTGGATAGAGTTTGTGGATAGTACTATCTTAAGTCGGATGGTTTTGCTTGAGATCAATTTGTGGTGTTAGTATTGTGTTCTCTTTTTACTCACTGTAGGTATCTGTTGAGATGATCTCACTGAAATCAACTGAGGAGAGAGACCAAGAAATCAGCAGAATTGTTGAATTGGGAAATGCTTATATACAGTCCGGGAGAGACACGCTAGTCGTCACCAGCCGCCAACTCATTACCGGAAAAAGTTAGCATCTTTCTGATTATCATATGGCTAAATGTGTTGTTTGTTCCATTATTAAATAAAGTGATCAAATGCTGAGTCAATTTTGATTTCTAGTCTCTTAATGCCAACAATTCCTAAGCCACAACCTACCTGCCGAAGTGTTGAGCAAGTTGTGCTGGTAAAAACTGTTTACTAACAAATGATGTGGAGATCCTCAGGGCTAGCACACAATTGCCCCCAAACTTCACACAGTATCAGAGGCTCTCAGCCTAATTCTATTCCCTGAGCTCAACTCAGATCACTTCTGGGGAGATAGTTTGTTTACTTTTATCATATTCTAGGCATGAACCGGGAGTCTGGGGCTAACTGTATTGGAAGACAGGTCAAACTGTCAAAACTTTTAAAAAGGGAGGAATTGATAAAATAAAGTTGCTTATTGTTGTCAAAGTCATGCCCAAAAACGCATTAGCCACCAGTAGAGCCATTGAATGAATCTCTACATTCAACCACAACCACAATCACAACGTGAGTGCATTGTCCCAATCATTTGAATAGAACATCTCCAGTTTGCATCATAATATTTTCTAGTGACCAAAACCAAACTAACTCCAGTATACGTTCCTGAAATTGTGTGCTAGAGGCAGATACCTAACTCAGCTTTTCAAAAGAGTATGTTCAAGAATAGCCGCTGTTATCTTCATGTAAGCATTAGCAGTACAAGATAACTGACCTATTAGTATAGTTTGCTACCTTTTGTGTGCCAAACGAAAGAAGATAATTTTTTCTTTGATATCTGTCCTGAAGTAGTTTGACCACCTAACAAGATTGTACCTTTCATGTTGCAGCTCCTGAAGAAAGCTTAGAAATTAATTACAAAGTGAGCTCAGCACTAGTAGAGATTGTGCGAAGAATTGATAGTCGACCCCGCTACATCCTTGCAAAGGTAAAATTACACAGCCGATTTCTTCTTTCTGAACAAATTGGAATTTAGTTGTTACTTGGTTCATGGAAATTTGCCAATCTCTGGAGCTGTTACTGTTAGGTCAAAATAGTTGTTCTGTTTTATTGGACCTATGCCATTAAATACTTAATGAAATATTGAGATAGCATTACACCTACATGGTTACGTGTTTCATTCATCAGAACAAAAAGAAGAAGAAAAAAGAATAGCATCTACAGACACACAAAAAAAACAGTGCCTGCAAATTCAACCGGCCATATCAAACAAAATGATTGATTCCACAAGTTGTCTCCTTACTATATTCTTTATACAGGGAGGAATCACTTCATCTGATCTTGCTACAAAAGCTTTGGAAGCTCGGCGTGCCAAAGTAATGGGACAAGCTTTAGCTGGTGTGCCTTTGTGGCAGCTTGGCCCTGAGAGTAGACATCCTGGTGTCCCCTACATTGTTTTTCCTGGTAATAAACATATCTCATTTCTGTACCAACAGATAAATAACGTTACCCTTCTACTCAAGAAACTATCTTGCCACTCCCCAAATGACAGGTAATGTTGGTGATAACAGTGCTCTTGCAGAAGTGGTCCAGAATTGGGCTTGCCCTTCTAGAAGTTCAACAAAAGAACTTCTCCTTGTAAGTTCTTATCCACCGTCTACCTCTCATCAAGGTTATACATCGTTGTGTATTGCTTTAAATACTTAATCAGCTATTTTTTTCTTATTGTGAAGAACGCGGAGAAGAGTGGCTATGCAGTTGGTGCTTTCAATGTATATAATCTTGAGGGAATTGAAGCTGTAATTGCAGCTGCTGAGGCTGAAGAAAGTCCTGCTATCCTGCAGGTTAGGAATTCTTTGTTAGCATAGGATGTTTTATTTGGCAGTTTATGGTGAAAATTATGTAATTTATCATGTTGGGTGTCCTCTGATACCACTCTTTACTGGAGTACGTTATGATAGGACTACTAAGTAGGTCGCAACAACTAGCTCCATAGGGATAGAAGCAATACCACACAGATCCTGAAATGGATTTCTACCCGTGTTTTTTCCATAGAGAGAATTGCATTGGTTCTCTCAACTCATGAGCTTTTCTCACGCTCAACACATGAGCTTTTCTCACTCTCAACTCATGAGCTTTTCTGCACCCATGCTCCCTGAACTCATTATCCATATTTTTTGTAGATGATATGTATCGTCTTGATTTCTAACCACGCTTATTGTGGTTGTTATTTAGGTTCATCCCAGTTCCCTGAAGCAAGGTGGAGTTCCGTTGGTAGCATGCTGCATTGCTGCAGCAGAACGAGCCAACGTAAGACAAACAGAACTTAGCATGCTTAAAGAGTAAATGTGGACACTCAGTGATCTGGATAAAAATAGTTCGTAATTTTTTATACAACTTGGGTTCCCACATATTACCTTCCAGCCATCCTTGTTTTTTGAAACAGATAGCCATCCTTGTTTTTTGTTCTTTAAAGGTGATCATTCTGTGATTGTCATTCAGGTACCTATCACCGTCCATTATGATCACGGGGCTGACAAGCATGATTTGCTTGGAGCTCTTGAAATGGTAAGCGAAAAAATGTGTTGTTTTCTCAAATTTGCAGTACCAAAATGTTTTCCTAATCATGAATGATAATGACTACATCTGAATCTTAATTCTCTGGACCATCTACTATGACCTTTTATTTTTCAGGGATTTGATTCAGTCATGGTGGATGGTTCCCATCTAACTTTAGAAGAGAACATCTTATACACAAAGAACATATCTTCCCTGGCTCATGCTAAAGGCATGCTCGTGGAAGCTGAACTTGGGAGACTATCAGGCACTGAAGATGGCCTGACAGTTGAAGAATATGAAGCGAGATTTACTGATATTGCTCAGGTTATTTTATCTTCCCAACAAATTTCAACTCTATGGCATTCTATCATTACAATCCTGTAATAATGCTTAACTTATATGTTACATATTTTCAGGCTGAGCAGTTTATTGATGAAACTGGTATTGATGCATTAGCAGTATGCATTGGGAATGTTCACGGAAAATATCCTCCCAGTGGACCAAACCTGAGACTTGATTTGCTAAAGGTTTGACAGAACAGCTATGAAAATCTTTGTTTGATCTTTCAGATTATGTGTGTGTTACCAGATCTTTAACCCTGTTTTCGGATTTTCCGATTTGTCTAAAATTGTTAAGATTTCTCCAAAAAAGTATGATCCTTCTCTGATTTTGTGTGTGTTTTACTTAATCTGGTAACATGACAAGGTGCTAATGCGTATATGTGACGCTATCTGTCTTCCATGTGCTGTTTGAGTCAGCTTGAACCGCTTGGAATAGAACCAAGGGGGTAAACCAGTAAACATATTCAACAGTTCAAGGTTTAAGACAACTGGTTTTCTGGTTTTCGAGTTTAAGATTGAAAAATGAACTTCTGCAATGGTTCAGGGTTGTAAAGTGTTTTTTTTTCCAACGGCTTGTGAAGTACAGTATTCTGTAAAGAATTACCATGCAAATTTGTGCTTTTGCAAGCAACTTCTTTTGAGTAATGAACTCGGTATTTTTTTCCATTGAAATGATGACAGGAACTTCGCGCATTAACTATGAAGAAAGGAGTTAGCTTGGTACTTCATGGAGCATCTGGCCTCCCCCATGAACTTGTAAAGGTTTGATAAACTGTTTCCTTCTGTATTAAGATCAGTGAATCTGTACCTTGCAGTAGTTCTTGTTTAGTTTCCCGCACCAACTTATATCCTGAAAGGTTCAAGTTATAGGAGAATCGGGGGGCAATCGTTGCCCTCTATAAGACAATCATCAATCATGGTTGCAGTGCATAAAATAATTCATCGACAAGGTTAAAAATGCTGGAGGGCTAGAGTTTCTGTGTCTATACCAGCTTCATAGTTTTGCAAAGAATCAGTAAAACGCTTCCTTTTGTGAAATAATTATACTAGAGCTTATGAGTTGATGAAACCGCTCTTATTATCAACTACTGTCATATTTGAAATGCTGTTGTG
The DNA here is from genome assembly GCA_021605205.1 of Aegilops longissima. Taxonomy (NCBI): domain Eukaryota; kingdom Viridiplantae; phylum Streptophyta; class Magnoliopsida; order Poales; family Poaceae; genus Aegilops; species Aegilops longissima. Next base: position 218,240,027 of record CM038682.1, read on the forward strand.
CAAGTGTTAATAACGTGTAACCAACATGTGGAGCAGGAATGCATAGATTTGGGGGTGAGGAAATTCAACGTGAACACGGAGGTCCGCAACAGCTACCTGCAGTCACTCAAGAAGCCAGAAAAGGACCTGGTTCAGGTCATGGCGTCCGCCAAGGAAGCAATGAAAGCTGTTGTAGCAGAGAAGATGCGCCTCTTCGGATCCGCAGGGAAAGCCTGAATGTAGCGATACAATGGAAACTGGAGCCAGCAACACTCCCACCATTAGGTGTTGCATGGCCATTTTAGGCTTGTGACAGCGAACTGCCCGAACCAGTTTCGTAATAAAGCACTGATAATCGCAGTAACTTACCGGTGCTCCAGTTCATGGTTGACAGATTAATTCTGCCTTTGATGTATAATGAGGACTTGTTATCTAGGCCTTGTTCGGTGTCCCTTTGCTCCACAACTCCGCACCCGGAGCTGGTGGAGCTGCAGTTGAAAATGACGGAGCTGCAGTTTCCTCGCTCTGCAGATTCCGGGAGTTGGTGGATTACAGAACAGGGTCTTAGTCGTAATTGGTGACATGTGAAATAAAATTCCACTTATTTCGCGAGAGAGGATCAAGCGGGCGACTTAAAACACTAGCCACCACCCCACCTTCTCTCCATCTCGCCGCTGCGGCCGTGAGGTTGCTGATCTTGGGGGGCGTACTGTGGAGGTTGGTGGGCGTTGTGGGTCCGTGATACAGATGAGTGGCTGAGGTGCGGTCTGCAAACCAATGCTGGACAACAGTGCCGATGGTCTAGTGCGACGATCTTCAACGGTGGCCCGGCCTGACTAGGCCACCGGAGAAGATGGTGTGGTGCATGGTCCTGGATCTTGACATCAGACTGGGATCTATTGTGTAGCAGCATGGGTGACTTGTCTTGGGTTTTCTTTAGGAAGTCTTTGTGTCTAGTTTGGGGCGGTGAGACGGTGGCGCTTGCCCAGGGTAGGAATAATGTCCTGCCCACCTTTCTCTTGTTTCATTGGTGTGCTTATTGTTGGTAGAGGGCGTGTGGAGTTGTGGCTCCATCGGGTTTTTCGGGATCCAATCAGTGTTGTTACCTATGGATCTATGTTTTCGTTGTTTTCAAAGTTTCTACAGGCCCTTTTCTGCATATCTGTCTTGGGGGCGCGATTTGCGTGCATATCACGGTCACTTGAGCTATGATCACGTCCGATGGATGCATGAGGAAAAATACTTCAACATCCCCCCCAAAAAAAATAATATAATTTTATGCTTATGTAAGGATGTGTTTCTAAAGACATGTAACAATTAATATATGATCTTAGACCTTTAAAAAAAGGCATGTGAAATAAAAAAATTGGGCTCGTTTACACAAAATGGCATAGATCAAGAAATATGGGAGCAGCCCTATGAACAATATTGTTGAAGTCATCCCAAAGAATTTGTAGTAGTTGATGAAAACATCATTGACTACTGAATAATACGTCATCAGAAAACCTGAAATAAATCTGAGAAATGCGAGCAAGCGTTTAAAGTTCAGGACTTGAATCCTAATAGAATGATTTTCAGCATAAAAAAGCTAATCGTCTGAGCTGCATTTAGTTTGCAAGGTCTTTTGTTAAACTGGATTTCAGCTGAACAACTAAAAAAACCGAAAAAGGCTTTCGCCCCGCTTTATAAATAAAGCAAACCGCCACAGAACACACATACATAGTCAGGTCCACACACACACACCCAAGTCTCACAGCACAGTACAAAGGTTCTGCTGAGGGCACAGCTCAACAAGCCCAGAGAAAATAAAAACAACAACAGAACACGCCAGACGAAGAGATCGCCTAGTCTGGTTCCGACGGAGGCGGCGGGGGCGGCGGCGACAGGTGAACGGCCATCGAGCGAAGGTCGGCGATGAAGGCTGAGATGGCGTCGCGGTCCAAGGGGCGGCTAAGCGGCCGCCAAAGCTGCAAGAAACCCGAGAGTTTGTAAAGAGCGTCAGAAGCCCGACGAAGAGGAGTGCGCTGAATCACAAGCTTATTGCGGACAATCCAGAGGGTCCTGGCAAGGACCCCGATCTCGAGCCACCTAATGTGGCGAGAGGCCACGGGGGCCAACTGGAATTCGGCAAATAAGTCAGGGAAGTTGGTGTGACACCAATTTCCACCAACTGCTTCACGAAAGCAGCTCCAGAGGAACTGAGCGGAAACGCAGGAGAAGAAAATGTGATTCGAGTCTTCGGGGACCCCACACAGCGGGCAAATGCCAGTGCCCGGGCCATTACGCTTGCGTACCTCCACCCCAGACGGGCGACCGTGAATCCATTGCCACATGAAGATACGGATCTTCAGGGGCAGGCGGATGGACCACACCATCGATAGAGGGAGGGGGCGGAAGAAGGAGCGATGGCCAAGTACAACGACTTGGTGGAGAATTGGCCCGAAGGCTCAAGGCGCCATCGCACCAGGTCGGGGCCACCATCCACCATCGGTTCGTGGAGAGCAACACGGTCAAGCAACTCACGCCAGGCGGCGGATTCCATGGGGCCAAAGGCCTGCTGGAAAGCAAGGCGCCCTAAGTCAAGAAGGGCCCTATCAACAGAAATCAAGGGGTCAACGGAGATGGAGAAGAGGCCGGGGAAGCGGGCCGTGAAGGGAGCATCCCCAGCCCAGCGATCAAACCAGAACAGCGTCGACGCTCCTGAACCCATCGAGATGGAGGTCCCGATACGGAGGACCGGGAGAAGCTGGACAATCAATTGCCCGAACTGAGATCCGCCAGACTTCTGGCAAAAGGCGAGGGGCTGTCCTCGCAAGTATTTGTTCCGGATGATGTCAAGCCAGAGGCCACCGTGCCCTTGCGAGATGCGCCAAAGCCAGCGGGAGAGGAGGGCGATATTCATTCGTTTAGAGCACATGATGCCAAGGCCGCCTTGCTCCCGGGGCTTGCAGATATCAGGCCAACTGACCATATGATACTTCTGCTTGTCGTTGTTGCCCGCCCGAAAAAGCGGGACTGGATCTTGGCGATCTGCTTGTGAAGGGTCTCGTGGAGGCTGTAGAAGCTCATGAGGAACAAGAGAAGGCTGGAGAGGGAAGAGTTGATGAGGATCGTCCGGGCCGCTTTGGATAGCCACCTCCCCTGCCAAGGCTCAATGCGGGTTTGGAGCTTGACCACGGAGGGGTGCAGGTCCGCGACAGTGAGCCTGGAGTCACTAATGGGCGTCCCCAGGTAGGTTGTGGGGAAGGAACCCATGCGGCAATTAAGCCTGTTGGCGATGGCCAAAGCCTCCGCAGGGGAGTATCCCATCACCATCACATCACTCTTGGCGAAGTTGATCTTGAGGCCCGACATCTGTTGGAAGCAGAGAAGGAGGAACTTGAGGTTGGCGATATCCGTCTCCGGCCCTTCGACCATGATGATAGTGTCGTCAGCATACTGGAGGATGGAGATCCCGGAGCCACCGGCGAGGTGGGGCGTAATCTCACGAATATGGCCCGCAGCTTTCGCCTTATCAAGGATGGACGCCAGCGCGTCGACAACCATATTGAACAACCCTGTGTGGGGTCCGACAAGCTGAACAACTAACACCTATCCCCGCCATGTTGCAACCTCCATGCAATGGATGGGTATAAAAGCTGAGCTTACTGTAGAAGAATAGAAAAAAGAAACCTGGGTTGTTGGACTGAATATGGACGGCACAGATTGGAGTGGAGGCATCTCAGACAACTTATTGTACATTTCACAAAACCCCCTACTTCCAGTTAGATGTAAAACATGACTTTTGCAGTAAGAACCCCAACTTTTTTATATCCAATCATTTTATCCTAATTTCAAATCTTCACATCGTTGACGCCCAACTTGTAGAATAGATGCTTGTACTGGATAACTGATTATGCAAGAAAACTTAACATGGTTAAGCCAATCTGTTCCTAGTTCATCCCAAGCTGGACCACCCCAAACACAAATACTCCCTCCGTTTGGAATAACTTGTCTCGAAAATGGATGTATCTAGAACTAAAATACGTCTAGATACATCCATTTTTGCGACAAGTAATTCCGAATGGAGGGAGTATGAGGGTACTTCACAGTTGCGTGAAGAAATAAAGTAACAAAAATTAGTAAATCGCAGTAACTTACCGGTGCTCCCATTCATGGTTGAGTGACTAGTTTTGCATTTAATATAATATACTCCCTTAGAGATTCCAATAAGAGACAAAATACGGGGCAAAATAAGTGAATCTACACTCTATACTGCGTCTATATACATCCGTATGTAGTCCATAGTGAAATATCTAGAAAGACTTATATTTAGAAACGGTGGGAGTATAATGATGAGTTGTTATTTAGTCGTAATATGTGACATGTGAAATTAAATTCCAAAACGGCTTCCTGAGAGAGGGTCAAGCGGTCGGCTGAAACCCTAGTCGTCGCCCCACATTCTCTCCCTCTCGCCATTGTCGCGGGGAGGTTGCTCGGGGTCTGCAACCAATGATCCGGAGAAGATGGTGTGGTACATGGTCCCGGACGGCACCAATCTTGACATCAGACTCGGATCTGGTGTGCAGCGGCATGGGTGATTTTTCTTGGGTCACTAGTAGAAAACAGGGCTTTGGTTCAGGCCTGGCCAGCCCATTAATCCCGGTTCAGTCACGAATCGGGACCCATGGGGGCATACGTCCCGGTTCGTGAGCCCAGGGGGCTGGCCGGGGCCTCGTGGGCATTGTGCCAGGAACCGGGACAAATGGGTCCAGACGAACCGGGACCAATGGGCCTCGCTCCTGGCCCACATACATTTGTCCCGGTTCGTGGCTCGAACCGGGACAGAAGGGGTGGCTTTAGTCCCGGTTCCAGCCACGAACCGGGACAAATGAGTTGCCTATATATACCCCATCGCCGCAGCAGAGCACTCCATAGTGCTCTATTTTTTTCTGGCCAACGAGGGGAGGGCATTTGGGTGCTCTAGCTCACCTCCTATGCACATGAGGTGTTCGATGAAATGCCCGAGCCACACTAATTAAGCTTTCTCCTCTCGAAGCTCGACCTCCAAGCTCCATTTTCCTCGAGATTTGCATAGGTTTAGCGGTCCGTCAGTCCTGTCCCCATCTTCACCGCCGTCGATCGCCCGCGCCGATCTCGTCGCCGGCACCACCTTGGTGAGCCTCTTGTTCTTATCTTCTTTCTGAAAGAAAAGAATTCTTACTTTAGATAGATACTTGTCTAATTTTCTTACTCTTATTATTGCTTGTCAATGAGAACTATGTATGTCCTTTGGTTTTAATGTGATGATGAACTTCTATTAATTTGGTCACTTATCTATCGATGATATTCTGTAATGGTTTTTGACACACTTAATTATATAATGCACGCAGATGAACCGGCAATGGATGTATGGTGACAGACACACCTCCGAGTACGTTAAGGGCGTGCATAATTTTCTCGAAGTGGCTGAGGCAAACAAGCAGAATGGTTTTATGTGTTGTCCATGCCCTATATGTGGGAATCTGAAGTCTTACTCGACGGAAAATCCTTCACAACCACCGCTTTATAAGGGTTTCATGCCACACTATAATGTTTTGACCAGGCACGGAGAAATAGGGGTTATGATGGAAGACAACGAAGAAGAAGAGGACGATGACAACTATGTGCCCCCGGAATACGGTGATGCTGCAACGGGGGAAGCTGCTGAAGATCAAGAGGAACCAGACGATATTGTGCCCGATGATGATCTCCGCCGGGTCATTGTTGATGCAAGGAGACAGTGCAAAAGTCAAAAGGAGAAGCTGAAGTTCGATCGCATGTTAGAGGATCACAAAAAAGGGTTGTACCCCAATTGCGAAGATGGCAACACAAAGCTCGGTACCGTCATCGAATTGCTGCGGTGGAAGGCGAGAATCTTGTGCTCGACAAAGGATTTGAGAAGCTATGAAAATATTGAAGAAGAAGCTTCCAAAGGATAACGAATTGCTGACAAGACGCGACGCAGCAAAGAAAGTCGTATGCCCTCTAGGATTGGAGGTGCAGAAGATACATGCATGCCCTAATGACTGCATCCTCTACCACGGTGCTTACGAGGATTTGAACACATGCCCGGTATGCGGTGCATTGCGGTATAAGATCAGACGAGATGACCCTGGTGATGTTGACGGCGAGCCCCCCAGGAAGAGGGTTCCTGCGAAGGTGATGTGGTATGCTCCTATAATACCACGATTGAATCGTGTGTTCAGAAACGAAGAGCATGCCAAGTTGATGCGATGGCACAGAGAGGACCGTAAGAAAGACGGGAAGTTGAGAGCACCCGCTGATGGGTCGCAGTGGAAAAAAATCAAGAGAAAGTACTGGGCTGAGTTTGCAGGTGACCCAAGGAACGTATGGTTTGGTTTAAGCGCGGATGGCATTAATCCTTTCGGGGAGCAGAGCAGCAATCACAGCACCTGGCCCGTGACTCTATGTATGTATAACCTTCCTCCTTGGATGTGCATGAAGCGGAAGTTCATTATGATGACAGTTCTCATCCAAGGCCCTAAGCAACCCGGCAATAACATTGATGTGTACCTAAGTCCATTAGTTGAAGAAATTTTACAGTTGTGGAATGGAAACGGTGTACGTGTGTGGGATGAGCACAAACAGGAGGAATTTAACCTGCACATGTTGTTGTTTGTAACCATCAACGATTGGCCCGCTCTCAGTAACCTTTCAGGACAGACAAACAAGGGATACCACGCATGCACGCACTGTTTAGCTGACACCGAAAGTATATACCGGACAAATGCGGGAAGAATGTGTACTGGGCCATCGTCGATTTCTTCCGACCAACCATCAATGTCGAAAGAAAGGCAAGCATTTCAAAAGCGAGGCAGATCACCGGAAGAAGCCCGCCATGCGTACCGGTGATCACGTACTTGCTATGGTCAATGATTTACACATAATCTTTGGAAAGGGTCCCGGCGGACTATCTGTTCTGAATGACGCTGAGGGACGCGCACCCATGTGGAAGAGGAAATCTATCTTTTGGGACCTACGACCCTACTGGAAAGACCTAGAGGTCCGCTCTTCAATCGACATGATGCATGTGACGAAGAACCTTTGCGTGAACCTGCTAGGCTTCTTGGGCGTGTATGGGAAGACAAAAGATACACCGGATGTGTCGTGGACTTGTCACGGCAGATGTCCTCATGAAAGGACTTAGTCGCAGGGCCATCATACGGGTTAACTTAGAGGGGTTAAAGCGGACACAAAGACACGGGAGTTATACTAGTTCGGCCCCTTCGATGAAGGAAAAGCCTACGTCTAGTTGTGATGGGATTGATGTGATTTCGGCGACTAGGGAGCAATAGCTTCGCCTAAGCCTTGAATTGTCTGTCCTCAACCCGCCGCCGGGTCGTCCCCTTATATACACGGGTTGACGCCCGGCCGGTCTACAGAGTCCCGATCCGTCTCATACAAGTGTCCGGCTCGGTCTCTTCTCTCTTATCTTATAGCTCAAGTTACAAGACTAAGGCGGTTTACATGAATGGACCCTAATCCGCCTCTGGGCTTTGGGCCTCCTCCGTGGGCCTTGATCATGGATTTAGGGTAACCCGGCCCTTGAGGCGGTTTACACTCGGTAGTTATATCCCCAACATTAGGCCCCAGATTGACTTGAACCGGTTCATGTTAATCTTCAACATCTTCAGGAAACTCTGAATCTCCCTTCATACTCCGTAAACCGCCATCTGCTTGAACCGCCGTGACGTCATCCTCCGACCACCGCAACAGGGCGCCTTGACGTCATCTTTAATAAAGAAATCCAAACAGTAAGATTCCCTTTCATTTAATGCTATCCCGGAAATCGAGGCGACCGCTGCGCCGTCCGCCGCTTTTGACTCCTCGATTCTCGTGCTTGTTAATTGCCCCGGTTCCTTATAAATAGACCGGCAGGCCCCTTTCTCTTCTTCTTCGCTCTTCTCCTTCCTCGCGACGCTCCAGCCCTGAAGCCCCGCCGTCGCCTCCGACCTTCCAACGCCGCGTCAGCGCCGGGCCGCTGCATCAACCTGTCCATATCAGAGGTTCTTGGCGCTCCTCCGCGGTTTTGCTCATCAGGTAAGGTCCCTCTTCAAACCCTAGATCTCATCTGAAGGTCCTGTTCATCTCGTAGTTCATAAGTGTTTCATCGCAGTTTCTTCATACCTGCTCCGCCATGGCCGTACGACTCAACCGTACCATACATCCCGCGGCGAGTGATCGCTCCGCCGTCGCCTTAACTCTTTATACATCTTTCTTTTGTTCAGATCCTCTAGTTTAGAATGCCCGAACCTTCCTGCTCTTTATGAGGCTCGAGAAATTTTCCTCATGAAACTTGGTAGATCTAAATTACTTCCATTCGCATGTGAAATCTGTTTCATCCATACTTAGTAAATTTTTCAGGTCTGTCTCTTTTGGCGGTTTAACTTTTGATAGCTAACCCGTCACTCCATTAGTCCTCGCTAAACCGAATCGAAATTGGCTGCGAATCGCGGTTTAACATTGTATAATGTGCTGAACCGCTTAACGGTGAACCGCTTTTTCCTTTCGCAGTTTAGTCTTCCGGAATGGCCCCTCAATTCTCAGCTTGCAATTGGGTCCGGTCTAAGGCCACCGAGACGCAACTCAACGGATACGTCACCACCGGCGCTTTAGCTGCTAAAAATGTCCTCCACTGGCGGGTTCCGGATGCTGAATGCCCTCCCAATCCGCAAGAAGGAGAAGTAATTGTGTTTGTGCAGCACTTAGACCGGGGATTCTGCCCACCCGGATCAAAATTCTTCCGGGATGTCCTTGCCAGTTTTCAACTCCATCCACAGGATATTGGTCCAAACTCCGTGTCAAACATATGCAATTTTCAAGTGTTTTGTGAAGTCTACCTTCAAGAAGAACCATCCGTGGAGCTGTTCCGGATTTCTTTCACTTGAACCGCCAGTCAGAATTTTCGGATGGCCCTAACACGGAGCTGGGCGTTTCAATCCAAAAAGGAAGGAAGTGGATTTCCCTCACGCCAAACACCATAGCCATCCGAAAGATTGGAACCAAACCTGGTTCTACCGCCGAATACTGCTCCCGACAACGAGAATCCTTTGCGGGTTACCGTCCTCACCGCTTAGCAACCATCATCCGCTGCCTTTACGCTTGACCGCGCGGAACGGAAGAATTTTGCGCTCAAATCATTAAACTCCGGCTCTAATGGCCAATGGACTAACTGGTGTGGACCTTGTGCGATCTTTGGGTTTCTTGGGGCATCTTGCCATTAAGCCGTCGGCCCGGATTGATGCACGAATATCTTGGCAGCCTCAAAGACCTCAAAGACGCCACGAGTTACCAATAACTGAACTTGAGGTCACAGAGATCAGAAGAAGATGCTTGATGAACCGATCTCCGTTTGCAGCCTAACGGGTTGGCTCCATTTCGTGTTGCCAACAAACCGCTCATGTAAGACTCGCTCACCGCTGGCCTTTAATACTTTGTTGATATTCATTAATCCTTGTTACCTCGCAGGCTAACAGCTCCTTCGAAGCGGACCAAACCGGCCCGGGCTCCGCGTGTAAAGTCCAAGGCTACCAAAAAGGCTGGCAAGAAGAAAACCGCCGAGTCTTCTGATCCGCCGGAAGACGAAGATTCAGAAGCTGAGGTAAAGCTTGATACCCTCGAGGAGTCGCCAGTAAACCGCTCTTCTCTTTATGTTTCTTCTTGCTTGTAACTTGTTCCATTTTATTGACAATTGAAACTCACGGGATGATGTGAAGCTACCATGCCGACCATGTTGAGGTAATCCTACTTTCTTCCGAATCCGACCTCATGCCGGTTAAAAGAATTCGCCGCGCAGTCCGGAAAGTGAAAAAATCTCATTCCTATGCTCATCTGAATCCAAACCTTTCTTTGAAGACACAGCAGACTGAAGAGCGCCGTACGACCCGGCACAGCGGCCAACAGATTACCTCGTCCGGGTTACGGACACACCAACCCGAAGCGTCGCCCGAGGTGACTTGTTCTCCGAAAACGTTATCCCTTAAAGGGTTTCTTCCGATGTCCTCTCAATCCGTCTGACCCGAATTATCAGGCCTCTTCCAACTCCTCTGGCGGTTCATCAACCACGCAACTGCCTCCGCTTAAAGTTGCTGCAGGGTAAGTATCATACTTCTGTCCCGCCAATTCGGTTTATATTTGCGTTGGTCGATTTATCTTACTCTAATTTGAACACTTTGCAGCACCAAGGCTCGCTTGAGTAAAAAGCAAAAACTCTTGAGCCTCTGCAGATGTTGATCCGGAGAAAACCCCGAGCAGCAGGCGAAAATCCTGAAGTCGCTAAGAATAGCTCGCGAGTTGTACCGAGACGACATTGCTGATCCGCGAAACTGAACCGAGGCCCAAGTGGAAACCTCGCATCCTGCTCCACCGAGTCCGCCACAGAGCGGGTCGAATCGTTGAACCGCCGAGCGAGCATGAAGGCACTAAGCCCAAAGAAGACCGCCAATCCGCCAGCCCGGTCAAAATGATGATGTTATTGTGACGGCACGGCTACACCACTCCTAGCCAACCGGTCGCTTTAGCAAAACACAGCGCCAAGGAAGAGTCTCGCCACTATGAGTAAAGATAAGGGAAAACTGATCTGTCGACTTATGACAACTTCTCTGCCCAAGAACTTCACTCCGGGTTTCTGAACCGGCTCTACACAAGCCGTGACTTTGAAGCTGGTCTGGTAAACCGTATGAAGGACCGCTATGAGGTAAAGGAGTTATGTCTTTCTTGTATTTTTTCTGCATAGTAGCCCCCAAGGGCCAGTTCAATTTAGCACAGTTAAACCGGCACTTAATTTTGCATAGAAACCATACGCCTTAAACTGCAGTATTGTAGCCCCCAAGGGTCGGTTCAACTAAGCATAGTTAAACCGGGACTTAATTTCTGTATCCTCATAGCAAACTAAGATCAACTAGCCATTAGCCACCAAGTGCCAAGTTGAATATTTGTATTGAGCTTGGGACTTTATAATGAAACAACTAACATGCTCCCTTTGTTATCAGAATGAAATATACCAAAGAAACCATGCAACTCAAGGACCTTGGGCCAACTGAAACTCAACAAGCGAAACCACCAAGGCCAAGGATGAATTGAAAACTGCCTTGGCCACTATGGAACAGCTGAAGGAGTGGTATAAACCGGCGGGCCAATTGGGACACCGAGAAGGCGGTTTGATAAAACGGGCGGAAGATCTGAATCAGCTCTTAAACCGGTGACTGAAGAGCTTACCAGACTGAAGCGCCAAGTTCATGCCATGACCTCTGCCATCTTTGGTAAGAAAATTTTGCACTGACTACCTCTGTTTTGATTCTCCCGCCGGTTTAACCGGAGCTATCTGAACCAGTGCAGCAAGCGTATTGCTCATCCGGCTCGATGTGCGGAAGAAGCTCAAGGCCGCTTACACACTCGATTGAGCAGCTGTATACGGCGCCCAATGAGTCATATGTGCCACATCGCACGACAACACAGCTCCGTCCTTGATCAAAGACACCTTTGGACGGCTGTCCATGGTTCCGGGGCAGCTTGAAGAGTTGAAACGATCCGCGCCCGGCTGGCACTCTCGGCTCGACTCATGCCAAGGCGTGGATAGCAGATCTTGATCCGCCGACATAGCCAAGGGTTTCCCAGCGCTCAAGAGAACGGTGAAGCCTTTGATAATGACGCTCAAACGAATAACAAAGGAGATCGTCATTGGCGAAGTCAAGCGGCAGCGAAGCCAACCTGGCCGTTCACCGCTTTTTTATGACGCAAACAACAAGCGGGTGGAGTTTGTCATTCCTGAAGTGCAGAGCCTTGTTCCTCCAATCCGTAAGCACACTTATGCCCCTGACGTTGATCCGGCTAAGCTTATAAGTGAAGAGGCTGTCTTTCAGGCCTTAACCCGGATTGACTGGTCTACCAATGACTTCGGGCTTTGGGTGATGAAGAGGAAGAAGTTGAACCGGCGCCAGCGCCTCTACCTCACGTCAACTGGCGAATAAGCGTAATCCGTCAAGCCGGGTGGCGCCCAAATCTGCTAGCCATAACGCCATGCGAAACACCGGCCTTGGAAGGCTTTGTAATAGGATAGTTAGCACTTTGTTTTGAACAATGCCTTTATGACCTCGGTCAGTATCCTTTGCATGGTGGTGCGATACTTTGGATTGATGAACCGTCAACTTAGTTCACTGCAATCACAAATTCTTTAAGCCGCCAGGCGGCTCGTGTCGCCACCCGCTTGTGACGCTTATATATTTATATAAGAAAATATGGAGGTATATGACCAAATTTTATGATACAAAAATACCGCCATTGTCGGGCATGCAGTTGGCCTAGCCAATCTTGAGGCGGAGGTTGTATAAACCATTACCGTCAAAGGAGAAAACAACTCCTGTGCTTAGAATGCCGGTTTACCGTGTAAACCGTGTCGGGCATGACAAGCCCCCTGTTACTCCATAATGGGATGGTAACAGAAAAAATCAAACCAGAACAAAATCGCCGGATTAAAAATGGACCGAATTCCGTTAACTGACAACTTGAATCCGGTTTAAAAAGGTTGTCGGTTTAAGAAGGCAAACAAAAATCAAATAACTGGTATGAAAACCACATGGAAGCAAAGGCAATGATAAAACCGTTTGCAAGAAGAGGCTTTACTGAGCCTGATCAGATGGTGTTACCATGGTCGGACAGGACCAAGCTCCCCATAAGGTGTAGCGATGGTTCAAGTCAGCCAGGCCCCCAACTGAAATCGTGGCATTATGCCGATCAAGTGGCATGGCAATGGTTCGGGTTCGACCAAGCCCCCAAGTGATTCTATGGCCTTAGGCCGACCAAGAGGCGGATGGTTCAGACGTGACCATGTCCCCAAGTGATCTGGTGGCTTTCGCCCATCAAAAGGTGTTGCATTGGTTCGGACACCACCAAGCCCCAAGTGACAAAAACTTCAAAAGCAAGACCAAGGGTTAAACCGGAGGCTGCTTTGCGACAACATCTCCATGTACCCAAACCGGACTTTACTGAGCGGATACCCCGCTTTAGCCGAGGATCCGGTTTATTGCTTTATTCATAATATATACATTGTCTTAATATGTACATAAGTGGAGCCGATGGCTCGGGTATAATAAGGCGAAGATGAGCTATGTTCCACGGCTGTTGGTCTCCTCTTCGGCGTGCGTGAGTCTTTTCGCTCTCGAACATCAATCGATAGTATGACCCGTTGTGCAGATTCTTGCTGACCACAAAGGGCCCTTCCCAAGGTGGGGATAGCTTGTGCATATCTGTGCGGTCTTGAATGAGCCAAGCACCAAGTCTCCTTCTGAAAGGTTCTTGTTCTAACCCGCCGATCGTGATACCGACGAAGATCCTGCTGGTAAATTGCGAACGAGCAGCCGCCATATCTCGCTCTTCATCCGGTCGATCCAAAGCATCCTGCCGTGCTGCCTCGCTATCGGCCTCAACATAGGCTGCCACGCGGGCGTAGTCATGACGGATATCGCAGGAAGGACCGCCTCCGCTCCATAGACCATAAAGAACGGTGTGTATCCAAAGTGGATCTGTTAGGGTAGTATTGATACTCCATATCACGGATGGTAGCTCTTCTACCCAACAACCCGGCGCCCTCTCTAAGGGACCATAAGCGGGGTTTAATACTCGCAAGATCTCCGATTAGCTCGTTCCGCTTGACCATTGTACTGCGGGTGGGCCATCAAGAAACGCTGCGGATGTGCTCTCGTTCACAAAACTCCTTCATGACTCCCTTGGACAAATTGGTGCCATTGTCCGTGATGATCTTGTGTGGAAACCCAAACCGAAAATCACCTTTTGATGAACTGAACCGCCGTGGCGCATCACACTTGCTAATGTGCTCGCCTCTACCCACTTTGTAAATTTGTCGACCGCCACCAACAGGTGGGTCTTCTTGTCCTTGGACCTTTTGAAAGGTCCAACCATATCCAACCCCAAGTCGCAAACGGCCAAGTAATTGGAATCATCCTCAATTCTTGGGCGGTACATGAGCACGTCTCGAAAACTTTTGGCAACCATCACATCGTCGACCAGATCTTACGCATCAAGATGGGCGGTCAACCAATAGAAACCGTGGCGGAACGCTGGCCACCAAGGACTTTGAACCGCGTGGTGACCACAATCCCTTCATGGATCTCACGCAATATCTCACGGCCTTTGTCAGGGGACACACAACGCTGAAACGCCCCTGACACACTGCATCTATGCAACTCGCCCTTATATATGGTCATAGACTTAGACCGCCGAACTATCTGTCGGGCCAACGTCTCATCGTCTGGTAACTCGCCCCGGTTCATATATGCCAAATAAAGGAGCGTCCAATCCGGAATGACATGCAAGGCCGCCACCAACTGAGCCTCCGGATCAGGAATAGCCAAATCAACTTCATCAGAAGCTTAAGCGACGGATTGTGCAATACATCAAGGAAGACATTAGGCGGGACGGTTTACGTTGAGAGCCCAGCCGGCTTAGAGCATCCGCCGCCGTTCTTCCGACGATCCACATGGTCCACCCGATATCCTTTAAAGTGTCCTGCAACAATATCCACCTCCCGACGATGCGCAGCCATGAGTGGATCTTTGGAATCCCAAGTACACGATACTTGCCGGGCCACCAAGTCCGAGTCCCCAAAGCACTTAACCCGGCTTAGATTCATCTCCTTAGCCATCCGGAGACCATGGAGCAAAGCCTCATACTCAGCTGCATTGTTAGTACAGGGAACATTAAGCGAAGAACGTAATGAGAACTTGTCACCTCGCGGGGAAGTTAATACGACTCCAGCCCCGAGCCCTCCAATTGCTGGACCCATCAAAGTGGATGGTCCAATAGGTATGATCCGCTTTTCTTCAGCGCTTGCAACTCTGTCCAATCGTTAATGAAATCCACAAGTGCTCGAGACTTTATTGCCGTCCGAGGCACATACCTTAAACCGTCTGCCCAAGTTCTATAGCCCACTTAGCAATCCGCCGATCGCTTCCGGTTCGTATGATATATCCCAAAGGAGCTGAACTGACCACCGTGATGGGGTGCCCTTGAAAATATTGCTTCAGCTTCCGGCTTGCCATAAAAACTCCATATACCAGCTTCTGCCAATGCGGATATCTTTGTTTAGACTCAATGAGGACCTCACTAATGTAATAAACCGGCCGTTGAACCGGATACTCCTTCCCTGCCTCCTTTCGTTCCACCACAATAGCTACGCTGACCGCCCTGGCATTAGCAGCAACATATAACAGGAGCGGCTCCTTGTCAATGGGAGCGGCGAACAAAGCGGTTGGCTAACCGCCGCTTTAAGTCCTCCAATGCTTCATCAGTGGCTGTAATCGCATTTAACTGATCCGCTTTCTTCAAAGATCCGGTACAAAGGAATGGCCTTCTCCTAGGCGGCCGATAAACCGCTTAGCGCAGCAATCCGACCTGCCAAACGTTGGACATCATTGATACACTTTGGCTTAGCCAGGGAGGTGATAGCTGTAATCTTCTCCGGATTAGCTTCAATCCCCCTGTTGGACACAAGGAAACCCAATAACTTGCTCGCGGAACACCAAAAACACACTTGGCCGGGTTAAGCATCATCTTGTACACCCGCAAGTTGTCAAAGGTTTCTCTCAAATCCTCAATCAGTGTTTCCTTCTTCCTTGACTTAACCACAATATCATCCACATAAGCATGCACATTACGGCCGATCTGTTCATGCAAGCAATTACACGCATAACGTTGATAAGTTGCTTGGGCGCTCTTGAGCCCAAAAGGCATAGATACATAGCAGAAGGCTCCAAAAGGGGTGATAAACGCCGTCTTCTCCTGGTCCTTAACCGCCATCTTAATCTGATGATATCCGGAATATGCATCCAAAAACTCAACGCTCACAACCCGCCGTAGCATCAATAATCTGATCAATACGGGGGAGGGCGAAAGGATCTGTTGGACAAGCCTTGTTAAGATCTGTATAATCCACGCACAACGCGCCAAGTGCCATTCTTCTTAAGGACCAACACCGGATTAGCAAGCCACTCGGATGGAAAACTTCAACGATAAACCCCGCCGCTAAGAGCACGGCAACCTCCTCTCCAATGGCCTTGCGCCTTTCCTCGTTAAACCGGCGAAGGAACTGCTTTACCGGTCTGTACTTGGGATCAACATTAAGAGTGTGCTCGGCGAGTTCCTCGGTACACACGGCATGTCAGAAGGTTTCCATGCGAAAATGTCCCGATTCTCACGGATGAACTCGATGAGCGCGCTTTCCTATTTAGGATCCAAGTTAGCACTGATGGTGAACTGCTTGGACGAATCGCCGGGCACAAAATCAACAAGTTTGGTCTCAGCCGCCGACTTAAACTTCAAATCCGGATCATGCTCTGTAGTTGGCTTCTTCAACGGGGTCATATCTGCCGGATCAACATTGTCTTTATAGTACTTTAACTCTTCGGTGGCACAAACCGACTCTGCATAAGCCGCATCACCTTCCTCGCATTCCAACGCAATCCGGCGGCTTCCGTGAACCGTTATCGTCCCTTTGTGACCCGGCATTTTCAGCTGCAAATAAACATAACAAGGCCGTGCCATAAACTTAGCATAAGCCGGCCGCCCAAACAGGGCGTGGTAAGGGCTTTGGATTTTCACCACCTCAAACGTCAACGTCTCCGATCTGGAGTCATGTTCATCTCCAAAGGCTACCTCCAGAGCTATCTTACCGACCGGGTATGCTGACTTGCCAGGCACCACGCCGTGAAACACTTTACTGGACGGCCTGAGATGCTTATCCGTCAACCCCATACGTCGGAAGGTCTCGTAGTACAGGATGTTGATGCTGCTCCCTCCATCCATGAGTACTTTGGTAAACTTGTATCCTCCCACCGAGGTGCCACCACTAGGGCTAGCTGACCGGATTGTAAACCCGGGAGGATGATCCTCTGCTCCATACAATAGGCTGCTCGACCAGCGCAGTAATGCGGTGCGGCCGGTTCAACAACACCGACCGCCCGCTTCAAGTTTGCGGTCTCGTCTGTCCAAGCTGGTGGTAAAGACATGGTCGCCCACCGTTCAACTGCTTTGGATTACTCTGGTAACCCGATCGCTGCTGTTGTTGATTGTAACCCCTTGGTTCGATTGTTCGATCGCCTTGCCGCCGGATTACCACGAACCACGGGCGAATTGCCTCCATCAGTAACCGGGCGGACCTCGAACCGCCGCGGGCCCTTGATCATACCGGAAAGCATTAGAATTTTGAACTCCTGCATAATATAACAATCCTTCCAGAGGTGGTTGGCGCCTCCTTCGTCCCCATGCTTTGGACAAGGTTGATTCAATAGGTAATTCAAACGATCCGGATTGTGACCTTGTGCACCGCCTCGGTTTGATTGCTTACCTTTGCGCCGCTGACCCTTGTCCTGCTAGCGTTGGTGTTGGCTCTGAAGCCCATGTTACCGTTAGCCTTACGCTTGTTTCCCCATTGCTGCCGAATGATCTTTGCTGGCCTCTGGAGTTGCTATTCGTTTTCCCTTCCTTACCTCGTCATCCTCGGACTCGGGATCCTTGGTACTATCGGAATCAGCATACTTTACCAAAACGCCCATGAGCGTGCCCATGTCATTGCAAAACGCTTCATGCGACCCAGCTTCAACTTCAACGGTTCGAACCGCGGTTGGCTTCTAGGGTTAAGATAGCGGAATCGGGGTTGATCCGGTCCGCGAATGTAAAACCTCCAAACGTGGCGCACCCAATGTGTTGTAGATTCTCCTCCGCTCGACACAAGCCGCCAAATCCACCACAGATATGGGCTGTTTACGGTGTCTTTGAAATTTTGAATGAATCGGGTCCGTGGAATCGGGTCCACGAGCTAACCGAGTTAGGCGGCAAATTTTTCAACCAGCACGGGCCGTACCTTCCAACATCATGGTGAAATACTCGCACACGCAGCTTCGCCCACATCCAAAGCATCTCCATGGCCATCTCATAGCTTTCTATCCACGCTTCTGGAGCCAAATCGGCGGTATAATTGGGCACCTTGCGTGGCCCTTTGAAGTCATTGGGCAAACGCACATTGCGTAAAGCGGGGACGAGGCAAGGCACCCCCAATGAGCCAGACGTGACCCCCGGTTCGAAGATGGTCGGACGAACCGGCGCGAGCTGATGGTCCTCATGTTGTGCTGCCAACTCGGCCTCCCTACGTGCCCTGGCCCGGTCCACCACCACTTGAGCGTCTTCGAAGCCACCGGCCGGGTTATTGCCACGAGGTGGACCGCGCTACGCGTTGCTTGATACGGCCGGTTGGAGTAGTGACCCGGAGGTGTCTGCACAGTCTGGGGCGCGCCGGTATGATGGCGAGGCAGATCTATCACACGGGGCTGAACCGGCGCGGCCGTCCCAGGTGCTTCCGGCCGGTTTACCACCGGCGGCGGATTACTGGTCCCTGCCCCTGGGGTATTGAAGAGCTCTCTTCCCTCGAAAACCGAAGGCAAACGGGATCTGTACTTCCTTTTCATGACTTCATGTGATGCACTCTGATCTAGCATGAGCCTATAAGCCTGTGCATCCAAAGCGGCCCGTTCCGCCGCCATCCTCATGTCCGCGGCTGCCAGATCCGCTTTAGCTTTAGCGATCTGTTTCTTCACCTTTGCAATCTCTGCATTGTGCAGGTCCTGATCCGCCGGATTAGCCTCTGCCATGAGCGCGGCCAATGCGTCGAATAGGTCTGATAAAACTTGAGCGGTGGGCGACGGGGCCTCCTTCGGCTGCCATCACCGCTGTTGAACCGGCGACCATGGGCGCCATGGTCAAGAGTGAAGCGTCGCTTGTGTACCGCCATGAAGATTCCAACCGGTTGGGTAGATCAAAGGGTCAAAATACTCTCCTCGTCGGAACCGCCCCGATCGGCCATCCTGCGGTGGTACGAGAGACTCGGTTTCTTGGTGACGACTTCGTCGCCGGAGTAGACAACGGTTTCGCCGCCCGATGCTGATCCGCCCTCATAGTCTCCGTGGACGACTCCACGAAAGCACGCTTGACAGCCGGTTTAGCTGAGGCAGGACTCTTCTTCGCCACGAGCCGTCTCGACGAGGTCGGTGCAGATGTCCGCCCAGCCCTGGCTCGCCGATCTTGCCGATGAACACGTGTATGCCACCAAAGGGACCCGTACCCGTACTCAATCGAGCGGCCTCGGGGCCCATTCGCATCGTTGATGTAGAGTTTGCCGCGACGACTCTTAGTCATCCGGCCCACAGCATAGCCTTCGAGTCCTTCGAACTTGCCCTCTAAGATCATCAAACCATCGTGCGATAGCGCCACGGTGGGCGCCAACTGTCGTGGACTTGTCACGGCAGATGTCCTCATGAAAGGACTTAGTCGCAGGGCCATCATACGGGTTAACTTAGAGGGGTTAAAGCGGACACAAAGACACGGGAGTTATACTAGTTCGGCCCCTTCGATGAAGGAAAAGCCTACGTCTAGTCGTGATGGGATTGATGTGATTTCGGCGACTAGGGAGCAATAGCTTCGCCTAAGCCTCGAATTGTCTGTCCTCAACCCGCCGCTGGGTCGTCCCCTTATATACACGGGTTGACGCCCGGCCGGTCTACAGAGTCCCGATCCGGCTCATACAAGTGTCCGGCTCGGTCTCTTCTCTCTTATCTTACAGCTCAAGTTACAAGACTAAGGCGGTTTACATGAATGGACCCTAATCCGCCTCTGGGCTTTGGGCCTCCTCCGTGGGCCTTGATCATGGACGAGGGTAACCCGGCCCCTTCAGGGCGGTTTACACTCAGTAGTTATATCCCCAACAGGATGCACGGGAGGACATGCAACGTTTGCACAAAAAGACGGCATGCCTCCAAAGCGGTATGAAGGTCCCGCCAGCTATGCTCTTACCAAAGAAGAGAAGGAAATCTTCTTTGAATGCCTGCTCAGTATGAAGGTCCCGACTGGCTTCTCGTTGAATATAAAGGGAATAATAAATATGCCAGAGAAAAAGTTCCAGAACCTAAAGTCTCATGACTGCCACGTGATTATGACGCAACTGCTTCCGGTTGCATTAAGGGGGCTTCTACCAGAAAACGTTTGATTAGCCATTGTGAAGCTATGTGCATTTCTCAATGCAATCTCTCAGAAGGTGATCGATCCAGAAATCATACCAAGGCTAAGGAGTGATTTGGCGCAATGTCTTATCAGTTTCAAGCTGGTGTTCCCACCGTCCTTCTTCAATATCATGACGCACGTCCTAGTTCATCTAGTCGACGAGATTGTCATTCTGGGCCCTGTATTTCTACACAATATGTTCTCCTTTGAGAGGTTCATGGGAGTCCTAAAGAAATATGTCCGTAACGCGCTTAGGCCGAAGGAAGCATCTCCATGGGCCATCAAGCGAGAGGATGTCATTGGATTTTGTGTTGACTTCATTCTGGCCTTAATAAGATTGGTCTCCCTAAATCGTGGTATGAGGGGAGACTGATCGAAAAGGCACGCTTGGAGGGACTCAATAATATGCGAGGGACGGGCATTCTTGGTGCAAGCACACTACAGTTCTCTGAAGTCTACCTTGGTGACCCCGTATGTCGATGAACACAAGAACGAGAAATGCGCCCAAACACCCGGAGTAAATGTGACGATCGGATTACATGTGAACACATCAGGACTTTTGACAGTTGGTTGGAAACACGTCTTAGAGGTGACACCACTGTTTGTGATGAGCTGTACTCGTTGTCTAGGGGACCATCTTCGACTGTATTGACTTACAAAGGATACAAGATAAATGGGAATACATTTTACGCGATCTCCCAAGATGAAAAGAGCACCAACCAAAACAGCGGTGTCTGCTTTGATGCAGTAACCAATAGGGGAAAGGACACATATTATGGTTACATAGTGGACATATGGGAACTTGACAACGGACATGATTTTAAGGTCCCTTTGTTTAAGTGCAAATGGGTCAATCTGTCAGGAGGCGGGGTACAGGTAGACCCACAGTATGGAATGACAACAGTGGATCTGAACAATCTTGGGTACACAGACGAACCGTTCGTCCTAGCCAATGATGTGGCGCAGGTTTTCTATGTAAAGGACATGTCTACCAAAACGAGAAAAAGAAAAGCTAAGGAAGCGAACACATCATACAATGAGCCAAAGCGCCACATAGTTCTTTCAGGAAAAAGAGACATCGCGGGAGTGGAGGGCAAGACAGACATGTCCGAAGATTATGAAAAGTTTCATGAAATTCCTCCCTTCAAAGTCAAGGCTGACCCAAGCACCCTATTATGCGATGAAGATTATCCATGGTTACGGCGCAATAAGCAAAGGACAGAAGCGAAGAAAAAGTGAAGACTTTCTCTCCACGACTATTATGATGATGCCTTTGACGCAGAATATCCATGTAATAGACGAGTTTCCGTATGAAACCCTGATACTTCGAAAGAGATTGTCCGTTTTGTACACGAAGTGCATCCAATTTTTGCCGTAACCCTCTCAACTTCTTAGCACATGCTATTTGGGTGAAATGATGATACCATGCCAACTTTCAACCTTTTCAGAGTTCATTTGTAGTGTTTTTCAATTACAGGGTCATTTAGCTAAAAAAATCAGTAAATGCATGAAAAATAACAAATGACGTCAGAGAGGGTTGAAAATTGATGATGTGGCTTTGAATGGTGCATTTTGAACACACAAAGAGTCTGGAGTTCAAATAAGTTCAAAAAAATGAAATCCCTTTGTAACAGATGAGTTTTCGTCCGAAACCCTGATACTTCGAAAGAGATTGTCCATTTTGTACACGAAGTGCATCCAGTTTTTCCCGTAACCCTCTCAACTTTGTTGAAACTCTAATAGAAAAAATAATAAACTAAAATTTATGCAACTAAAATTATCAAAATATTTTCTGTTCAAAACATTAAAAGCAAAAAGAATTTTCATAAATAACTTTTTGTTAGAAACATTAATAGCAAAAAATTATCATAAAGATTTCTTTTGTTAGAAACTAAAATAACAAAAACTGTTTTTGAATATAATGATAAAAGACAGTAATATTAAATAGCAGGAAAAGGAATCACTCCAAAATCTATTTTTATAGTGAAGTTAATCACAAACTAGTGATTCACACAAATTTCAAATAATTCAAATTTAAACTATTCAAATTAGAAAATTAATGGCACTAATAGAAAGTTTATAATTTTTATTACCTAAAACCAAAAAGAATAACTGAAAAACTAGTAAAACAAAATAAAATAAATAAAACAAAAAAGAAAGCAAAAAACTGGAAAAAAAAAGTGCCACCTACTGGGTCACCACGGCCTGCATACGACTAGAAACCCGCTAGTGGGGCCAGGATACAGGCCGGCAGTAGGCCCAGTAGGCCCACAGGCACAAAGAGTGGATTTAGGCCCGTAAGCCTGCAGTAGATAGGAGCTCGAAGTGGTTGGCTCGGCAAGGCTTATAAACCACTCCGAGCCCCTCTCGGCTAGCGAGGTGGGACTAAACATCGCTCTACTACCTCTTGAGCACTGCGTTGGTTTTCACTTGAAGAGGAAAGGGTGATGCAGTAAAGTAGCATAAGTATTTCCCTCAGTTTTTGAGAACCAAGGTATCAATCCAGTAGGAGATCACGCACAAGTCCCTCGCACCTACACAAACAAATAAGAACCTCGCAACCAACGAGATAAAGGGGTTGTCAATCCCTCAACGGTCACTTACGAGAGTGAGATCTGATAGATATGATAAGATAATATTTTTGGTATTTTTATGATAAAGATGCAAAGTAAAATAAAAGGCAATAAAAATAACTAAGTGTTGGAAGATTAATATGATGGAAAATAGACCCGGGGGCCATAGGTTTCACTAGTGGCTTCTCTCGAGAACATAAGTATTACGGTGGGTGAACAAATTACTGTTGAGCAATTGATAAAATTGAGCATAGTTATGAGAGTATCTAGGTATGATTATGTATATAGGCATCACGTCCGTGACAAGTAGACCGACTCCTGCCTGCATCTACTACTATTACTCCACACATCAACCGCTATCCAACATGCATCTAGAGTATTAAGTTCATAAGAACATAGTAATGCTTTAAGCAAGATGACATGATGTAGAGGGATAAACTCATGCAATATGATATAAACCCCATCTGTTATCCTCGATGGCAACAATACAATACGTACCTTGCTGCCCCTGCTGTCACTGGGAAAGGACACCACAAGATTGAACCCAAAGCTAAGCACTTCTCCCATTGCACGAAAGATCAATCTAGTAGGCCAAACCAAACTGATAATTCGAAGAGACTTGCAAAGATAACTAATCATACATAAAAGAATTCGTAGGAGATTCAAATATTGTTCATAGATAAACTTGATCATAAACCCACAATTCATCGGTCTCAACAAACACACTGCAAAAGAAGATTACATAGAATAGAGCTCCACGAGAATCGTGGAGAACTTTGTATTGAGATCCAAAGAGAAAGAGAGAGAAGAAGCCATCTAGCTAATAACTATGGACCCGAAGGTCTGAGGTAAACTACTCACACATCATCAGAGAGGCTATGGTGTTGATGTAGAAGCCCTCCATGATCAATGCCCCCTTCGGCGGAGCGCCGGAAAAGGCCCCAAGATGGGATCTCAAGGGTACAGAAGGTTGCGGCGGTGGAATTAGGTTTTTGGCTCCGTATCTGGTAGTTTGGGGGTACGTAGGTATATATAGGAGGAAGAAGTACGTCGATGGAGCAACGTGGGCCCCACGAGGGTGGAGGGTGCGCCCCCCTACCTTGTGCCCTCCTGGTTGCTTTCTTGACGTAGGGTCCAAGTCCTCTGGATCACGTTTGTTCCAAAAATCACGTTCCCGAAGGTTTCATTCCGTTTGGACTCCGTTTGATATTCTTTTTCTGCAAAACACTGAAATAGGCAAAAAACAGCAATTCTGGGCTGGGCCTCCGGTTAATAGTTTAGTCCCAAAAATAATATAAAAGTGTAAAAATAAAGCCCATTAACATCCAAAACAGAATATAATATAGCATGGAACAATAAAAAATTATAGATACGTTGGAGACGTATCAAGCATCCTCAAGCTTAATTCCTGCTCGTCCTCGAGTAGGTAAATGGTAAAAACAGAATTTTTTATGAGGAATGCTACTTAGCATAATTTTCAATGTAATTCTCTTAATTGTGGTATGAATATTCAGATCCGAAAGATTCAAGACAAAAGTTTAATATTGACATAAAAATAATAATACTTCAAGCATACTAACTAAGCAATTATGTCTTCTCAAAATAACATGGCCAAAGAAAGTTATCCCTACAAAATCATATAGTCTGGCTATGTTCTATCTTCACCACACAAAGTATTTAAATCATGCACAACCCCGATGACAAGCCAAGCAATTGTTTCATACTTTTGGTGTTCTCAATTTTTTTCAATCTTCACGCAATACATGAGCGTGATCCATGGATATAGCACTAAATGTGGAATAGAATGGTGGTTGTGGAGAAGAAAAAAAGGGAGAAGATAGTCTCACATCAACTAGGTGTATCAACGGGCTATGGAGATGCCCATTAATATATATCAATGTGAGTGAGTAGGGATTGCCATGCAACGGATGCACTAGAGCTATAGGTATATGAAAGCTCAACAAAAGAAACTAAGTGGGTGTGCATCCAACTCGCTTGCTCACGAAGACCTAGGGCATTTTGAGGAAGCCCATCAATCGAATATACAAGCCAAGTTCTATAATGACAAATTCCCACTAGTGTATGAAAGTGATAATATAAGAGACTCTCTATCATGTAGATCATGGTGCTACTTTGAAGCACAAGTGTGGTAAAAGGATAGTAACATTGTCCCTTCTCTCTTTTTCTCTCATTTTTTTATTTGGGACTTTTCTATTTTTTATGGCCTCTTTTTTTCTCTCTTTTTTTCGTCCGGAGTCTCATCCCGACTTGTGGGGGAATCATAGTCTCCATCATCCTTTCCTCACTTGGGACAATGCTCTAAAAATGATGATCATCACACTTTTATTTACTTACAACTCAACAATTACAACTCAATACTTAGAACAAAATATGACTCTATGTGAATGCCTCCGGCGGTGTACCGGGATATGCAATGAATCAAGAGTGACATGTATGAAAGAATTATGAACGGTGGCTTTGCCACAAATACGATGTCAACTACATGATCATGCGAAGCAATATGACAATGACGGAGCGTGTCATAATAAACGGAATGGTGGTAAGTTGCATGGCAATATATCTCGGAATGGCTATGGAAATGCCATGATAGGTAGGTATGATGGCTGTTTTTAGGAAGGTATATGGTGGGTGTATGATACCGGCGAAAAGTGCACGGTATTGGAGGGGCTAGCAATGGTGGAAGGAAGTGCATATAATCCATGGACTCAACATTAGTCATAAAGAACTCATATATTTATTGCAAAAATCTACAGGTTATCAAAGCAAAGTATTACGCGCATGCTCCTAGGGGGATAGATTGGTAGGAAAAGACCATCGCTCGTCCCCGACCGCCACTCATAAGGAAGACAATCAATAAATAAATCATGCTCCGACTTCATCACATAACGATTCACCATACGTGCACGCTACGGGAATCACAAACTTTAACACAAGTATTCCTCAAATCCACAGCTACTCAACTAGCATGACTCTAATATCACCATCTTTATATCTCGAAAAAATTATCAAGCATCAAACTTCTCATAGTATTCAACACACTCATAAGATAATCTTTACTAATATTGGATGCCTATTACCTTAGGACTAATTTCTCAATTTAAGAAAATTACCATGCTGTTTTGTAGGACTCTCAAAATAATATAAGTGAAGCATGAGAGAACAATAGTTTCTATAAAACAAATCCACCACCGTGCTCTAAAAGATATAAGTGAAGCACTAGAGCAAAAACTATATAGCTCAAAAGATATAAGTGAAGCACATAGAGTATTCTAATAAATTCCGAATCAAGTGTGTCTCTCTCAAAAGATGTGTACAGCAAGGATGATTGTGGAAAACTAACAAATAAAGACTCAAATAATACAAAACGCTCCAAGCAAAACACATATCATGTGGTGAATAAAAATATAGCTCCAAGTAAAGTTACCGATGGAAGTAGACGAAAGAGGGGATGCCTTCCGGTGCATCCCCAAGCTTTGGATTTTTGGTGTCCTTAGATTATCTTGGGGTTCCATGGGCATCCCCAAGCTTAGGCTCTTACCACTCCTTGTTCCATAATCCATCAAATCTTTTACCCAAAACTTGAAAATTTCACAACACAAAACTTAGCAGAAAATCTCGTGAGCTCCGTTAGCGAAAGAAAACAGAACACCACTTCAAGGTACTGTAATGAACTCATTATTTATTTATATGGGTGTTAAAACTAATGTATTCCAACTTCTCTATGGTTTATAAACTATTTTACTAGCCATAGATTCATCAAAATAATCAAACAACACACGAAAAACAGAATCTGTCAAAAACAGAACAGTCTGTAGTAATCTGTAACTAATGCAAACTTCTGGAACTCTAAAAATTCAGCAAAAATAGGAACACCTAAATACTTTTTTTATTGATCTTCTGCAATTGGAATAAATATCATATCACGTTCTGATAATTTTTAACAATTGTTTTCGTGAACAGAAATTTTCTGGAATTTTCAGCAAGATCAAATAACTATCATCCAAGAAGATCCTATAGGTTTAACTTGGCACAAACACTAATTAAAACATAAAAACAAATCTAACCATTGGCTAGATCAAATATTTATTCCTAAACATAAGCAAAAAACAAAAAACTAAAATAAAATTGGGTTGCCTCCCAACAAGCGCTATCGTTTTAACGCCCCCAGCTAGGCATTGATAATTTCGACGATGCTCACATGAAAGAAAAGAATTGAAGCACAAAGAGAGCATCATAAAGCATGTGAAAAACACATCTAAGTCTAACATACTTCCTATGCATAGGCATCTTATAGGAAAACAAATTATCAAGACAAGCAAATACTAGCATATGCAAGGAAGAAGTGAGAAACAATAGCAATCTCAACATAACGAAAGGTAATTTAGCAACATGAAAATTTCTCCAACCATATTTTCCTCTCTCATAATAATTATATGTGGGATCATATTAAAATTCAACAATATAGTAATCACATAAAATTTTCTCTACATGATCCACATGCATGCAAAGTTGACACTCTTCCAAAATAGTGGGAATATCATTAACTAAAGTCATGACCTCTCCAAACCCACTTTTATCAAAAATACCATAAGATTGAACATTCTCCAAATAGGTGGGATCTAAAGTTGACACTCTTCCAAACCCACTTTCAATATTATTGCAAACACTATTATCAATCTCATATTCATCATGGGGCTTAAATAAATTTTCAAGATTATAAGAAGAATCACCCCAATCATGATCATTGCTACAAGTAGTAGACATAGCAAAACTAGCATCCCCAAGCTTAGGGTTTTGCATATTATTAGCACAATTGACATCAAGAGAATTTATAGTAAAATCATTGCAATCATGCTTTTCATTCAAAGATCTACCGTGAATCACTTCATAAAGTACTTCATCACAATTTTCAGATTCACGAATTTCAAGCAAAACCTCATAAAGATAATCTAGTGCACTCAACTCACTAGAAATAGGTTCATCATAATTGGATATCTTAAAGAGATTAGCAAGGGGATGAGGATCCATAAACTTTTAGCAAGCAAAGATGCAAGCAAAAAGAAGGCACATGGTAACACAAGAGGCAAGCGAAAAGAGGCAAACGGAAAAAGAGGGCGAATAAAACGGCAAGGGTGAAGTTGGGGAGAGGAAAACGAGAGGCAAATGGCAAATAATGTAATGCGAGGGGTAAGAGTTTGTGATGGGTACTTGGTATGTCTTGACTTGGCACGAATCTCCCCGGCAACGGCGCCAGAAATCCTTCTTGCTACCTCTTGAGCACTGCGTTGGTTTCCCTTGAAGAGGAAAGGGTGATGCAGTAAAGTAGCATAAGTATTTCCCTCAGTTTTTGAGAACCAAGGTATCAATCCAGTAGGAGATCATGCACAAGTCCCTCGCACCTACACAAACAAACAAGAACCTTGTAACCAACGCGATAAAGGGGTTGTCAATCCCTCAATAGTCACTTACGAGAGTGAGATCTGATAGATATGATAAGATAATATTTTTGGTATTTTTATGATAAAGATGCAAATTAACATAAAGGGCAATAAAAATAACTAAGTGCTGGAAGATTAATATGATGGAAAATAGACCCGGGGGCCATAGGTTTCACTAGTGGCTTCTCTCGAGAGCATAAGTATTATGGTGGGTGAACAAATTACTGTTGAGCAATTGATAGAATTGAGCATAGTTATGAGAGTATCTAGGTATGATCATGTATATAGGCATCACGTCCGTGACAAGTAGACCGACTCCTGCCTGCATCTACTACTATTACTCCACACATCGACCGATATCCAACATGCATCTAGAGTATTAAGTTCATAAGAACAGAGTAACGCTTTAAGCAAGATGACATGATGTAGAGGGATAAACTCATGCAATATGATATAAACCCCATCTTGTTATCCTCGATGGCAACAATACAATACGTGCCTTGCTGCCCTCACATCCTTTGGGAAAGGACACCGCAAGGTTGAACCCAAAGCTAAGCACTTCTCCCATTGCAAGAAAGGTCAATCTAGTAGGCCAAACCAAACTGATAATTCGAAGAGACTTGCAAAGATAACCAATCATACATAAAAGAATTCAGAGGAGATTCAAATATTGTTCATAAATAAACTTTATCATAAACCCACAATTCATCGGCCTCAACAAACACACTGCAAAAGAAGATTACATCGAATAGATCTCCACGAGAATCGTGGAGAACTTTGTATTGAGATCCAAAGAGAGAGAAGAAGCCATCTAGATAATAACTATGGACCCGAAGGTCTGAGGTAAACTACTCACACATCATAGGAGAGGCTATGGTGTTGATGTAGAAGCCCTCCGAGATCAATGCCCCCTCCGGCGGAGCGCTGGAAAAGGCCCCAAGATGGGATCTCACGGGTACAGAAGGTTGCGGCGGTGGAATTAGGTTTTTGGCTCCGTATCTGGTAGTTTGGGGTACATAGGTATATATAGGAGGAAGAAGTACGTCGGTGGAGCAACGTGGGCCCCACGAGGGCGGAGGGTGCGCCCAGGGGGTAGGCGCGCCCCCCTACCTCGTGCCCTCCTGGTTGCTTTCTTGACATAGGGTCCAAGTCCTCTAGATCAAGTTTGTTCCAAAAATCACGTTCCCGAAGGTTTCATTCCGTTTGGACTCCGTTTGATATTCTTTTTCTGCGAAACACTAAAATAGGCAAAAAACAGCAATTCTGGGTTGGGCCTCCGGTTAATAGGTTAGTCCCAAAAATAATATAAAAGTGTAAAAATAAAGCCCATTAACATCCAAAACAGAATATAATATAGCATGGAACAATAAAAAATTATAGATACGTTGGAGACGTATCATGCACCGCATCGCGCCAGTTCCAGCACACGACCTTTGGTCCCGGTTGGTGGCACCAACCAGGACTAATGGGTGGCATTGGTACCGGTTCTTAGAACCAACAGGGACCAATGCCTCCCTTT
The DNA here is from genome assembly GCA_021605205.1 of Aegilops longissima. Lineage (NCBI taxonomy): Eukaryota > Viridiplantae > Streptophyta > Magnoliopsida > Poales > Poaceae > Aegilops > Aegilops longissima. The sequence continues at coordinate 218,269,663 of CM038682.1, forward strand.
GGTCCCGGTTGGTGGCACCAACCAAGACCAAAGGTCTCCGTTTCCCGCCCTTTGGGCTGCTTAAGAGAGACCTTTGGTCCCGGTTGGTGGCACCAACCGGGACTAAAGGGTGCATTGGTCCCGGTTGGTGTCACGAACCGGGACCAATGCTTCATGTATATATAGCAAACACTTAGAAAATTTCACTTTTAATCTAGCAGATTTGCCCTAGCAACGACGCTTGTGCTGACCACACAGGACGCCGCAAGGCTGCCGGACGCCGTCATTGTCGCCCGCCTCGGAGCCCACGCCGACGGAGTCCGCCGCCCGCACCGTTGTCGTCCGCCGCCACGCCGCCGCCGCCGTCGCCCATGCCCCTGCCTGCCCACGCTGCGCCGACGTCGCCGTCGCCGGTGCCACTTGTCCCCACAGGCCCCGACGCCGTCGCCGTCACCCGTTTCGCATTGTCGCCCCTCCCCGACGCCCTCGCCGCCCCGCCGTTGCCCTCACCGGTCGGCCCGCTGTGAGCCGCCGCCCGACTCTATTTTTCATTTTTTCATATATGTATTTTTTTCATGTATATATACTAGTAATTATGTATAATCACGCAGATTATTATGTATAGTCACGTAGTACTAAATTATTAAATTACAGAGTAACAATTTTCTATATGAAGAATGCATTAGGCAAAACCTTTACTTTTTGACTAAATTTTCTATTTGAACATTTCTTTTAAAAAAGCAATACTACTTTATTTGAACATTCTCTGATTTAGGTTAGTGCATTAGATGTTAGGTTAGTGTGCATTTTAGATTAGTTGAATTAGATGTTTTTAGTAAGTGTTTAATAGAATTAGTTAGAAAAATAATAGAACTAGCTAGTTAAACTAGTTTATTTTGAGTAAGTACTACTTTATTTTGTTTATAGTAAGTGCTTAGTAGCTGAACTAATTGATTTAATAAAACTACTTTATTTTACTATAGAAGTAGTTTATTTTTAGTAAGTACTACTTTATTTTATTTGTAGTAAGTTCTTAGTAGTTGAACTAGTTGATTTAATAAAACTACTTTATTTTACTATAGAAGTAGTTTATTTTTAGTAAGAAAATTAATAGAACTAGTTTATTTTTTTAGTTAAAGCAATTATCCCCGCATCGACGTCGATGATGCCTATCCCGCATCCTCGTCGTCGACTCGGCGGAGGAGGCCTGCTTGATCAGAGGGGCCATGTCCGGGACTGGGCTCCGCCGGCTGGTATTGGGAGGTGCTACCTTCCGGGGGGCGTAGCTTGGTGAGGAGTGAGCCCGTCGTTGACCCGAACCTTGTTTGGTGGCGGTCGCATGGGCCAGTGATGGTGCCGAGGCTTCCGGACACCGCGGAGGTGGTACATCACCGTGTCAGCGAGGAGGACGGGCATGTTCGTCGCTACATGGTTACGTTGGAGGCAGGTTCTCCAATACCAGGAGGTTCTTGAGGATCTCTTTGGAGCTATGATCCTGTGATGGTTCCTTCTCTTTGGGTGTCCACCGCCCGCGCCGATACCCGTCGGGCGCTACGGTTCTAGCTGTATTAGCGATGCTATATGTATGATACTATTTGAGGTGTATTAGTGATAATATTCGACGATGTATGGACGCAAGAGATGATGTAGTTTTGCTTATTGAATGCATGCTAATTTGAATACTAATTTATTTTACGATTTGGTTTTGCTTATTGAATGCTCAAACTGGAAAACTACTCCTACTTTGAATGCTAAAATTGGAGAGCACTATGCAAGGCGTATGCATTTGATTAGTTGATAGCTTATAGGGTTTTTGTTTTTGCAGAAATCTAGGAGCCCCCTCCATCATTCCCGCCGTCGTCCCCGTCATCGACCCCCCTCCGAACTCGAGGTGAGACCAGCCAAATCTCCATGTCAATATGAGTCCTATAAGATATTTTGAAATGTTTTTTGCTCATATTTTCAACCATTGAAATGTAATGGCCATCAAGTTTGAATGCTCATATGATGTAGATAAAAACATGTATATTTCCGTTCCGGAAAATTTCAGGCGCTCGATATGTCCTTTTTTAGAAAGATAATTAAACAATATTTCGGGTTGACTTTAAGTCTGTCGAGTCTCCACCATATATGAGAGGACGAAGAATCCCGACTGTTGTCGTGGGGGTAGCTTCTCCTTCGTTCCCATGTGCTAGACAATTTGGTGTAATGCACTCGGGAACGAAAGGAAGAGCTACCATCACCGACGGTCGCAAATGTCAGAGAGGAATCAGTGAGGGAGAGTCTCCACCGTATATATATGAGAGGGAAAAGAATCCCGACTGTTGTCGTGGGGGTAGCTTCTCCTTCGTTCCCGTGTGCTAGACAATTTGGTGTAATGCACTCGGGAACGAAAGGAGGAGCTACCATCACCGACGGTCGAATATATACACCACGTGAGCTGAGAGTTTTCAAGAAAAGACTCGACGGACCGATAGTCAACCCGTGATGAATAATAATGATCTAATTTAGGTTTTTTAGTACATATATTTAATTTTACAAGTTTAATATTTGAATTATGAACATAGGAAATGTCGTACTCGGACGACGGAGGTCTGCCGGGGGAGTGCGACTGGTGCCACGACGACCGAGGTCTATGTGACAGGCCTCACCTGGACGAAGATCGGCGCTTCAGCATTAAGCTCGAGGAGACCTTCGATGTTGAAACGGTACGCAACGATGACAAGTGTTTTTTTCCGTAATTAAGCACGACTTCAACTATTTCAACGTGTAATTTTCATCTTTTACAATTTGACTAGCTTATCCCATGCCATGCAAGACGCTATGTCTTGGAGAGGACGGGTTTTGAAGACTATGAAAGTTTTGAAACAAAGAAAATTCACCTAAGGACTCATCATGGTATGGACTTTGAAGTAAATCTGTATAATTCTGAGAGCGTAACCCATTTTGGTTGCCCAAATTGGGAAGCACTTTGCAAGATGTATGGTTTTTATGAGGATATGCTTGTCACCATGGATCTTGGTGATCCTGACATCGAGCAAAACAATATGGGCATTTGGGTCCTTGTTGATACGCTTCCAATTCTACCGCTATGTGAGTTTCTCAAACATAGTTATTAGCTAATTTATATTGTTTATTTCAAAATAGTTGACAGCTTATTTCCATTGACAACTTATTTTCATTATTCAAACAATGTGCGGAAGATGGTAGACAAAACCCACTACACCGATGGCTCTGAGTTAACTTACGAGGAGAAAAATCATCTGGTCGCATTTTGTACTGATCTTGAGAATTACAATATCTATTATAAAACTCCTCCACATTATGGTGAATACGTGCCACTAGTGCACGTGTTGAACTACGGTAACATCCATGGAGATGCCATGGTAAGATTTTTTACTATTACAACATCCGTGCATCTTTTGCATAAATTCTTCTCAAACTTGACTACATTGCTAACTACGAAGTTATTACTACGTTTTTCAACAGAAAATCCCGAATTATTGTGTGCCTCATCTAATGTATCAGAATGGTCGCCTTGATGTTTTGAACATACTGCCAGGTCATCCTACGAATCTCACATGTTCATATCGGATTTCTAAAAGAAGTGGAGACATGAAAATCAAAGAATGGAAAAAATGTATGGACAGTCGTAAGGAGGTTCTTGGAAGCAAAAGGAAGCGAAGCGCAAGAATTAGAGACAGGATGATCTCCATTCTCCATAATGGAGAGTCATGGCCTATATTGTTTTATGCTATTTTACCTTAAAGAGGGTATTTAGGTCCTACCTAATACTGATGATCATGTGCTAATAACAATTATGTTGGGTTGGTTCGATGACTATGAGGATGATGATCGTATGACTTGTTATTAATAACGAGTAGAAGTTGTATGATGATGATTAGTAGGACTTGCTATTATGATGATGCATGATGCGAGCATGAAGAGGTATTATATATCAGTGGGTGAAATGAACATGAATTGGACTGAAGTGAAGGCAACATGTGCTGCATGTCGAAAGTAGTACTAATCCGAACTTGATCAAGTTAGGATTAGTATTACTTTCGACATGCACCACACATGTTGCCTTCACTTCAATGTAAGCCATGTTTAGGCATAGCAGTAGCGTTGGTAAACCAAGCACGGAGATAAGAGAGGACACTTCTCTCTATTAGCTAGCTAACACCCTAAATTAACCCCCCAAAACCCCCTAAACCACCCCCTTTAAAAAAAACCTCAGCCCGCCAGCTACTGACGCGTGGATGCCTTTTGGTCCCGGTTGGTGCTACCAACCGGGACCAAAGGCCTCCTACTGGGCTCGCCCATGGCTGAGCCACGTGGAGGCCCATCTGTCCCGGTTGGTGTAAGAACCGGGACTAAAGGTTTAGGGCTTTAGTACCGACCCTTTAGTCCCGGTTCCCCAACCGGGACAAAATGGGCCTTACAAACCGGGACAAATGGCCCTTTTTCTACTAGTGGTTTTCTTTATAAACTCCTAGTCTCTGGTTTGGGGCGGTGAGATGGTGGCGCTTGCCTAGTGTAGGAATAATGTCCTGCCCACCTTTGTCTCATTCCATTGGTGTGCTTATTGCCGGTAGAGGTTGTGGAGTTGTGTTCCCGTCAGGTTTTTCGGGATCCAGTCGGTGTTGTTACTTGTGGATCCGTGTTTTTATTGTTTTCAAAGTTTCTACAAGCCCTTTTCTGCATTTATTTCTTTGGGGCGTCTATTTGCTTGCATATCGCGGTCACTCAAGCTACGATCATGGCAGGTAGCCGGTGGATGCACGAGGAAAAATACTTCAGCATCCCCAAAAAATATAATGTAATTTTTTTCTTTTGTAAGGACGTGTTTGTAAGGACAATAATCAATATATAACCTAAGACCTTTTAAAAAAGAGGCATGTGAAGTAAAAAATTTGGGCTCGTTTATACAAAATGGCATAGATCAAGAAATACGGGAGCAGCCTTATGAACTATATTGACGAAGTCATCCCATGTGCTTTGTAGTAGTCGATGAAAACATCATCTCTTACTAAACAAAACATCATCAAAAAACCTGAAATAAATCTAGAAAATGCGATCAAGCGTTTAAAGTACAGGACTTGAATCCTAATAGAATGGTTTTCACCATAAAAAAGCTAATCGTCTGAGCTGCATTTAGTTTGCAAGGTCTTTTGTTAAATTGGATTCCAGCTGATCAAAGATGCCTAAAACACACATACGAAGAAATCGAGCAAGATGGATAAGTGACACCTATCCCTGCCACGTTGCAACCTCCGCGCAATGGATGGGCTTGAAGCAGAGTCCACAATGTGCTCGATATCGGTCCCACCTATTACCCATAACGCAGTTGGTAGGTGTTGTTGAAGGAAATGTGCCCTAGAGGCAATAATAAAGTTGTTATTTATATTTCCTTATATCATGATAAATATCTATTATTCATGCTAGAATGGTATTAACCGGAAACTTGATACATGTGTGGATACATAGACAAAACACAATGACCCTAGTAAGCCTCTACTAGACTAGCTCATTAATCAAAGATGATTAAAGTTTCCTAACCATAGACATGTGGTGTCATTTGATGAAGGGGATCACATCATTAGGAGAATGATGTGATGGACAAGACCCATCCTTTAGCTTATCATAATGATCGTTAAGTTTTATTGCTATTGTTTTCTTCATGACTTATATATATTCCTTTAACTATGAGATTATGCAACTCCCGAATACCGGTGGAATACCTTGTGTGCTATCAAACGTCACAACGTAAATGGGTGATTATAAAGATGCTCTACAGGTATCTCCGAAGGTGTTTTGTTGTGTTGCCATAGATCGAGATTAGGATTCGTCACTCCGAGTATCGGAGAGGTATCTCTGGGCCCTCTCGGTAATGCACATCATAATAAGCCTTGCAAGCAATGTGACTAATGAGTTAGTTGCGGGACGATGCATTGCGGAACGAGTAAAGAGACTTGCCGCTAAAGAGATTGAACTAGGTATGTGGATACCGATGATCGAATCTCGAGCAAGTAACATACCTATGACAAAGGGAATAACGTATGTTGCCATAACGGTTCGACTGATAAAGATCTTCGTAGATTATGTGGGAGCTGATACGTCTCCAACGTATCTATAATTTCTGATTGCTCCATGCTATATTATCTACTGTTTTGGACATTATTGGGATTTATTTTCCACTTTTATATTATTTTTGGGACTAACCTATTAACCAGAGGCCCAGCCCAGAATTGCTGTTTTTTGCCTATTTCAGAGTTTCTGTCAGGACCCCGATTCCAAGTCACATCGATCTAGCCAGTAACACCTCATATCACTTTGCGGCCTCACGCACGGTATTCCCACGGGTGTCGCCTTACCATGGACCGGGACCGTTTAGCCTTTTGGCTCACGATATGATAGTGTCGCTAGCATCCATATGATGAGAACCCGGCCGACATGGCGAGTCGTGAACCCAAAGCGGCGCTAACCCATGGGGACAGGCATACATGAATCACATCAAGCATGTCGGTCATCAACGTATGAATTCGGGCTGTAGCACTGGGCTAACAGGACTCCGGTATCCCGGGCTGTAGCAGGCTAGGCAGGACTCCGAATATCACCGCGTGACATTTCCCCGAAGGGACAGACATAGGAACGAAGTGAAACACATGCCGGCCAGTCAAGTGTCCAAGCAGTAGTGCTGGGCTAGCAGGACTCCGGTGAACCGGGCTGTAGCGGACTACTATCGCTCAGAAGCACTAGACTACATTTCCCCATATGAGAGGCTGCCAAGGATAAACAACTAGATTGTCGGATCCCACACATACCAAGCATTTCAAACATACACACAATATGCTCAATATGTGTAAATACAACATGGCATCACAACATAACTCTACGACTCAAATATTTATTCATTAGGCTCCGAGGAGCGAGATATTACAAACATGGGTCTCATGACCCAACACTCAGAGCATACAAGTCAAAGCACAAGCGGAAGCTAAACATGTCTCGATCTGAGACAACTATAAATGAAAAAGGCTGAGAAGCGACTATCTACCAGATCTGCCGAGGACACAAGATCGTAGCTGAGGTAACAAGCTAAACGTCAAGCCCAAGCGAACTACTAGCGAGACCGACGTCTCTCGCAAAACATAAAATAAGCAAACGTGAGTACAAACGTACTCAGCAAGACTTACATCAAAACTAACTACATATGCATCAAGATCAACAAAGGGGTGGTGGAGTTTGACCGCAGCAAGCCAGCTTTGACTCGATGGCTAACCTGAACTACGATCGCAAGTAACTCTTTTGAGGTGGCACACGAGTCCACATATTCACCATATCAATACACCACTATGGACCCGCTCCGCCTCCCCACGAGAACGCCATCCATAGCACTCACGCTTATCTTGCGCATTTTAGAGTATCCACTTTCACTTGTCTATGAACCGATATAGGCAACCCAGAAGTCCTTTTCCGCGGACACGGCTATTGAATAGATCATATTAACCCTGCAGGGTGTACTTCTTCACACACGCTCACCACTTACCGCCGTTTACGACATGTACTCGGCAACCTTCAAGCGGAAGCCCAACGTGGGTGTCGGCCACGCCTACCTAAACACTCAAGTCCTTAGTCCAGGTTTATCGCCTATTCGGGTTCCATCCGAGTAGTCCGCCGAGGTTTCCACTAACGGCCCCGAACGATGTGTGCAGGGTTCCCGAGATACCAAACGAGCATTCGGTACACCGGGCCACGGTGTATCTACCGCATCATAGCCCACCCCTAGGGTCAGCGCTACGCACGGCCTCCAACACATATCCTACAAACATCAGAAACTAGTTGCAACTCCTGGACAGAGAACAAGGGTGGTTAAGAAGCCGAGAGGGTCCATTGGTTTCAGGCCCAATGTGTGGTAGTAACTGTTTCATGGATCACAAACACAGAACTCAGTTCCTGAGGACGGCTGCAATGAGACAACCCACCATGTACTCCTACATGGCCTCTCACCGCTACCTTGACCAAATCGTGTTCACACACTTAGCTCTCAACAGTAGGACATGTTCACAACAATTCCAATTCATTCCTGATGAATCAGACCCGACTCAACTCTAAGCAGTAGCAGGCATGACAAACAAGCATGAATGAGTAGGCACAACAGGGCTCAAACAACTCCTACTCATGCTAGTGGGTTTCATCTATTTACTGTGGAATGACAGGTCATGCAGAGGATAAAGGGGTTCAGCTACCGCAGCAAGTAACAGATAAATCATTGTTGTCCTAATGCAGTAAAAGAGAGCAGGAGCGAGAGAGTGGGATTGTATCGGAATGAAAAAGGGGGTTTTGCTTGCCTGGCACTTCTGAAGATAATATAGTTCTTCATCGGTGTCATCGAACTCATCGTCGGGATACGCCTACCGAGAGGGGACAAACACCAGCAACTGAGAAAGAACACAATCAATGCAATGCGCATTCACATGAATGACATGTCATGTTAAGGTACTGAATTCACCTAATGCAATATCTATCCAAGTTAATTGAAGTGGAACTCAAACAAGAACAAATTCCAACTCCAAATGTTATTTCCTAAATTGCCCTAATCATCATTTGTCCTATTCAGTGAGGTTAACTTGTTCAAACATGCATGATCATGGCGTAAACATATTCTTCATATTTTTCTGATCATTTTTCATATATAACTTATTTCCATTGGAGTTACGGTTGAATTTCTATGAATTTTAGAAGTTTGAGCTATTTCCTGGAATTTCCTGAATTATAATAAATCCAGAAAAGGTATTACTGCGTCAGCATTGTGTCACTATGACGTCAGCGGTCAACTGCGGCGGTCCAGGTCAAACCCTGACCTGTGGGTCCCGCGTCAGTGATTAGACTAACTAACCTAATTAAAATTAACCCTAACTAACTTGGTTAGCCGGGCGGGCCCGCACGTCAGTGGGTGTGGGTTCAATTAGTGGCGCCATTAGCTGCTAATGACGCTGCCACGTCGGCACGACCGGAGTTAAGCCGCCGGCGACCAACCGAGCGGCGGTGGCTCGCCGAGTGGCGCTAGGGCGGCGGCCGGGCGCGCCGAGGCACCGTGAGGGAGCCCGTGATCCCGCATCCGGTGGAGGCAGCAGCAGTCGCGGGTGGTTCAGAGTGGCGTCGGCGGCGAACCAGGCGGCGGCCGAAGTGCGGTGGTGACGCGAACGCGGGGTTAGAGCAAGTGGGCGAGCAAAACGAGCAGCGGAGCAGAAACTACGGTGCTCTAGGAGCACGAAGGTGCAACACGTTCGAGCAGAGAAGCTCGAGAGCGTCGAGCTCGTCGGCAATGGCGGACGGCGGCTTCGGGAGCTCGTGGGGGCGGTGGCTAGAGGAAGCTAGGGAGAGGGGGAGCTGAGGGGAAAAGCTCAGGGGCTCACGGTGATGTCGTAGGGAGGCTCAGCGCGCTCGGGGACGGCTCAGAGGCGACGGAACGGCGATGACGACCTCCGGTGTCCCGTGGTTGAAGACGGAGCCGATGGCGGCGTTGTAGCGGCTCCCACGGGGCGTGGTTCGGTGAGGAGGAAGAGGGGGTCGAGGCGGAGCCTTTGAGCGCATCGGCGAGGCGAGGGGTGGTGGCCACAGGCACGGGCGACGATGACGGCGAGCTCCGCTTCGGTGGTCGCGCGAGAGGGGAGCAGAGGAGGGATGGGGTCCGGGGAGAGAGAGAGGTGTGAGGCGAGGGGAGGCGTGGCACTCGGGGCCGGTTCCAGAAGCGACGGAAGCAGGAGGTGGCTCGGGCTGCTTGCGGTGCTGGTGGCCACACGCCTCCCGCCTCTTGCACGAGGTTGAAGACAGTGGCGGCTGTGGTGGGCTGGGCAGCTGGAATTGGGCAGGTGGGCTGAGAGGTGCGCCTGTAGGCCGTAACTCTCTCCTCTGTCTTTATTTCTATTTTTTATTTTCGACATTTGTTTCGATTTAGTAAAATACTAAACCACTTTATAAAATCCTGAAATAAATTGTGGGCACTGTTGAAATGTTTTTCAACAGCCCTCAACCATTTTCAGAATTATTTGGGTAATTAAAATATTTATAGTAATTAAATGCCAAAATGCAAATACTTTATGGATTAATTCAAAAATCCAGAATGGCCTAGAAAAATGTGCACCATTTTTGGCAGAGGTTCTAGATCAATTCAAAAATGATGAACTTTTCCAAAGGCATTTTGGGTTCATTGAATTTTTTTTATTTGAACCTAGTTGATTTGATCTGATGCTAGGGTTTGAGCAATCCCCATTTCAAAATTCCTTCGAAAACAAACATGATGCATGGATGCAGATGCCACTATTTACAACCAATTCTGGGGCTGTGACAACTCACCCCCACTAATCAAGAATCTCGTCCCGAGATTCAAGACGTGAGGTAAGAAGACAGAGGGGACACAAGCTAGCACGAACTTCACGATCCAGATGTCTTTCTCGAGGATGTTGATTCATTGCATCATCTTGATCTCTACGTCTTGCTTTGAGAACTTCATCCAACACGACGACGACAGAAAGAAACTCCACAGGAATTGATCTCCTCGAAGGTCAAGCACTCAGAATCAACTCATGGAGTGAGATGTTGGAACATCTCGAGTTTAGGCACAAAACACATCGAGAGGGATGGAAGAACAAACAACGAGGTTTGATTAGTGGGCAACAATTCCACGCTTAGAGAGATGATGGATGGTGTCAAGGTGGCGAGGAAATAATTGCCATGATTCAATAGCAGGGCACCTCAGGGGAGGTGACGCGAGGAACTATTCCCTTAAGTGGCAAAAAGAATTACTTTTGATTCAGAGATCATTGAAACTCTTCATACCAGCCTAAGGCAATTCACAACGATCGTTTGGCGGAGTGCAAAGGAATGGTACACCCGGACTAGAATGGATGATGTGGACTACCTTGTTGAAGACAACGCAATGGATGATTTTTGCTTATCACCGGAGGGGGAGGGGACCCATGGTAGGACCACTTTGAAGATGATCCTGGACAACAATTGCTGAGAAGGGCAATCCAAGGGAGATTGGCACAATGGGATGCAAGCTGGGAACAAAATGCAAATGCTGGGAATGTTCCAACCATCATATCTGCCTGAGATTCAGATCTGGTTGGTGTCAGGATATTCCAGACCCATCCAGTCTAGAGAGAAAATTGAAGTTTGCAACAAAATCGACGAGATGGCATTGCGAGATTCTCGGGAGATGAACTACGATAGCAAGCTCCAAAACATGAGCTGGTTCTGCTACATACATGTGAGCATGTTGTCCCAGACAAGCATGACCACGTAGTAGTCTTATAATACAACACTACCGAGTTCAGGTTGGGAACCATCATCGAGGATAACGAAGTCCTAACATAAGTCATGACTAGTTGTTATGAAGGAACTCCTTCTGCTTGAACAAATCAATCAGTGGCTTGGTGTGCTAGGGATACATACGGAATGAAGATGATCAGTCTATCAAACCATAGAATACTTTGCACATGCATGGTGACTTGGGATGATTCCACAGAGGCAAACAAGCTTTCTCGAATCCACGGCGACAACTTACATCAAATGCACGTGAGTTCGAGGAAGTCACTTCTTCCATCCAAGCATAGGCTTCATGAACGGATCACGAAGACATTGCTTACAAAGTTTTTAACACCAGGTTGATGTTCAACATGAATCATGGGGGAGACAAAATGCTGCTGATGGGCTCAACAACAACTCATCGGAATTTCCATATCACTGGACTTCCACCATCATGTGAACACGGTGATAGCATTGGTCAGACCAAAGGATGTAATGGTGTATGCTCGAGGGATCAACCACGAGTAAGACAACATTACGAACATCGTGGGTACTGATTTGATTTGACGATAGCCCACACTCAAATCAAAGGATTGATAAGACAATAGGTCCAGCAACTGATCATAGGGACCAATTGATGAAGATATCATCTTTCTTCAACACACACTACACAAGAATATCCCTTTGGAACGAACTAAGTTAGGCAAGCTTTTATCTTCCAACTCTCCAAGTTGTTGTTTGGCTTAACCAACTAGCTCAGGGATATCCAACACAGATTCTTGGAGAAAGGGTGGTTCACAAGAAACCAACTTGATCACGAGCTCAACATAACAGTCGGGAAACAACCCGGTAACACTTCCAAGAAGATATTTGGAAAGTCACGAACCACCGGTATGTTACTAAGCTCGAGAACAATCTTGCTTTGGAGGCAAGACGATATGATCAAATGAGTGAGGACTTGACAAGATCCTAACTCATCAATCGAAGTGTGCACCAGAAATAAGGACTAGGTAGCACGATCAATCTTAGGATGATGATTTAATAACCAACACGCTAAGAATGAGGATATTGTCCATTAACTACCAAACAACACAGTTGCTAGGAGTATTGATTTCACACAACACGATTCACTGGTCGGCATTCCGGTTACAATAACACGGGAACAAGGAATGAATAATGATAGCGAGAGGTATCACTACGTCAAAAATTCATGAGAGTTGGTGCAGTTCTCATGACAATTCTGACATAAAGTGGGTAATACTTCAGGATAGAACAGAATCAAAAGCTGGATTGGCATTTGATCTGCGGAATACAACTACTTTGACCCAGTCCTAGATATGGATGAGGTACTGGAGTTTGTTTCTCCAAGTCATTCAAGACAGAATGGCTTGACGGACCACAAGAGTAAAAGGGCACCAATGAACACAAATGCACACATACTCTTGGTTATCAACTGTTAGAGGAGGGTCGGAATACAACTAAAGAGAACAACCCAAAGGAACATACAATTTTCTGAGTTGTGGATGCACAGATTAGTATGTCGAGCAAAGCTCAACATTTCTTCCGGATAATCCATGCAGAGAAGGTAGAACTGGCAGATTCACAATTATGGATGGAGAACTCATCGAGAGCACTCTGATTGTGATCCTTCGGCTCAAAAGAACTTCTGCCATAAGCAGTTCATGGTATTTGGAAGAAGGAAATACCACGGACCTCGAGGACTAATGCAAAGGTTACTAATATCCTAAAGGAACTAGCAAATACTAACAACATGAGGTAGGGTGAATCTCGGGTTCAAGAACCCAAGAATAGATTGCCTACTAACTAATAACATCACGGGATGCTTTCAAGAATAATGGCCAGAATCATCACACTGGGGATACAAAAGCATTGCTAAATTGCTAGGTGACTTCCTAAAACACCTAGGGTCATAATAATAGCTCCAACATATATGTCAAGGCAATAAATTACCTCAACTCACCGATTAGTGTGCTTAATCTGGCTCAAAAGGACATCAGGAACGGGAGGAAGGGATTTGCAAATGCATCAGATAGTTTAGAAACCTGGGATAACTCGGAAAGCATAACGGCTGTAAATGCTCAAAATGATTTGAGACATCCTGCAAAATGGTGGCATAACCACCCAACAACATCATATCAAGGTTCTGGTTCAACTGATAGCATACTAAAAGTAGTAGAAAATGAACTGAGGCTGTAACCAACAATCCTATAAGTTACTACGGATTAGTAACACGTGAACCTGATAGAGAGAAGAGAGCCTAGTCCTATACCCACGTAGAATGAGAAGAGGATGACTCAGATCAGAGGGCATAAGGTAAAGGAGTAAAAAGAGCCTTACGTTCCCTCCCACAATCAATTCCCTTACATATCTAAAGCATTTCTAGACACAACTTCGACCAGTTTGGCTTGGTAATCCTACAGGCAGTCAGGCTCTGATACCAACGCTGTCAGGACCCCGATTTCAAGTCACATCGATCTAGCCGGTAACACCTCATATCACTTTGTGGCCTCACGCACGGTATTCCCACGGGTGTCGCCTTACCATGGCCCGGGACCGTTTGCGCCTTTTGGCTCACGTATATGATAGTGTCGCTAGCATCCATATGACAGAGAACCCGGGCCGACATGGCTAGTCGTGAATCCAAAGCGGCGCTAACCCATGGGGACAGGCATACATGAATCACATCGAGCATGTCGGTCATCAACATATGAATTCGGGTTGTAGCACTGGGCTAACAGGACTCGGTATCCCGGCTGTAGCAGAGCTAGGCAGGACTCGAATATCACCGCGTGACATTTCCCGAAGGGACAGATATAGGAACGAAGTGAAACACATGCCGCCAGTCAAGTGTCCAAGCAGTAGTGCTGGGCTAGCAGGACTCGTGAACCGGGCAGAAGCGGACTACTATCGCTCAGAAGCACTAGACTACATTTCCCCATATGAGAGGCTGCCAAGGATAAACAACTAGATTGTCGGATCCCACACATACCAAGCATTTCAAACATACACACAATATGCTCAATATGTGTAGATACAACATGGCATCACAACATAACTCTACGACTCAAATATTTATTCATTAGGCTCCGAGGAGCGAGATATTACAAACATGGGTCTCATGACCCAACACTCAGAGCATACAAGTCAAAGCACAAGCGGAAGCTAAACATGTCTGAGTACAGACAACTATAAATGAAAAAGGCTGAGAAGCCTGACTATCTACCAGATCCTGCCGAGGACACAAGATCGTAGCTGAGGTAACAAGCTAAACGTCGAATCCCAAGCGGAACTACTAGCGAGACTGACGTCTCTCTGCAAAACATAAAATAAGCAAACGTGAGTACAAACGTACTCAGCAAGACTTACATCAAAACTAACTACATATGCATCATTATCAACAAAGGGGGTGGTGGAGTTTGACTGCAGCAAGCCAGCTTTGACTCGATGGCTAACCTGAACTACGACTGCAAGTAACTCTTTTGAGGTGGCGCACACGAGTCCACATATTCACCATATCAATACACCACTATGGACCCGCTCCCGTCTCCCTACGAGAACGCCATCCATAGCACTCACGCTTATCTTGCGCATTTTAGAGTATCCACTTTCACTTGTCTATGAACTGATATAGGCAACCCGAAGTCCTTTTCGCGGACACGGCTATTCAATAGATCATATTAACCCTGCAGGGTGTACTTCTTCACACACTCTCACCACTTACCGCCGTTTACGACATGTACTCGGCAACCTTCAAGCGGAAGCCCAACGTGGGTGTCGGCCACGCCTACCTAAACACTCAAGTCCTTAGTCCAGGTTTATCGCCTATTCGGGTTCCATCCGCAGGAGTCCGCCGAGGTTTCCACTAACGGCCCCGAACGATGTGTGCAGGGTTCCCGAGATACCAAACGAGCATTGGTACACCGGCCACGGTGTATCTACCGCATCATAGCCCACCCCTAGGGTCAGCGCCACGCACGGCCTCCAACACATATCCTACAAACACGTAAACTAGTTGCAACTCCCGGACAGAGAACAAGGGTGGTTAAGAAGCCGAGAGGGTCCATTGGTTTCGGGCCCAATGCGTGGTAGTAACTGTTTCATGGATCACAAACACGAACTCAGTTCACGAGGACAACTGCAATGAGACAACCCACCATGTACTCCTACATGGCCTCTCACCGCTACCTTTACCAAATCGTGTTCACACACTTAGCTCTCAACAATAGGACATGTTCACAACAATTCCAATTCATTCCCGATGAATCAGACCCGACTCAACTCTAAGCAGTAGCAGGCATGACAAACAAGCATGAATGAGTAGGCACAACAGGGCTCAAACAACTCCTACTCATGCTAGTGGGTTTCATCTATTTACTGTGGAATGACAGGTCATGCAGAGGATAAAGGGGTTCAGCTACCGCAGCAAGTAACAGATAAATCGTTGTTGTCCTAATGCAGTAAAAGAGAGCAGGAGCGAGAGAGTGGGATTGTATCGGAATGAACAAGGGGGTTTTGCTTGCCTGGCACTTCTGAAGATAATATAGTTCTTCATCGGTGTCATCGAACTCATCGTCGGGATACGCTACCGAGAGGGGACAAACACCGGCAACTGAGAAAGAACACAATCAATCAATGCGCATTCACATGAATGACATGTCATGTTAAGGTACTGAATTCACCTAATGCAATATCTAGCCAAGTTAATTGAAGTGGAACTCAAACAAGAACAAATTCCAACTCCAAATGTTATTTCCTAAATTGCCCTAATCATCATTTATCCTATTCAGTGAGGTTAACTTGTTCAAACATGCATGATCATTGCATAAACAGATTCTTCATATTTTTCTGATCATTTTTCATATATAACTTATTTCCATTGGAGTTACGGTTGAATTTCTATGAATTTTAGAAGTTTGAGCTATTTCCTGGAATTTCCTGAATTATAATAAATCCAGAAAAGGTATTACTACGTCAGCATTGCGTCACTATGACGTCAGCGGTAAAATACGGCGGTCCAGGTCAAACCCTGACCTGTGGGTCCCGCATGTCAGTGATTAGACTAACTAACCTAATTAAAATTAACCCTAACTAACTTGGTTAGCCGGGCGGGCCCGCACGTCAGTGGGTGTGGGTTCAATTAGTGGCGCCATTAGCTGCTAATGACGCTGCCACGTCGGCACGACCGGAGTTAAGCCGCCGGCGACCAACCGAGCGGCGGTGGCTCGCCGGAGTGGCGCTAGGGCGGCGGCCGGGGTATGCCGAGGCACCGTGAGGGAGCCCGTGATCGCGCGATCCGGTGGAGGCAGCAGCAGTCGCGGGTGGTTCAGAAGCGGCGCCGGCGGCGTAACGAGGCGGCGGCCGAAGTGTGGTGACGCGAACGCGGGGTTAGAGCAAGCGGGCGAGCAAAACGAGCAGCGGAGCAAAAACTACGGTGCTCTAGGAGCACGAAGGTGCAACGCGTTCGAGCAGAGAAGCTCGAGAGCGTCGAGCTCGTCGGCAATGGCGGACGGCGGCTTCGGGAGCTCGTGGGGGCGGTGGGTAGAGGAAGCTAGCAAGAGGGGGAGGTGAGGGGAAAAGCTCAGGGGCTCACGGTGATGTCGTAGGGAGGCTCAACGCGCTCGGGTACGGCTCAGAGGCGACGGAACGGCGATGACGACCTCCGGTGTCCCGAGGTTGAAGACGGAGCCGATGGCAGCGTTGTAGCGGCTCCCGCGGGGCGTGGTTCGGTGAGGAGGAAGAGGGGGTCGAGGCGGAGCCTTTGAGCGCATCGGCGAGGCAAGGGGTGGCCGGTGGCCACGTGTACGGCGACGATGACGGCGAGCTCCGCTCGGTGGTGCGCGCGAGAGGGGAGAAGAGGAGGGATGGGGTCCAGGGGAGGGAGGAGAGGTGCGGGGCGAGGGGAGGCGTGGCACTCGGGCCGGTTCGAGCGGCGGAAGCAGGAGGTGGCTCGGGCGCGCGTGCGCTGGCAGTGGCTACACGCCTCCTTCCCACGGGCAGGAGGTTGAAGACGGTGGCGGCTGTGGTGGGCTGGGTCACTGAATTGGGGCAGTGGGCTGAGAGGTGAGCGCCAGGTAGGCCGTAACTCTCTCCTCTGTCTTTATTTCTATTTTTTTATTTTCTGACATTTGTTTCTGATTTAGTAAAATACTAAACCACTTTATAAAATCCTGAAATAAATTGTGGGCACTGTTGAAATGTTTTTCAACAGCCCTCAACCATTTTCAGAATTATTTGGGAAATTAAAATATTTATAGTAATTAATTGCCCAAATGCAAATACTTTATGGATTAATTCAAAAATCCAGAATGGCCTAGAAAAATGTGCACCATTTTTGGCAGAGGTTCTAGATCAATTGAAAAATGATGAACTTTTCCAAAGGCATTTTCAGTTCATTGAATTTTTTTTATTTGAACCTAGTTGATTTGATCTGATGCTAGGGTTTGAGCAATCCCCATTTCAAAATTCCTTCGAAAACAAACATGATGCATGGATGCAGATGGCACTATTTACAACCAATTCTGGGGCTGTGACAGTTTCGAAGAAACGGAATATCAAACGGAGTCCAAACGGAATGAAACCTTCGGGAACATGATTTTCTCACCGAACATGATCCAGGAGACCTGGACCCTACATCAAGGAAGCTTCGAGGAGGGCACGAGGTAGGGGGCGCGCCCACCCCCCCAGGGCGCGCCCTCCACCCTCGTGGGCCCCATGATGCTCCACCGACGTACTTCTTCCTCCTATATATACCTAGGTACCCCCAAACGATCAGATACGGAGCCAAAAACCTAATTCCACCGCCGCAACCTTCTGTACCCACGAGATCCCATTTTGGGGCCTGTTCAGGAGCTCCGGCGGAGGGGGCATCCACCACGGAGGGCTTCTACATCATCACCATAGCCCCTCCGATGAAGTGTGAGTAGTTTACCTCAGACCTTCGGGTCCATAGTTAGTAGCTAGATGGCTCCTTCTCTCTTTTTGGATCTCAATACAATGTTCTCCCCCTCTCTCGTGGAGATCTATTCGATGTAATCTTCTTTTCGCGGTGTGTTTGTTGAGACCGATGAACTGTGGGTTTATGATCAAGATTATCTATGAACAATATTTGAATCTTCTCTGAATTCTTTTATGTATGATTGGTCATCTTTGCAAGTCTCTTCGAATTATCAGTTTGGTTTGGCCTACTAGATTGGTTTT
This sequence comes from Aegilops longissima, assembly GCA_021605205.1. Classification (NCBI taxonomy): domain Eukaryota; kingdom Viridiplantae; phylum Streptophyta; class Magnoliopsida; order Poales; family Poaceae; genus Aegilops; species Aegilops longissima. The sequence continues at coordinate 218,288,176 of CM038682.1, forward strand.
TCTTGCAATGGGAGAAGTGCTTAGCTTTGGGTTCAATCTTTCGGTGTCCTTTCCCGGTGTGATGAGGGGCAGCAAGGCACGATTGTATTGTTGCCATCGAGGATAACAAGATGGGGTTTTATCATATTGCATGAATTTATCCCTCTACATCATGTCATCTTGCTTAAGGCGTTACTCTGTTTTCATGAACTTAATACTCTAGGTGCATGCTGGATAGCGGTCGATGAGTGGAGTAATAGCAGTAGATGCAGGCAGGAGTCGGTCTACTTGTCTCGGACGTGATGTCTATATACATGATCATACCTAGATATTCTCATAACTATGCTCAATTCTGTCAATTGCTCAACAGTAATTCGTTCACCCACCGTAAAATACTTATGCTCTTGAGAGAAGCCACTAGTGAAATCTATGGCCCCCGGATCTATCTTCATCATATCAATCTTCCATCACTTTATTGTTGCCTTTGCTTTTTATTTTACTTTGCATCTTTATCACAAAAATACCAAAAATATTATCTATCATCTCTATCGATCTCACTCGTAAGTGACCGTGAAGGATTGACAACCCTTATCACGTTGGTTGCGAGGAGTTATTTGCTTTGTGCAGGTACGAGGGACTCGCGCGTAGCCACCTACTGGATTGATACCTTGGTTCTCAAAAACTGAGGGAAATACTTACGCTACTTTGCTGCATCATCCTTTCCTCTTCAAGGAAATACAACGCAGTGCTCAAGAGGTAGCAAGAAGAATTTCTAGCGCCGTTGCCGGGGAGGTCTACGCAAAAGTCAACATACCAAGTACCCATCACAAACCCTTATCTCCCGCATTACATTATTTGCCATTTGCCACTCGTTTTCCTCTCCCCCACTTCACCCTTGCCGTTTTATTCTCCCTCATTCCGTTTGATCTTGTGTTACCATGTGCCTTCTTTTTGCTTGCATCTTCGCTTGCTAAAAGTTTATGGAACCTCATCCCCTTGCTAATATCTTTAAGAGATCCAATTATGATGAACCAATTGCTAGTGAGTTTTGTGCACTAGATTATCTTTATGAAGTTTTGCTTGAAATTTGTGAATCTGAAAATTGTGATGAAGTACTTTATGAAGAGATTCACGATAGCTCCTTGAATAAAAAGCATGATTGCAATGATTTTACTATAAATTCTCTTGATGTCAATTGTGCTAATAATATGCAAAACCCTAAGCTTGGGGATGCTAGTTTTGCTATGTCCTCTACTTGTTGCAATGATCATGATTGGGGTGATTCTTCTTATGATCTTGAAAATTTATTTAAGCCCCATGATGAATATGAGATTGATAATAGTGTTTGCAATAATATTGAAAGTGGGTTTGGAAGAGTGTCAACTTTAGATCCCACATATTTGGAGAATGTTCAATCTTATGAAGTTTTTGATAAAAGTGAGCTTGGAGAAATCATGACTTTAGTTAATGATAATCCCACAATTTTGGAAGAGTGTCAACTTCGCATGCATGTGGATTGTGTTGATAATATGTTATGTGATAGCTATTGTTGAATTTTCTTATGATCCTACATGTAATTATTATGAGAGAGGAAAATATGGTTATAGAAATTTTCATGTTACTAAATTACCTCTCATTTTGTTGAGATTGCTATTGTTCCTTTCCGCTTCCTTGCATATGCTACTTTTTGCTTGCTACGATAATTTGTTTGCCTATAATATGCCTATGCATAGGAAGTATGTTAAACTTAAGTATGTTTGTCACATGTTTTATGATGCTCTCTTTGTGCCTCAATTCTTGTCTTTCTTGTGAGCATCATTGAAATCTCAATGCCTAGCTAAAAAGGCTTTAAAGAAAAGCGCTTGTTGGGAGACAACCCAATATTTTTACTTGCTGCTTAGTAATAAATTTTTGATATAGCCTCTGGTTGGATGTGTTTTTATGTTTTAATTAGTGTTTGTGCCAAGTTAAACCTATAGGATCTTCTTGGATGATAGTTATTTGATCTTGCTGTAATTTCCAGAAACTTTCTGTTCACGAAAACAATTGTTAAAAATCACCGGAACGTGATAAAATAGTGATTCCAATTGCTGCTGATAAATAAACAAATTTCCTAGGTCTTCCTATTTTGGCTGATTTTTTGGAGTTCCATAAGTTTGCATTAGTTACAGATTACTACAGACTGCTCTGTTTTTGACAGATTCTGTTTTTCGTGTGTTGTTTGCTTATTTTGATGAATCTATGGCTAGTAAAATAGTTTATAAACCATAGAGAAGTTGAAATACAATAGTTTTAACACCAATATAAATAAAGAATGAGTTCATTACAGTACCTTGAAGTGGTCTTTTGTTTTCTTTCGCTAACGGAGCTCATGAGATTTCTGTTGAGTTTTGTGTTATGAAGTTTTCAAGTTTTTGGTGAAATCTTTTGATGGATTATGGAACAAGGAGTGGCAAGAGCCTAAGCTTGGGGATGCCCGTGGCACCCCCAAGATAATCTAAGGAAACCAAAAAGTCAAAGCTTGGGGATGCCCCGGAAGGCATCCCCTCTTTCGTCTACTTCCATCGGTAACTTTACTTGGAGATGTATTTTTATTCACCACATGATATGTGTTTTGCTTGGAGAGTCTTGTATGATTTGAGTCTTTGCTTTTTAGTTTATCACAAACATCCCTGCTGTACACACCTTTTGAGATAGCCATACATGATTTGGAAATTATTAGAATACTCTTTGTGCTTCACTTATATCTTTTGAGTTATATAGTTTTGCACTAGTACTTCACTTATATCTTTTAGAGCACGGTGGTGGATTTGTTTTAAAGAAACTATTGATCTCTCATGTAACGCCCTCGATGCGGCTATATCTCCCACGTGTCGAAGCACGACTTAGAGGCATAACCGCATTGAAAGCAATGTCGCAAGTGAGGTAATCTTCACACAACCCATGTAATACATAAGGGAAAGAGATACATAGTTGGCTTACAATCGCCACTTCACACAATACATGAGTAAAACATTACATCATACAGATACAATCAAGGTCCGACTACGGAACCAAAATAAAAGAAGACTACCCCAAATGCTACAGATCCCCGATCGTCCCAACTGGCTCCACTCTTGATCAACTCAAACGAAACAACATAATGAACAAGATCTTCATCGAGCTCCTCCTTGAGCTTGGGTGTGTCACCTGCACGGTTTCATCGGCACCGCAAACTGGTTTTGAAGTATCTCGTGAGTCACGGGACTCAGCAATCTCACACCATGAGATCAAGACTATTTTAGCTTAAAGTAGGACAAGGTAGTGAGGTGGAGCTGCAGCAAGCGACTAGCATATATGGTGGCTACATACGCAAATGAGAGTGAGAAGAGAAGGCAAAAGCACGGTCGAACAACTATGATCAAGAAGTGATCCTAGAACAACCCACGCCAATCATAACTCCAACATCGTGTTCACTTCCCGGACTCACGAGAAGAGACCATCACGGTTACACACGCCGTTGGTGTATTTTAATTAAGATCAACTTCGGTTTTCTACAACCGACATTAACAAATTCCCATCTGCCTCATAACACCGGGCACGGCTTTGAAAGATAATACCTGCAGGGTGTCCCAACTTAGCCCATTATAAGCTCTCACGGTCAACGAAGGATATTCCTTCTACCGAAGACCCGATCGTCTCGGAATCCCGGACTACAAGACATTTCGACAAAGAATAAAACAAGACCAGCAAAGCCGCCGGATGTGCCGACAAATCCTGATAGGAGCTGCACATATCTCGGTCTCGTGGCACACCGGATGAGCCGACGTCGGGTTGGCATAGACCCGATTGCCTGTGGGGCGCGGACATCGCTGGTTTGGGCCAGCACTCAAGGAGCACTGGTCCGGGGTTAAAATAAAGATGACCCTTGAGTCTGCAGAACCCAAGGGAAAAAGGCTTAGGTGGCAAATGGTAAAACCAATGTTGGGCCTTCTTTGGAGGAGTCTTATTCAAAGCGAACTGTCAAGGGGTCCCATAAATCACCCAACCGTAAGGAACGCAAAATCCGGGAACATAACACCGTATGACGGAAACTAGGGCGGCAAGAGTGGAACAAAACACTGCATAAGGCCGAGCCTTCCACCCTTTACCAAATATATAGATGCATTAATTATAGCAGATAGATATTGTGATATCCCCAACAAGTAAACATGTTCCAACAAGGAACAACATCTCCATGTTCCAACAAGGAACAAACTTCATCTTCACCTGCAACTAACAACGCTATAAGAGGGGCTGAGCAAAGCGGTAACATAGCCAATCAACGGTTTGCTAGGAAAGGATGGTTAGGGGCTTGACATGGCAACATGGGAGGCATGATATAGCAACTGGTAGGCATCGTAGCATAGGCATAGCAACAGAGCGAGCAACTAGCAAGCAAAGATAGAAGTGATTTCGAGGGTATGGTCATCTTGCCTGAAATCCCGCAAGGAAGAAGAACGAGTCCATGAAGAAGACAAACGGACGTAGTCGAACGAATCCTCACAACTCCGGAACGAAACCGAAGCTAACAAGAGAAGCAACCCGGAAACAAGCAACAACATAGTAAACACACAATCATAAACATGGCATGATGCACAAGCAAATATGATGCATGACCGGTTTAAATAGCATGGCATGGCAAAATGCAACAAACAATACCACAAATTATGGAGCTCAATATGCAACGAGTTGCATATTGATAAACACCACATCAATTATTTAGTTCACTCCCGATTAGGTACTCAACAATATTAAATGTTATTAAACATGGCAAGAGGTGAAGCACAACAAAATTACCTACCTAGGCAAGTTTAAATGAGGCCGGAAACAACAAACAACAATTCCGGAAAATCCTCATGTGCATATATATGGATTAGGTACTGATCTGCCCTAAACACAATTTTAATGTTGTTAACCATGCAAAGTAATGCTACCATGTTAATCCATGCATTTTTCTACCCCATTTACATATATAATTTATTTAAATCCGAGTTACGGTTATTTAGTTATGAAATAAATCATTTTAGCATGGCATTTAAGCAAATTAATGCAAACAACAATTATAAACATTTAAATGTTGTTATCATGATGCGGATGACATGTGCAAGTTATATGCAATTTTTATGAAAATGTTGACAAGAGCATGTTATGAAGCATTGTGTCACCGTGGTGGAAGAAAAGGGGTGCCACGGCAACGAATCCGAAAAATGATGCCACGGCAACATATCGGTTCCGGTAGCTCATGGAGATATCGGTGCAAAAGAAAGTGTGACGGAAGCGAGTTGAGCAAGATGGTGGGGTGTTCCCGGTTACCGGGTTCCCACGAACGGTGGCATGACAAAAGAGGGCGCCGCAAGGATGATTCGATCACGGTCGGTCATCTCGGTGGTTATACCTTCAAGCGTGCGCTCGGGCGGAAAGCGCCAGAGAGGGAAGTAGACGTTCTCGCGATGATCGCCGAGGGAAGTAGTCGAACACGCGAGGGGAAGTAGACGCTCATGTCCCGTGGATGTTCGGGGTCCACGGGTCTTCGAGGGTCGGCGATAGTGGTACACACGCCATCGGGTACTTGTCGGATCCGAGAGGTACTTGGCGAAAAGCATGTCAACGGTAGTTGTACTCATTTCCGTTCGGTGGTCGCCGGTCGTCATGTAGCCGCATATGTTCGCTATGGTACACGAGTCGAGTGGTACTTGGGATCTTCTGAACTTGCCGGTATTGACGTAAACGAAGGGGTACTTGGCGCGTCACCGTAGTCGAACTTGGCGGTCTTGAGGAACCGTAGTGGTACTTGGCAAGATACACGGCCACGGTAGTCTTCGGACTTGGTTTTTCGTGTAGTCGAACTTGGGGTGGTCTTGGACCGGTGGACTTGGCGATCCGGACAGCAAAAGGTACACAAACCGTGGTCGGTGGTGGCGGAAGCCAACGACAAAGCACTTCAGCACCGAGGTCCCGCAGCGCATCAGCGGCAGGAGGCAGGCCCTAACAGAGACGATCATGGCGGACGGAGGCGAAGGGGAACGCGACGAGGCGGACGGAGGCGAAGGTCGCCGCGCAGACGCATGGAGGCGCGGGCGGGTTGGTGGCTCGGTAGAAGGCCATGGAGGGCACGGCTTTGTCCGGAACCGAAGGACACGAGGCGAACGGGCAGGAGCACGACGGCGATCTCGCAGAGCAGCGCCGGCCTCCTGCTGCTAGTCGCCGACGACGTCGTCGGACGAGCGGCAGGGCCTCGGGCGTGGATGCAGCCGCTGGGGTCGGCGAATGGAGGCGGGCGACGGAGGAGCTACCGAGGGACGAGGGGCCGGATGGACGGACCTGCACGGGCTCCAAGGCGCAGGAGGAGGCGAGGCAGAGGAGATCCCCTGGTGTCTCCGTCGACCCGGGGTCGAAGCGAGCAAGGGGAAGGAGCTCCTGGCGTGGGGCTCTGAGGACGGGCGCAGGTGGAACTCCGGCAAGCGGCCGGACGGAGAGGGATCGGCGCGGCACCAAGGGCGGCGAGGAGGCGCCATGGAGGAGAGGAAGGAGGCCGAGGGGATCGCGCGAGGAGGTGAGCGGGGTCGAGCGCTGGCGCGCGGAGAGAGATGGGGTCGGGCGATGAGGGAGAGAAGGGGATCGAGAGGAGGCGTGCGGCGCTGGAGGGAGGGAACGAGAGGAGGAGATGGGATCGAGCAGAGCTCTCCCTTGCGGCTAGGGTTAGAGGGGGTTGGTGGGCCTTGGGCCTCGGGAGGCTAGGCCGGCCTGGTGGAGGAGAATGGCCAGGGGCCGGCTGGGCCTAAGAGGCCGGCTAGGCACTCTCTCTCCCTCTCTTATATATTTTCTTAGCAGAAAACAATTAAAGAGAGACAAAAAGAAAGAGAGGGTTAGGGAAAGAATTTGGGAACGAGGACAATTTTCCGGACTCATAAAAATATGAGGAATTTAACAAAATGGCCCGAGGATTTTGGTGGAACTCCGAAAATGATGAAACAATATCGGCAAGGTTTTGAGGTCAACTCGAGCAGAAAAGGCATGGGATTTATTATGCAAGTGGGTTATGGTGATTCCAAAACAATGGAATATTTTTAATATAGCTCCCTAATATTGGGAGGATATGTTATAAAGAGAAGTCACCATGTGAATCCTCGGTTTAAATGGACCAAGATCCATACGATTTTTATTTAGTTGAGTTTTAAAATTAATGATATGATGGCATGATGACATGATGCAATGCAAGAGATGACATGATGAATGCACAGACAAAACAAAACACACGACAAAACTCGGAAACCCTGGAAGACAACTGAAGCTCCGGTCTTGGGGCGTTACATCTCATGACACATTCATCATTGTCATATTGCTTAGCATGATCATGTAGTTGACATAGTATTTGTGGCAAAGCCACCGTTCATAATTCTTTCATACATGTCACTCTTGGTTCATTGCATATCCCGTACATCACGGAGGCATTCATATAGAGTCATACTTTGTTCTAGTATCGAGTTGTAATCATTGAGTTGTAAATAAATAGAAGTGTGATGATCATCATTTTTCTAGAGCATTGTTGTGACGCCCCCGATTCAATCGTACACTAATCATGCACGCAAACGTGTACGATCAAGATCAGGGACTCACGGGAAGATATCACAACACAACTCTAAAAACATAAATAAGTCATACAAGCATCATAATACAAGCTAGGGGCCTCGAGGGCTCGAATACAAGTGCTCGCTCATAGACGAAGTCAGCGGAAGCAACAATATCTGAGTACGTATATAAGTTAAACAAGTTTTCCTTAAGAAGGCTAGCACAAACTGGGATACAGATCGAAAGAGGCGCAGGCCTCCTGCCTGGGATCCTCATAACTACTCCTGGTCGTCGTCAGCGGGCTGCACGTAGTAGAAGGCACCTCCGGTGTAGTAGGAGTCGTCATAGACGGTGGCGCCTCGCCCTAGGCTCCAAAGATCCGTTGCAACAACCGAGAGGAAAGAAAAGGGGGAAAAGAGGGGGGAAAGCAACCGTGAGTACTCATCCAAAGTACTCGCAAGCAAGGAGCTACACTACATATGCATGGGTATATGTGTAAAGGGCCATATCGGTGGGTGAATGCAGAATGCCGTAATAAGAGGGGATAGCTAATCCCGTCAAGACTACGCTGAGCCACCTCCATCTTGCAAAGATGTAGAAGAGAGTAGATGGTAAGTTCACCAAGTAGCATCGATAACATAATCCTAACCGACGATCCTCCTCGCTTCCCTGTTAGAGAGCGGTCACCGGGTTATATCCGCACTTGGAAGGGTGTGTTTTATTAAGTATCCAGTTCTAGTTGTCATAAGGTCAAGGTACAACTCCAAGTCGCCCTGCTATCAAGATCACGGCTATTTGAATAGATAAACTTCCTGCAGGGTGCACCACATAACCCAACACGCTTGATCCCATTTGGCCGACACACTTTTCTAGGTCATGCCCGCCTCGAAGATCGCCCGCAGCCCCACCTAGGCCAACAGAGAGGTCAGCACGCCGGTCTAAACCTAAGCGCACAGGGGTCTGGACCCATCGCCCTTAGCACACCTGCATGTTGCGAACGCGGCCGGAAGCAAACCTAGCCTAGCAGGCGTTCCAGTCCAATCCGGCGCGCGCTGCTCAGTCGCTGACGTCACGAAGGCTTCGGCTGATACCACGACGCTGAGTGCCCATAACTGTTCCCACGTAGTTGGTTAGTGCGTATAGACCAAATGGCCAGACTCGGATTAAATACCAAGATCTCGTTAAGCGTGTTAATGATGTAACCGCGGACACCGACCAGGGCTAGGCCCACCTCTCACCTAGGCGGTCTCAACCTGCCCTGTCGCTCCGCCACAAAGATCCACTCGCAGGTACTCCTACGAGCCGACCCGTCTTTAGTCACCACAAGTATCATGTAACAGTATATAACTATATACCCGTGATCATCTCCCGAGTGATCACGGCCCGATAGTATAGCAAGGCAGACGGACAAGAATGTAGGGCCACAGATGGAATACTAGCATCCTATACTAAGCATTTAGGATTGCAGGTAAAGGTAACAACAATAGTAGCAAGGACAGGCTATGCATCAGGATAGGATTAACGAAAAGCAGTAACATGCTACACTGCTCTCATGCAAGCAGTATAGAGAAGAATGGGCGATATCTCGTGATCGGGGGCTTGCGTGGTTGCTCTGGCAAGAAGGGGTCGTCAACACCGTAGTCGTACTGGGTAGCAGCGGCGTCGGTCTCGGTGTCTAACGACAGAAGAGGGGGAAGAACAATAAATATAATGCAAACATAACCATGACGATGGAAGACATGACAATGCGCGGTGCTAGTGTGCCCTAACGCGGTAGGAGGTGATACCGGCGAAGGGGGAAACATCCGGGAAAGTATTCCCGGTGTTTCGCGTTTTCGGACAGAAGAACCGGATGGGGAAAGTTGCGTGTTTGCTATCTAGGGATGTGTGGCAGACGAACGGGCTACGTATCCGGATTCGTCACGTCGTTCTGAGCAACTTTCATGTACAAAGTTTTTCCATCCGAGCTACGGTTTATTTTATATCAATTTTAAAAGATCTAATCATTTTTAGAATTTATTTAATTAATTTAATTCAACATTATCCAAAACAGGGCATGCTGATGTCAGCATGACGTCAGCATGACATCAGCAGTCAACAGGGGTGTGGACTGGTCAAACTGACGTGTGGGTCCCGTTCGTCATTGACTAGACTAACAAATCATGATTAATTAGTTTAATTAGTTGTTTAGTTTAATTAATAAAAATTAATTAACTTAATTAATTCTTTAATGAATTAATTAAATTATGATTCATTTATTTTATTATTATTATTATTGTAATTTCATTTTCATTTTAATTAAAAGGGGCGTGGGGCCCCCTGGCAGTGGCCCATCGGGGCCTAGCGGGGCGGACACTAGCGGGCAGTGGCGTGAGCGCCCGAACGGGCACGAGCCCGAGAGGGCGCTGGGCACGCACGATGCACACCGCGCCGCGCGAGAGCCATCGAAGGGCGCAATGAGCGGCGGCAATGAGGGGTTCGAGGAGCGCCGGGCGGTGCACGCGAATCGAGGATGGCCGGGCACGAAGCGGCCGGGCCGCCCGGTCGTGGCGGCCGGAGATGGGCGCGAAAGCGCCGCACGAGGGCGCTGTGGCGCGGCGAAGGCGACGAGCGCTGCAGCAGCAGCGGGTTGCGACGAGCTACAGGGGGAACCGCGCCGCGGGGCTGTGGTAGTGGTGGCTGGGCACGGCGACGGCAGCAGGGAGCAGCGGCAGGGATCGGCGGTGAGCGGGCGGATGGGGTCGGGACTCGTCCTCGGGCGATGGATTGGCGCGCTGAAGAGGGCGTTCAAGCGCTGGCGCTCGTGCGCATCCAATAGGGCAAGCGGTAGCAGTGGGGGGTGGCCGGAGCACGAGGGAGAGTAGAGCTCCGGTGCGGTCGTCGATGGGGGAGAGGGAGGAGATAAGGCCGGAGCCTCACCGCGGGCCGTAGGGTCAAGGCAGCGGTTGTCGAGGAGGGGGATGGGGAGGACACGCGGTGGGGAGGAGATCCGGCGAGGAAGCGTTCTGGCGACGTGGTGGTGGCGACGACGGGCGACGGCATCGTGTCGGCGACGAGGCGAGGCCACGGCTTCAGGCGGGAGCAGCACGAGGAAGAGAAGGGGCGTGGAGAAGTCCGGGAGGGGCGGCACCGGCGGCGGCTTGCATCGGGCATGGGCGTGCGGGAGAAGGCGATCTAACATGAGCGTCCCTCCTCCGTGCATCGGCGTGTGTGTGTGTGTGTGTGTGTGTGTGCGCGCGCGCGTGTGTGTGTGCTCGTCGTGGTGGCGGCGCGGGGAGGAATCGGGAGAGAGTGGGGGGTTACGGGTTAGGGTTTTCCCCGGAGTAGGGATATGGAGGAGGGGAGTGGGGCGCCGGCTGGGCCGTGCGGGTGGGTTGGCTGGTTTGGGGCCGGCCTGGCTAGCAGCTGGGCCGACTGGCCCAGTGGGGAGGGGGGTTCTCTTCTTTTATCTTTTTGTTTTCTGTTTTGTATTTTCCTTTTCTTTAATTTATTCTTTTCTGTTTTCATTTATAGGTTCTTTTATTTTAGTTTTATGAAATACCAAGTTAGCACCTAAATTAGTATAAACAATATAGGCCACTGCCAAACCTAGTTTGAAGTCAAAATATAATTAGTTTAATACTTTCATAATTTCAAAAGCAATTAAATTATTATTTTATCCACTATTTTTAATTAGTCTAGGGCAGTCAATCATTTTACAAAAAGGTTGTTCCTCCACCAATATTACTTACGCATTATTTATCACATCCAGAACATTTTGGTTTTAACATTTGAAAACTTTTATTGCTTAACTTGATTTTGAATTTGAATTCGGAACAAGATTTGAATCATCGTGAAACTAACAACAGTAATCGTGGTGACGTGGCATCATTAGTATAAGGTTACTGTAGCTTAACTATCCGGGCGTCACAATTGTCCCAAGTGAGGAATATAAAAAAATGAGAGAAAAAGAGAGAAGGGACAATGCTACTATCATTTGCCACACTTGTGCTTCAAAGTAGCACCATAATCATCATGATAGAGAGTCTCCTGTTTTGTCACTTTCATATATTAGTGGGAATTTTTCATTATAAGAACTTGGCTTGTATATTCCAACAATGGGCCTCCTCAAGTGCCCTAGGTCTTCGTGAGCAAGCAAGTTGGATGCACACCCACTTAGTTTCTTTTGTTGAGCTTTCATACATTTATAGCTCTAGTGCATCTGTTGCATGGCAATCCCTACTCCTTGCATTAACATCAATCGATGGGCATCCCCATAGCCCATTGATTAGCCTCGTTGATGTGAGATATTCTCCTTTTTTGTCTTCTCCACATAACCCCCATCATCATATTCTATTCCACCCATAGTGCTATGTCCATGGCTCGCGCTCATATATTGCGTGAAAGTTTATAAGTTTGAGATTACTAAAGTATGAAACAATTGCTTGGCTTGTCATCGGGGTTGTGCATGATGAGAGCATTCTTGTGTGACGAAAATGGAGCATGACTAAACTATATGATTTTGTAGGGATGAACTTTCTTTGGCCATGTTATTTTGAGAGGACATAAATGCTTAGTTAGTATGCTTGAAGTATTATTATTTTTATGTCAATATGAACTTTTGTCTTGAATCTTTCGGGTCTGAATATTCATACCACAATTGAGAAGAATTACATTGAAATTATGCCAAGTAGCACTCCGCATCAAAAATTCTGTTTTTATCATTTACCTACTCGAGGACGAGCAGGAATTAAGCTTGGGGATGCCTGATACGTCTCCAACATATCTATAATTTCTTATTGCTCCATGCTATATTATCTACTGTTTTGGACATTATTGGGCTTTATTTTCCACTTTTATATTATTTTTGGGACTAACCTATTAACCGGAGGCCCAGCCTAGAATTGCTGTTTTTTTGCCTATTTCAGAGTTTCGAAGGAACGGAATATCAAACGGAGTCCAAACGGAATGAAACCTTCGGGAACATGATTTTCTCACCGAACATGATCCAGGAAACTTGGACCCTACGTCAAGGAAGCTTCAAGGAGGGCATGAGGTGGGGGCGCGCCCACCCCCCAGGGCGCGCCCTCCACCCTCGTGGGCCCCATGATGCTCCACCGACGTACTTCTTCCTCCTATATATACCTATGTACCCCCAAACGATCGACACGGAGCCAAAACCTAATTCCACCGCCGCAACCTTCAGACTCCACGAGATCCCATCTTGGGGCCTGTTCAAGCTCCACCGAGGGGGCATCCACCATGGAGGGCTTCTACATCATCACCATAGCCCTCCGATGAAGTGTGAGTAGTTTACCTCGACACTGGGCGCCCTCCACCTCGTGGGCCCCATGATGCTCCACCGACGCATTTCTTCCTCCTATATATACCTACGCACTTCAAACGATCGACACGGAGCCAAAACCTAATTCCACCGCCGCAACCTTTCAGACTCCACGAGATCCCATCTTGGGGCCTGTTCCGAAGCTCCACCGGAGGGGGCATCCACCACGGAGGGCTTCTACATCATCAGCATAGCCCCTCTGATGAAGTGTGAGTAGTTTACCTCAGACCTTCAGGTCCATAGTTAGTAGCTAGATGGACCCTTCTCTCTTTTTGGATCTCAATACAATGTTCTCCCCCTCTCTCGTGGAGATCTATTCGATGTAATCTTTTTGCAGTGTGTTTGTTGAGACCGATGAATTTTGTGTTTATGATCAAGATTATCTATGAACAATATTTGAATCTTCTCTGAATTCTTTTATGTGTGATTGGTTATCTTTGCAAGTCTCTTCGAATTATCAGTTTGGTTTGGCCTACTAGATTGGTTTTTCTTGCAATAGGAGAAGTGCTTAGCTTTGGGTTCAATCTTATGTGTCCTTTCCCAAAGGATGAGGGGCAGCAAGGCACGATTGTATTGTTGCCATCGAGGATAACAAGATGGGGTTTTTATCATATTGCATGAATTTATCCTCTACATCATGTCATCTTGCTTAGGCGCTACTCTGTTTTCATGAACTTAATACTCTAGATGCATGTTGGATAGCGGTCGATGGGTGGAGTAATAGCAGAGATGCAGGAGTCGGTCTACTTGTCTCGGGCGTGATGCCTATATACATGATCATACCTACATATTCTCATAACTATGCTCAATTCTATCAATTGCTCAACAGAATTGCTCACCCACCGTAAAATACTTATGCTCTTGAGAGAAGCCACTAGTGAAATCTATGGCCCCGGTCTATCTTCATCATATCAATCTTCCATCACTTTATTATTGCCTTTGCTTTTTTACTTTGCTTTTTATTTTACTTTGCATCTTTATCACAAAAATATCAAAAATATTATCTATCATCTCTATCAGATCTCACTCTCGTAAGTGATCGTGAAGGGATTGACAACCCCTTATCACGTTGGTTGCGAGGAGTTATTTGCTTTGTGCAGGTACGAGGGACTCGCGCGTAGCCTCCTACTGGATTGATACCTTGGTTCTCAAAAACTGAGGGAAATACTTACGCTACTTTGCTGCATCATCCTTTCCTCTTCAAGGAAATCCAACGGAGTGCTCAAGAGGTAGCAGGAGCCAATATGAGCATCCAGGTTCCACTATTGGTTATTGACCAGAGAGGTGTCTCGGTCATGTCTAGATAGTTCTCGAACCCATAGGGTCCACAGGCTTAACGTTCGATGACGATTTGTATTATGAGTTATGTGATTTGGTGACCGAAGTTTGTTCGGAGTCCCGGGTGAGATCACAGACATGACGAGGAGCCTCGAAATGGTTGAGAGGTAAAGATTCATATACTGGAAGGTAGTATTCGGACATCGGAATGGTTTCGAGTGGTTCGGGTATTTTATCAGAGTACCGAGGGGTTACCGGAACCCCCCGGGGAAGTATTGGGCCAACATGGGCCTTAGTGGAGAGAGAGGAGGGCCACAAGGGGTGGCCACGCCCCCCCCCCCATGGAAGTCCGTATTGGACTAGGGGAGGGGCGGTGCCCCCCTTTCCCTCTCCCTCTCCCTCTCCTTCCTTTTCCCCTCCGATAAGAAAGGAAAAAAAGGGGGTGCGAATCCTACTAGGAGTGGAGTCCTAGTAGGATTCCCCCCCCCCCATGGCGCGCCCCTCCTGGCCGGCCGCCTCCTCCTCCCCTCCTTTACGTACGGGGGCAGGGGGCACTCCAGAGCACATCGGTTGTTCTCTTAGCCGTATGTGGTACACTCCTCCACAGTTTACTCCTCCGGTCATAGCGTCGTAGTGCTTAGGCGAAGCCCTGCGCAGATCACATCACCATCACCGTCACCACGCCGTCGTGCTGACGGAACTCTCCCTCGACCCTCTGCTGGATCAAGAGTTCGAGGTACGTCATCGAGCTGAACGTGTGCTAAACTTGGAGGTGTCGTACGTTCGGTACTAGATCGGTTGGATCGTGAAGACGTTCAACTACATCAACCGCGTTATCCTAACGCTTCCGCTTTCGGTCTACGAGGGTACGTAGACACACTCTCCCCCTCTCGTTGCTATGCATATCCTAGATAGATCTTGCGTGAGCGTAGAATTTTTTAAAAAATTGCATGTTACGTTCCCCAACAATTGTGGGTCCGCGACAGAGATGAGTGGCCGAGGTACGGTTTGCAACCGATGCTTGCCAGCAACACCGATGATCTGGAGAAGATGGTGTGGTGCATGGTCCTGGACGACACCAATCTTGACATCAGACTCGGATCTGGTGTGTAGCGGCATGGGTGATTTGTTTTGGGTTTTCTTTAGAAAGTCTTCGTGTCTGGTTTGGGGCGGTGAGACGGTGGCGCTTGCCTAGTGTAGGAATAATGTCTTGTCCACCTTTGTCTCGTTTCGTTGGTGTGCTTATGCCGGTGGGCTGTGGAGTTGTGTTTCCGTCAGATTTTTGGGGATCCAGTCGGTGTTGTTACCGATGGATCCATGTTTTTGTTGTTTTCAAAGTTTCTACAAGTCCTTTTCTGCATTTATTTCTTCGAGGCGTCTATTTGCTTGCATATCGTGGTCACTCGAGCTACGATCACGGCGGGTAGCCGGTGGATGCACGAGGAAAAATACTTTAGCACCCCCAAAAAATATTATGTAATTTTATTCTTCTGTAAGGACGTGTTTGTAAGGACAATAATTAATATATGACCTTAGACCTTTTAAAAAAAGAGACATGTGAAATAAAAAATTTGGGCTCGTTTATATAAAATGGCGTAGATCAAAAAATACGGGAGCAGCCTTATGAACGATATTGATGAAGTCATCCCATGTACTTATGAACGATATTGATGAAGTCAACCCATGTGCTTTGTAGTAGTCGATGAACATCATCTCTTACTGAACAAAACGTCATTAAAAAACCTGAAATAAACCTAAAATATGCGAGCAAGCATTTAAAGTCCAGGACTTGAATCCTAATAGAATGATTTTCACCATAAAAAAGCTAATCGTTGGAAGTGCATTTAGTTTGCAAGGTCTTTTGTTAAATTGGATTTTAGCTGATCAAAGATGCCTAAAACACACCTACGAAGAAATCGAGCAAGATGGACAAGTGACACCTATCCCCGCCACGATGCAACCTCCGCGCAATGGATGGGCTTGAAGCAGAGTCCACAATGTGCTCGATACCGGTCCCACTTATTACCCATAGCGCAGTTGGTGGGTGTTGTGGGTCCACGATAGAGATGAGTGGTCGAGGTGCGGTCTGCAACCGATGCTCGCCAACAACGCCGATGATTCGGAGAAGATGGTGTGGTGCATGGTCCTGGACGGCGCAAATCTTGACATCAGACTCAGATATGGTGTGTAGAGCCATGGGTGATTTGTCTTGGGTTTTCTTTAGAAAGTCTTTGTGTCTGGTTTGGGGCGGTGAGACGGTGGCGCTTGCCTGGTGTAGGAATAATGTCCTGCCCACCTTTGTCCCGTTCTGCTGGTGTGCTTATTGCTGGTAGAGAGCTGTGGAGTTGTGTTTCCATCAGGTTTTTTGGGATCCAATCGGTGTTGTTACCGGTGGATCCGTGTTTTTACTGTTTTCAAAGTTCCTACAAGCCCTTTTCTGCATTTATTTCTTCGGGTCGTCTATTTGCTTGCATATCACGGTCACTCGAGCTACGATCACGGCGGGTAGCCAGTGGATGCACGAGGAAAAATACTTCAGCATCCCAAAATAAAATATAACATAATTTTATTCTTCTGTAAGGACGTGTTTGTAAGACAATAATTAATATATGACCTTAGACCTTTTAAAAAAAGAGACATGTGAAATAAAAAATTTGGGCTCGTTTGTACAAAATGGCATAGATCAAGAAATACGGGAGCAACCTTATGAATGATATTGACAAAGTCATCCCATATGCTTTGTAGTAGTCGATGAAAACATCATCTCTTATTGATTCAGGGGCGGACCCACGTAGACACACCCGGTGTCACAGGACACCGGGTAAGTTCTCCGATTACCTTAAGCGATAGGTGATATATCACGTGGGACACCGGTAAAATTTGTACGTGGACACCGGCTGAAGCGACGGTACCCAACTAGCCTTAAAAAAACCCAGCTAGCCACGACCCAGGCTATCGATCAATTCTGTTAAACTGTACGTGTTCTGTAAAAGTCCTGTATAGAAAGTCCTAGTCTTTAGGATCTGGGGCACTCTTCATGGTTTGCGTGCCTCTGATTCAGGAACAGCGGCAACAACGTGCCATATACTGAATTGAAGAGATAAGGAAGGACAAGATTCTCTCCAACTAATTTGATCGCTTTTATTTACACCTGCAACCCTAAAAATATCTGCGACTACTCATGGCTTCTTGCCTCCCCCTGCACAGATTCGTCACGGCGCGTCGCCTCACCCACCCGCCCAATCACCATCGAAGCGTCCGTGTTGCCATGGTCTATTCGCCTAATCGTTGGAGAATTGATGAAAAAAGTACTGCAAGTCGCTACCATCAAGTCCAAGTGCGTACCTATATAACTTCCTTCTAAATCTTTTTGTAGGTCTAGAGCTTTTAGTTTCAAGGATGTTACAGTTAAGAATTGAATTTCTGCGATTTGCTAGTGTTGGTACGTAAGAATCGAGTCCAAGTGGTACTCATTTATGTGGATCATTCCTTGCCCTTTGAATGCACAACTTAGAACAACACAATGTAAGTAAGTACATCTTCATAATTATAAATTCAACCAATATGTTTTATCTTTTTTTGGATGCTAGCATGTTCAAACTTAAATAGTGTAGCCTTAGCTGATTAAACTTGTGTTCATAATTTTTATGCTTTATTGTTCAACTTGGGCGAAAGACTTCATATAATCAACTACAAATTCAAGTAGAGCACTATTTTGATAAGGATATTTACTACTGGTTATCTAGAATTGTTGAGTATGTTAGTTTTATATGCATAACATAGCTTAGCGTCCACACATGTAATTTAGGCGTGGACACCGGGACATTTTCGTCCTGGGTCCGCCCCTGTTATTGAACAAAACGTCATTAAAAAACCTGAAATAAATCTAAAAATTTTGAGCAAGCGTTTAAAGTCCAGGACTTGAATCCTAATAGAATGATTTTCACCATAAAAAAGCTAAAAGTCGGAGCTGCATTTAGTTTGCAAGGTCTTTTGTTAAATTGAATTTCAGCTGATCAAAGATGCCTAAAACACAGCTAGGAAGAAATCGAGCAAGATGGACAAGTGACACCTATCCCCGTCGCGTTGCAACCTCCGCGCAATGGAAGGGCTTGAAGCAGAGTCCATAATGTGCTTGATACCGGTCCCATCTATTACCCATAGCGCCCTACATGGATGGGCTTGAAGCACCCCGAGACCTATGGCGGAATTATCCCACCTCACAACACGCAAGCCAATGAATAAATCAGTTTCCTAACGATCTGAGTAAGCGAACGTGGTTGGATGGTTATGAGGACTATGGTTTCCTTAGTCTACCAGAGTTAAAGTTCTAGACTTGACACTTGTGCTCGCATTTTTCTGGATTTATTTCAGGCCTTCCGGCGATGTGCGTTGTATGTGCGACTTCGTTTAATTTTCTTCCTTGCACTTGAAAAGAGAAACTATCCACAATTAAAACATTGAAAGGCTTAATAGCATCCAATAGTTATGCAGATT
Source organism: Aegilops longissima (assembly GCA_021605205.1). Taxonomy (NCBI): domain Eukaryota; kingdom Viridiplantae; phylum Streptophyta; class Magnoliopsida; order Poales; family Poaceae; genus Aegilops; species Aegilops longissima. The sequence continues at coordinate 218,306,843 of CM038682.1, forward strand.
GTTTTTCTAAATAGGCCGTCTAGAAAAACAATGCATAGAATTTTGGAAGTCTGAACTTCCCGTGCAGAGGTCATAAGAGAATATCTAGCGAACATCAGATTCTAGACAAATTAAACCTTTTTATGAAAAATTATGTTTGTCGAGGATGACAAGTTTCGCTGGCGAGTGAGCATGGTAAATCCGCCTCACTTCATTTTTTGCCAGAAAATTGACGTGCTCGCAAACTAAATTTGTCATCCTTGCATCAACATAAATTGTCATGGAAAATGTTCGATTTTCCATGTCTAATTTTTTTAGCATTTTCAGAAGAAATAGGTCAAATGAAGATATTCAGCCTTGCTCCATTTCTTTTTCAAAAGTTAAACATTGTAGAGTTTGACCTAGTTTATTGAGAAAAATATCAACATCAATAACATCGGATAAAAATACGGAAATGTTAACGCCCACACGTGTGGGCGTTTGCACATCGCCTACACGCCTCCATTACCACTCATTTTGCCACGTATGAATAGATGACATCAGCAGAATTTTTTTTGGTTTTCGGCTTAAAAATGTTGTATCTCCTAAATAAAAAAGCGAACTAAAAATCCGTTTTCACCATTAACTCCGTCTCGACGAGATCTTCAAAACTAGACCCCATGTTGATATGTTTCGACGAATTTTTTTTTGCCAGAAGTTGCCACGATGTTTACACTGCAGTTGCCATAGGGCTTAAACTAAAGTTGCCATGTGGCAATTTTAGTTTGTAGATCATGGCAATTTTAGTATTTTGATGATGGCAACTTCAGTATTTTGACCATGAAAATTATTTTTTGTATGAACCATGGCAATTTTACGTGCATGTATCATGGCAATTTTAGTTTATGGTTCATGGCAAGTCTAGTTTCTTAATTCCCCATTTTATAAATGTCAAAATTTACTTTTAAATGTAGAAGAAAATAGCTGAAACATATCATGGCAACTTCAGTGTAAACATCGTGGCAATTCATATGCAATAGACATGGCAAGTTTTAATCCAATTTTTTTTTTATCAAAACATATCAACATGTGATCTAGTTTCGAAGATCTCATCCCGAGGGATTTAATGGTGAAAATGGATTTTCAATCGGATTTTTCGTTTAAGAGATAAAACATTTTAAAAACTGAAAATCCAAAAAGATTCCTGCATGCGATGACGTGGCAATCTGTTTTCATTAGAGACGTGTGGTGCGTCTCCCTTCCTGCCACACGTGTGGCAGTTAGCGCAACCCTAAAAATAATATAGAAGTATGTCTCATGACATATCCAATGATTATACATTTGGTATCATAGATGTAGATAATTCTCTATATACTTGATCAAAGTTTACGAAAGTTTATACAAACCATATTCTTCTTCTTTTATTTTTAGGGAAGTAACTAGTAAGTTAATTGTTAAGAGCACCAGCCAAGAAAGGGTCGACCGTTGCCTTTGTAAGGAAACTCACGCATTTTAATTCCTCTGCATTTCATTTCATGTTACAGTGTAGCATTGTTATATAAAATATACACATATCGATCCCTAGGCTCTGGCTGGATGGGGACAACCTTTACCGTACGCCCCCTCCAGCGATCCCAGTCCAGCCTGATGCGAGCAAAAATAACATACAAAAGGCGCAGATCGATCAGACTATTCTAACAAAACCAAAGAAAAAATAGAAAGAAAACGAAAGAAAACAATGTGTCGCTTCCCAGTTGCTATCACCCCATCTTTCACTCGAATAGGCAAATAATAGTAGGCATCAAGTGAAGACGATTCAAGGTGACCATTGGTCGGGGACAGTCAGGAAGTACTTTGACATGGCCTTCCTGAACCTCTTCTTGTACTGGTCTGGAGAAATGATCGTGGGCATCCCGTCCTTGGAGCCCCCCAGAATCCCCGACGCCTTCACCCAGGTCTCCAGCTGTTTGTCCCACGTGTACTGCCGGAGATAGTCAATGATCCCCATCACCAGCTCTTTCTTCTCCTCGTCGATGCCAACCAGGAGGGAGTAGTCCATCACACCCACCGACTGCGGACAAGGAAACAGGCAGCACCAATGAGAATAGATCGTGCATGCCAAAGAGCAACTGGAGACGTACAATATTCACTTCATATGCTACACCTCAACACTACTAATCATTCAGATCGATTTTGTCAAACAGATACGGGAAATATACTAAAGATGCTAAGCCAAGCCCAGGGTGGCCGTTGACTTGACCAAGCCAGATCCGAATAGCCAAATGAACTAATAACTCGATAGTTGCCACGTTGACCAACCAAAATCATCGACCAGTCTGGCAACAAAAAATGTTTCAACTTTTGGAAACAGAAAACTCGTCATGCGTGGCTGCAAGTTCGATAATTTGCTCTAAAGAACCACATGTTGCGGCTCATCAAAGGGTTGTTCACCTTCACACCAATCCTTTAGCTTCTCACCAATATTGTTTTATAAGTTTATCTCTATAACCACTTTGGATGTCAGCAACAGGAAGGTAGGAAACATTTAACAGATTTAAGGAAACTTCTACTGTTTCAGTAAAAGAAACAAGGGGCCCGTGTGCTGTCTACCTAGAAACATGCAAAATTAAGTCATGTCATGGACTAGAATCAGATGGGGATCTGGACCAGAGTAGCACGACCATGCTGTGACCGCAGACGCACAACAGTGGCAGAAAAGGGGACCAGGACTGTGTTGATATATTTCTTATAGCTTCCTTATAATCCATAGAAATAAAACTACAACCCCTTAAATGGTTAACCCTCAAGAAACCCATCTCCAATATCAAGTAAACAAATTATCTTATCTCTAGTTAGGCCCCCGTGGCTGCACCAAAAGTTGAGCTACAGGCTCCAAGATTCATAGCTATTTCAGCATTATTATTTCAGAAAACAATATTTCAAAGTACTAAGTGTGAAAAGTGGAAACATGTGCATAACTATTTAACCCATCTAGCTTTCACTGGAACAGCATATAAATTGGTTGAAATCGAGCAGCTTTCAAGATCTTGTCATCTTTGTATCCGAGGCCTTCTAGACATGCTAGGTCGGTGCACCCTAGAATATATTACAAGCATGTAAACAACAGACATACACAACACAGTGAGTAAGGTCACTTACTGCCAGAAAAGAAGTATCGTTCCAGACAGCTCGTTCCAACCTTCTTTTTGCTTTGCTTCCAAGAAAAATGGGTTTTGTATGAAGTGTCTCTAATAGATTGAGATCTAAGAGAACCTTGTTGTTTCCTGATGTATCAGGGTTGTAACGGGAACGCAGGGATCCTTTCAGGTCATATATTCTTGATACCTTCCTCTTGAAAAATATGTTTTCCATGACCATTAATTCCATCTTCAGTTCCTTTCCATCTTTCATGTTCTTGGCAACGACCTAGTGCACAGATGGGTCGCAGTTAAGTTAAAAATAATTTAACCTTACAGGACCCTAGAAACACATGAGAATAAACTTAAAGCGGTACAAACCTGGTAAAGACCAAGAACTTTAGCAAGGCAAATTGGGCTTCCAGAGGATACAGACTCTGTTATATATTTGAAGTACTCAGTTGCGTAGTCCTCAAATGAATCTAATTCCGTCCGTGTCACTTGCTTTATGACAAATCTGTCATCCAGTGTCTTGGCAAAGTATACATTACTCTTGCCACCTTGAGCACTCCATCTCTTGCACCGGCTCAAAGAACGAATGTAATCCAGTTCATCTGCACAACACTTTTTTCTGATTGAATCAAACTGCTTTGCAAAATAACATATGACAGAAAATTTTGCCTTATCCACAGAACATGAGTCTTCATCCTCAAAAGAAACCGTCAAATGAATATCCTTGGAATTCATTTGAGATACATCTGACCAGCTTCTAGAAGTAGAATTCTGATCCAGAGAGTTCAAAACACTAGGTCTGTCCAATTCATTATGCAGATTCAGCACTGGCAACATGAAACTACGATATTCTGGAACAGTCATGGCATGGGCTATCATACTGGACGGCTCATCATCATACACTGGAACAACAACATCTGAAACACTTTGTGATAGAAGGAAACGACCCTCACCATCAACCATACCAGGAAGTGACAGCTTATTTGTGAAGGTCGGGGACAAACCCCTGCCTGTTCTCTCAAGCGCCCTAGGAGGCCTTTGGGAATAAGCTCTTCTTATGCTTACATTTGAATCGTCGACAGGTGATAACCCATTTCTGAAATTGATTCCAGAATCAAATGATTTAATTCTAATTGGAGCCATAACATTCTGGTATGAGGAGCCATTCATCAGAGCAGTAGGTGCGACTAGAAGTGTCTCCACGCCAGAGCCAGTCCATGCCAAGTCAATTCTATCAGAAAGATTTGATGGAGAAGACTCTGACTTCTCCAATGTCTTCTCAAGCTTAAGTTCATCAGCCACCACCCCATTGCTCTGTACTTCACATGGGTGCGGGACAATGTGGAGACCAGCAGAACTAGCAGAGCCTTCAACAGACTGGTGGTATACTTCATCTATGTTGGTCAATCCAGAATGTGACACAGTTGTGTCACCATGTTCTCTTCTGAGCAATGGCTTCCCACTATCTGTGATAAACGAACTTGACTGAGAATATTCTAGTGACTTCTCCATATTCTCCTGTATGCTGGAAATCTCAGCCTTTGAATCTTCTAACACGCTTTCAGGAAACTTCTTAGGACACTGTGCATCAGTTGCCGCAGTACAGTTTTTCTTGGTGAGTGAGTGCATCATGTGCAGACGGCGATCCCATACATGTGCATCAAGTACAAGCTCTCGCCTCAGGCGGTTGAGCTCTAGAACATCTACAGGTTCTCCAATTGTTTGCAAGTTCTGTATGCTACCAAACCCCGACAAAACCTGAAAAATGGTGTGCAAATACGGAAAAAAAAAAATCAACCCACTAGCACAGTATGTAGCCTACCACATACTTTAACAGCAGAATAAAATCATGTAACAGTCTAACTTACGTCATATTTCTTCCACTCAACTTTAATCAGATCTTTAAGATCAACAACATGTTTATACAAGCCCGCCTTCATGCTCACATCTTCTTGGGCTGAAACTGTCTTTTCAATGCAGTCAAGATTGTCAAAAATCACCCTGTAAAAGTTATCCTTCCTATTGGCTACCTGCAAGACAAGTTAACCATTTAAATAGGGCAATAAATTACACAGAAATATGTCAAAAGGGGCATTTCCAACACCCAGCTTAACTTTGCTCCATAAAGCTAGCTTTAGGGCCAAATGGTGGAGAAGCCCACAAAACTAGCTTCTCAGAGTGCATTAGCTTATAGCAGAAGTCGGCTAGAGAGAGGTGGGAGATAGGATGGTGAAAGGCTAAGAAGCAACTCCACCACAACTTATAAGCTTCAGCTTATTAAAAAGCTGGGTGATTTACTCAGCTTCAACTTTAAGCTAGGCCAAACAGGCCGTAAATAAACAAACTTATATTCAAATGAACATACATCACCAGCCTCCTCGATGAGCCAATCTTGTGCTGCTGGATAAGCAAAGTCTAATACTGAGGGTGGCAAGTTGACAGATAGGATGTCTACAGGAGAATAACGGAAGACGGCAACCATGCTTCCGAACCTGTTCATGGAGAATGGCAACAGTTACATTGACCTTAAATTTGAGAAGGTTGAATACAAGAATCCACCACATACCCATAGAAACGAAGACAGTCCCTCTGGAGGGAATGTCCACAGCAGGCAACTCGATTGGCTGTTGTGTGATTCGAAAAGCTAAGTTCAAGAAACTTCCCAAAAGAAAGTCCACATGCCGCATCAGACATCACTACTCTGTGTGTTGCCGGAGGGTTTCCATTTTTTTGTTTGCACCGGAGGCACCTGTGCCACATCCATATCTTCCCATCATTCCGTCCAGGTAACGGCTTTACAGATTCAAGATTTCTAACACCTATTGAAAGACTGCCTTGTTGATGAGTATAACATTGGACATGAGATTCTGCAGGTTCTTTGCAAGACTCACAGCACGAAGTCTGCAACAACGATGGAACACATTAATAAGGTAGTAGTAGCCTACTAGGTATCTGCTTGCAACCAAACAGGAAAATGGATGACAATACAGTACCTGATAAAACAGATCTTCACGAAAATACTTCCCAAGTGGCTTATCAAAATTACCGTAGAACTTTATGCGGAAGAGCTGAGATTGCTTGCATACAATTCTTTTCTGAGGGCATGCAACGGACAAGGAAACCAAAATGCTCTGTGCATTCTCGGATGTTGGGAAATACTCGGTGGGGTTCTCGTTATGATCAGGTACTGTTACTCCTGCATGTTCTTCGTCTGATGTATGATGGCAACCATTGTCCAACTCACTTTCAACTCTATAAATCCCACCAGCCATCTCATCTCGATGAACGTCATCAGGGTATTGCAAATCTGTTGGTGTCCCTTTTCCAACTAGAGGTGATTCACAATCATTATCGATAAACAATGTTGGGGGATGAGAAAACGTGTCATCAGTTCCAGGAATGTATTCTTCCTGACCAAGGTTAGGTTTCAAAAGGGATTGGTCAATAGTTAACACTTTTGAAGAACCATCAAGGAAATTTAGAGGCACGATGCAGCCCTTTTCTGAAGTTCTGTCACCAATGATTTGAAAATCATTCAAATTCTGCCGAGAATTACTTGAGGAAATATCTCCACCATTCATATGCTTCTCAAGTGGACGAGCTGGAAGATCCGAAGGGGTCTTTGGTAGTGTTGCACCCTCATCTGCAAGATATGAAGTCTCCAGTGATAGTTGATATGCTGCAAATACAGCAAATTGCAGAGCGAGTTTGACCTTCCTTAACTCTTCATAGGATGTGCCCCTTAGGAGGACCTAGGAAAAAAATTGTTGGTTGTATTAGATATGTCTTGCACAATTAAACTGCCACAATAGATAGGCACAAAGCGGAGCTCAAGATTGCCATCGTCAGCAGAGAGTAAAATAATGCCAAAAAATAGTATTGAAGAATACGTGTATAAAATTAGGACCAAAGTAACAATATGATGAGAATTGACCCTTCATTTTTTTTTTGAAATGGAGCAAGATCGTTAAAGGTAGCAAACAGTTCTATGTGCATTACCGTGCAGCCCAAGCGTCTTGGACAACCATCAAAGAACATCAGTGTCTTGATAGATTTTCTGTTAGAGTCCTTCGGAGCTAAAGATTCTGCAACTCTTTCAATCCAGAAAGCTTGGCATTGTCCAAGTCTTGCTGAAGTGATATTGTCAATGGATGAAGCAATTTTAGCACCTGTGCAGCGTGATATCCGTTCTAGAAGTGATCTCTTGACATTCAGTACTAAAGATATATCTTTTGCAAGAAGCTGTTGAGCATACATCGGCACACTCTTTTCAACCAACAAGACATGAGGCCGTTGGGCCTCTATCTTTGCAACAGCATTTTTAAGATATTCCTTTTCCTGTACATATCACGCTTTCAATGTTAACTACGGACATACTGAGAGCTATTAGGATAAATACACTTCAGCTGACAAAGAATGTAGGCATTACCTGTTCAAGAATGCTGTTTATCGATGCTAGTTTGTTTGTAACCTTTTGATGTTCCAGTGCTCCTCCCAAAAGAAGAATTCTAGGATTCTCATGCTTTGACACCATGCGTTTATGTTTTACATTCTTAGAACAAACAACGCCTTTAATGAAAGTACTGCAAATAAACAGATGAATAGTCCTTTAGCTCCAAAAATACCATGAAAAATATCATATAATCACTCAGCACAGCTGAATCATTATAGGGCATACCTATCTTTGGGAGTCCCTGATGCTACGCATTTAACTTTGACATAGTTGGTGGGATCCATGCTACCACCCTTGCTTGTATCTGGCTGCACAAAGGTAGCTGCCTGCCATGCTAATAAGGATACTATGTCCGACCATCCATCCACGAGGTCAACTCCATGACCTTGGAGCAATTGGGACACAAGAGCCCTGAAATGCCCATGTAAAGCATTCCTTAGGAACTCTTTATGAGCTATATTCTGTTTTCCTTTGGTCCCTGGTAAATCCTCACTACCACCGCACTCATGGTTAACACGTTCAAAGGTCTTCCCATCACCAATAGCACTGTCATCATCGTCGTCATCATATTGAAAGAAACCGTTTTCGGAGTCATCACCCTCATCTTGAGGTGGCGGAGGATGCCATATGAGTCCATTATTACTCTCAAAATCAATTGGCTGTATAATATTGTCATGATGTTCATCATCGCAATTGGGTGAATCCATCAAATAATCACCATCATCGTAGCCATGGCCAGAATTCAAAGAGTATATAGGAGAATTTTGGCTGGCATGACCATTTATCCCGGAGGGAGGACTTGTGCCTACTTGTCCCGATCGTCTCATAGGACTATATAACGGGCTCGAATTTCCCAGCCTGAATGTGTACAGCCTACTAATATTTGTGCTCACAGAATCCGTATCAGAAGTATCTTGAGAAAACTCACTGCCGGGGGAGAAATACCGGTCTCGGTCTGAGTCCTCACCGTCTTCATAACCAATACTCCTACATCCAACAAATTTTATTCAGTCAACATATCAAGTTATGCCCTCCATGGAATGTAAGGAAGTCAAATACTCACCCTGGCGTTGAGCATCGGAGAGGACCAGGTGAGGAGAAACGCCGCCACCCAGCAGACCTCGACGAAGACGGTGTCGGGACACGCTCCGGCGGCGACATCGCAGCCCCATCCAACCCGTCACCGCGCTGCTCCATGGCGGCACCTCGGCCACCGTTAATAGGCCGGACGCCGAGGTCGGAGCGGTCGCCGCCGCCGCAGTCCGTCATCGCAAGGTCGGTAACCCAAGAATCGGACTTCCGCGGGACGGGAACTCCCATAAAAGCAGCAAAAACCACAAAAAACCAACTGCCGAGGAGGCCCAAACCTAGCAACTTCTTGATTTCTCAGTAGACCCTGTACCAAATTACACACCACAAATCACGGGAAAACAAGCACGCCAAAACGAGGAGCCACAAACCGTTAGAGGGGAGCTAAAAGGGACCCCGCAGAGCGCCTAATCCTAGCGTTTCTTGGGATCTGCACATCCAAGGCATTTCCTCGAGCATGTAGCGGGCAGGAGGGCAGCAACATCGCTCGAGGCTCCACAGTCCAGTGGCTGCTGCGGGAGGGAGGCGTCGGCGGCGGAGTCGAAGGGGGAGCGGAGTCCGGGGTAGGGGGAGGCGGAGGAGGATGGGGAGGAGGCGAAGGTGCCCATGGAGGGGAAGCTTTTGCGTGTGAGGGGAATGGAGGAAGATATAGAGTAGAGAAAAAGGTAAGCGCGGTAGGAGAAAGGGAGGAAAAAAAAGAAAGAGTTCGGTGGGTGCCGTTGGTTTTGGTTTTATTGTTTTTCCTGCCTTTTAATTCGCTTATCTTCTTTCCTTTTTGCCTTTCTTTTGACTTCTGTCTTTTTTATAGTAGGAAAGAAATCAGGACTTGTATTTCTTGATAGGAAAAAAATCTGAGAAAAAATATATTGCGTTTCTTTCCTTTTATGAATTATGATGGAGCTTTTTTTAGGGGTGTGGTGAAGCAAAATCCGGATTGTGGATTTGAGTTGCCTTTTCTCTATGTTCAAAAGTTATTTTCTTCCATTTGACAAAAGGTGTTCCCTATTGAGACTTTGCAACATGTGCGTTGTGCTCTGTTTTGATTGCACGAGGTCTTTGATGTCATTTTCGTGTAGAGAAACCTTGAGCGCCATTTCACCTCATATTTCGTGATTTTGTCAAATAGGGACATGTTGTCCCCCAAAGGCCAAACGGAGAATATACTGAAGTCGTCACAATTTTAATAAAATATATTTTCCACAAAATAATCAAGAAAATATATGAAACACAAATTATGAAATTGTGTCACAAGTTATAGAAAAAATTGCGGTACTCGCTAATTTCAGTCACACACTCGTTCTTAAGTCCTAGTCGTCACCAATTTATCATAGTAAGGTCCATTTTGTAACTTTAAAATTGTTGTTAAATGTAAAAAAAAATGTTTACTATAACCCTCACCCATCTAGAGCATCCTTACAATCACTACCTCGTACAGTTCCTTCACATGTACTCCCTCCGTTCCATAATGTAGCGCATATAGATTTTCTACAAAGTCAAACTTTATAAACTTTGACCAAGTTTATAGAGAAAACTATTTATATCTACAATACAAGATGTATATAATATGAAAGTATGTCTTGTGATGTATCTAAGCACATGTATTTGGTATTCTAGATGTATATGATTTTCTCTATAAACTTGGTCAAAGTTTATAAAGTTTGACTTTTAGAAAAATCTATATGCGCTACATTGTGGAACGGAGGGAGTATCTTTTTGTTCTCATGGCTTGTAAAAGCATCATGTAGAGGTGTGTCTCCAGCGGATCTGTCTTTCATGGATCTGCTCGAATCTGGTCGACGTTTGTTTACATTCATGTGTTTTCAGGTCGGATCTTTCTGACTACGCTACTTTTCATCGGCGGCGGTTGTTGTTCTGTTGCGCTGGTCCAATGGAACCTTAGCACGGCGACTTCCTGATTGTTTACTACAACAAGTTTTAGCGGCTCCCGCAAGGGAGGGACAATGACGGCGGCGCGTCTTCGACTCGTTTCAGTATTTGTAGTCGTCGCTAGATGGTCTACGAATCTGGATGTAATTTTTATTATTTATTGTGTTAGTTGTACTGTCATAATTGATATTGTAGTTCATCAACGAAAATAAATATGATATTGTAGTTCATATTTCTCTTTTTCACTTGGATATATTCTCTTAAGGAGAAGAGCGAGGCACATGCAATCTTGCTTTTTTGCAAGAAGATCTCAACGTCAACTTGTTACAAGGAGCGGCAAGAAACCGAGTTCAAAGACATTAGTGTACAAGAATTTCTTGAGAAAAAAGGGGTCAAGCAGTACGCTGCTCCCCAGCTCAAATACACCTTTGTGAACAGTAAAAACCAAAAGAAAGTAAATCAACTCAAAAAATCTGCTTTTTTACAACAAACATTGTTGAATGTTCTACATATATGCATTTTTCGTGAAGATATAACGTTCCCAATGCTTTGGGGGAAAAACAAAATCAATGCTAAAAAAAAAGACCCTCTTTTCATGCATTTTGAAGTGTTGATTTTGTTATTTTTACACCCATCTTTTCTTAAGTTTAAACTTAACATTCTTAGATATTTTGTTTGAATTTCAGTTTAACTTGCCTACTGATCACTAAGAATTGCAAATATGTGCAAACCTCCTTGTTTTGTAAGGTTATTGCAGATATGTACGTCAAAAGGAGGAAATGAAGACATATCTAGAATGTAGTCACAAAGGGATCATTTCTATATAAAGATGGTCACTAACCTTAATGAGTGATCATTGATTAAGGGCTCGTCCCCGGAAACGAGCGTCCGATCCACCGCTGGCCAAGCCAGGCCCGGTGGGGGGATAACCCCGGAGCGCTGCAGCGGCTTGTCCCCATGGCAGCGCAAACCGCCGACCTTTGTCGTCGCATGGCTCGACGGAAGAGACCTCGCTCTTAACCGGTTGTGACGTGCCACCCGACTGGCCCCTTTTTCACCGCACGCTCAACACCTATTTCGGTACGTGTCGCGGTGATAAAAAAAACAGCCACCCTAAGCAGTGGTGACATGACAAGCGTCCGTTCTCGGAGCCAAGAGAAGAGGACACATGCCCCTGCATTTAATGCAATAGGCGCATGATGGATGCTACGCAATGTACATGCATGCCATCTGTAGCTATTGTGGTGACCCCTTACACTATAAAAGTAGGCTCAAGCTACCAACCACAGGGATGACTTTTGGTCAGTTAGAAACACTAGCTTAGAGGTTGCTTTTCCCTTCCAGGGAACAAGCAACACCACTCCACTCTTTGTAAAACTTCATCCACCAAAGAACAACCAAAAAGCAGGAGTAGGGTATTACACACAATGCGACCTGGACCTGGATAAATCATCGTGTTTGTGATCACCCATCGTCGAGGTAGAATTCGAGCTCGTCGCGCCACCTCCGAACCAACTAAAAGGGACGGTCTCCCGCCCCTGGTGTCGCACATGTCTCTGGACGCGTAGCGTCGACATCTGGCGCCCCAAGGGGCGCGCACTCGGATATGGTTGGACTTCATTGTCATCATCGCCTTCAACAAACTCGAGCTCAGATGATGGCAAACGCGTGCTCGGATGCCTCCACTATCGAGTGCGTGCCCGAGGAGGGACACCGGGGCGTGGACAAAAGGGGGCAACTCCTATTACTTCCTCGGAGTGATCTGCGCACAAACGCACCCCCGCGCGGGATCGGAGAAAGCACGGCGGCCTGCCGCGCCCTCATGCAATCCACACGATATCGCACACCCGAGTCACACAGCGACTGGGATCTATTCCAAGAGTTGGATCTCCTCGTGAAAGAGCTGGGCGAACTACTCCAGCAGTTGGTCGCTTCCCAGTCTCTTTCTAGCCTTCACTTGTACTAAGCGGGAACACCGCTTGTGCATCCACTTCCATAAACCCCAAAGTTGTTCCACATGAGTCACCATACCTTCCTATATGCGGTATTTACCTGCCGTTCCAAGTAAATTTGCATGTGCCAACCTCTAAACCTTCAAATGATAATCTGTTTTGTATGCTCGAATAGCTCATGTACCAACTAGAGTTGTCAATATCTTTCATGCTAGGTGGGTTATTCTCACGATGAGTGGACTCCGCTCATCATTCACGAGAAAATGGCTGGTAACCGGGATGCCCAGTCCCATGCTCAAAGCAAATCAAATCAAAATAATTGCAAACAAAACTCCCCCAGGACTGTTGTTAGTTGGACGGTACCCGTTGTTTCAGACCAGCCATGGAGTGTGCTTGTTGGTGGTGGGGGAGTATAAACTTTACTATTCTGTTTGGGAATCGCCTATAATGTATGTAGCATGGAAGATACCGAGATCTCTTAGTTGCTACGTTGACAATGAAAGTATACCGCTCAAAATATTATTCAATCTCTATTTCAAAACTCGAGCTCTGGCACCTCTGCAAATCCCTTCTTCCCTCTGCGAAGGGCCTATCTATTTACTTTTATTGCCGAGTCATCATCCTCTTATAAAAAGCACCAGATAGGGAGCACCACTGTCATTTGTATGCATTGTTATTAATTTATATTGATTATGACTGTGACTGAATCTTTTTTACCATGAATTACAATGTCTAGTCAGTCCTTGATCTTCAGGGTTGCTCTGCATTTATGTTTTGCGGTCTCAGAAAGGGCTAGCGAGATATCATCTTGTTATATTATATCATGATTGTTTTGAGAAAGTGTTGTCATCTGAGATTTATCATTATTGCTCGCTAGTTGATTATGTCATTGGTATGAGTAAATGTGAGACCTAAAAGTTATTGTGAATATGGTTAGTTCATAATTTTGCAAAAAAACCTGAATGTTGGCTTTTCATATTTGCAACAACAAGATCAAACAGAGTTTGTAAATTTTTTTTCTTTATCACTTTCAGTTTATCAACTGAATTGCTTGAGGACAAGAAAAGGTTTAAGCTTGGGGGAGTTGATACGTCTCCAACGTATCTACTTTTCCAAACTCTTTTGCCCTTGTTTTGGACTCTAACTTGCATGATTTGAATGGAACTAACCCGGACTGACGCTGTTTTCAGCAGAATTGTCATGGTGTTATTTTTGTGCGGAATAAAAAGTTCTCGGAATGACCTGAAAATCAACGGATATTATTTTTGGAATTAATAAAAAATTTGGCGAATGAATCAGCACCAGGGGGCCACACCCTAGCCACAAGGGTGGGGGCGCGCCGTCCGACCTTGTGGGCCCCCTGGACCTTCACTGACCTCAACTCCAACTCCATATATTCACGTTCGGGGAGAAAAAAATCAAAGAGAAAGATTCATCGCATTTTACGATACGGAGCCGCCACCAAGCCCTGTTCTTCCTCGGGAGGGCAGATACGGAGTCTGTTCGGGGCTCCGGAGAGGGGAGTCCGTCGCCATCGTCATCATCAACCATCCTCCATCACCAATTTCATGATGCTCACTGTCGTGCGTGAGTAATTCCATCGTAGGCTTGCTAGACCGTGATGGGTTGGATGAGATTTACCATGTAATCGAGTTAGTTTTGTTAGAGTTTGATCCCTAGTGTCCACTATGTTATAAGATTGATGTTGCTATGACTTTGCTGTGCTTAATGCTTGTCACTAGGGCCCGAGTGCCATGAACTCAGATCTGAACCCTTTATGTTTTCATGAATATATTTGTGTTCTTGATCCGATATTGCAAGTTATAGTCACCTACTACGTGTTATGATCCGGCAACCCCGGAGTGAGAATACTCGGGACCACTCTCGGTGATGACCGTAGTTTGAGGAGTTCATGTATTCACTAAGTGCTAATGTTTGGTCCAGTATTCTATTAAAAGGAGGCCTTAATATCCCTTAGTTTCCAATAGGACCCCGCTACCACGGGAGGGTAGGACAAAAGATGACATGCAAGTTCTTTTCCAAAAGCACGTATGACTATATTCGGAATACATGCCTACATTATATTGATGAATTGGAGCTATTTCTGTGTCACCCTATGTTATAGCCGTTGCATGATGAATGCCATCCGACATAATTATCCATCATTAATCCATTGCCTATGAGCTTTTCACATATTGATCTTTGCTAAGTTACTTTTCTGTTTGCCATTGTTACAATTGCTCCGAAACTACTACTATTACTTTTGCCACTGTCACCGTTACTTCCATACTACTTTGCTACTAAATACTTTCCTGCAGATATTAAGTCTTCCAGGTATGGTTGAATTGACAACTCAACTGCTAATACTCAAGAATATTCTTTGTCTCCCCTTGTGTCGAATCAATAAGTTTGGGTTGAATACTCTACCCTCGAAAACTTTGTGATCCCCTATACTTGTGGGTTATCATTTATCATCATAACCCCTTTGATTTCCGGCAACAATTCAAGAATAATGCTGATTAACACTATTAAAAACTTGTTGGATTATATCTAAAATATGACTTCCTTTTTAAGATTATCATCAAAGATTTGATTATCCCCAAGTAAATGTCTTAACGCATAATCACTATTATAAAAAATTTCATCTATCACCAGTTTTTCACGATTCATATCATAGAAATCAAAGATTTCCCTAGCTTCCCATATTATGTAGTCAAATTCATTCATAAGGACAAGAGTGGCCAACTTTTTAGCCTTGGAATTCTTTATAACGGGTAGCTCAAAAAAATCTTTGCAAGATAGGATGAGTACGGATAAATTTATTTTGAAATTTCATAACTAGTACTGAAATAGCTTCCGCATAAGATTTAGTCCTCTTAAGTATAGGAACATCATCAAGACTTAAATATCCAACACAATTGAAAAAATCTTGGATATGTTCTTTTCCCATAACATTCCCTTGCCCCAAAACAAAAGTTTTAGCATCCAGATTGCCAGATTGTCCAATTTTAGGACTTAGGCAATCATCTGTTTCTGCCATACCAAAGTCACTCATGATTGCAAACAAAGGCTAGATCTGACGAGAAAACGAAGAATGAAAAAGAGGGCGAATGAAATGACAAATTTTGGTGAAGTGTGAGAGAGGAAAACGAGAGGCAAATGGCAAATAATGTGAATTGCAAGGAGATGAGATGCAACGACGCCATAAATTCCTTTTGATGTTTGCTTGAACTACGTCAGTATTTTCCCAAAGAGGAAGGGATGATGCATCACAGCAACGGTAGGTATTTCCCTCAGTGATGAGACCAAGGTTATCAAACCAGTAGGAGAACCACGCAACACTACGTGAACGACACTTGCACACAAATAACAAATACTCGCAACCCGACATATTAAAGGGGTTGCCAATCCCTTTCAGGCAACGGCGCCAGAAATTGGCAAGTAGACGGGATAAAAAATATGATAGATTGGATAAATAAATCTCGCGGGAACGCGAGATAAAATAAATAAGAATAAATTGCAACAAGGTATTTTTATATTTTTGGTTTAACAGATCTGAAAATAAAAGCAAATAAAAATAGATCGCGAAGGAAAATATAATAAAGAAGAGACCCGGGGGGGTGTAGATTTCACTAGTGGCTTGTCTCGAGAAAAATAGCAAACGGTGGGTAAACGAATTACTGTTGGGCAATTGATAAAACTTCAAATAATCATGATGATATCCATGCGATGATCATTATATAGGCATCACGTCCAATATTAGTAGACTGACTCATGGTTGCATCTACTACTATTACTCCACACATCGACCGCTATCCAGCATGCATCTAGTGTATTAAGTTCTTGGAGAAACGGAGTAATGCAATAAGAACGATGACATGATGTAGACAAGATCTATTTATGTAGAAATAGACCCCATCTTGTTATCCTTAATAGCAACGATACATACATGTCGGTTCCCCTTCGTCATTGGGATCAAAGCACCGTAAGATCGAACCCATCACAAAGCACCTCTTCCCATTGCAAGATAAATAGATCAAGTTGGCCAAACAAAACCCAAATATCGGAGAAGAAATATGAGGCTATAAGAATTCATGCATATAAGAGATCAAAGAACTCAAATAACTTTCATGGATAAAAAGATAGATCTGATCATTAACTCAAAGTTCATTGGACCCCAACAAACACACCGCAAAAAGAGTTACATCATATGGATCTCCAAGAGACCATTCTATTGAGAATCAAAAGAGAGAGAGAGAGGAAGCCATCTAGCTACTAACTATGGACCCGTAGGTCTACCAAGAACTACTCACGCATCATCAGAGAGGCACCAATGGACATGATGAACCCCTCCGTGATGGTGTCTAGATTGGATCTGGTGGTTCTGGAACTTGCGGCGGGGGTGGAATTGATTTTTGTCGACTCCCCTAGGGTTTCTGGAATATTGGGGTATTTATAGAGCAAAGAGGCGGTGCGGGAGACCACCGAGGTGGGCACAACCCACCAGGGCACGCCTGGACCTCCAGGCGCGCCCTGGTGTCTTGTGCTCACCTCGAGCTCCCTCTTCGGTACTTCTTTGGCGCACTTGATGTCTTTTGGTCAAAAAATTCCATAAAAAGTTTGGCTGCGTTTGGACTCCGTTTGGTATTGATTTCCTACGATGTAAAAACATGCAGAAAATAGCAACTGGCACTGGGCACTATGTCAATAGGTTAGTACCAAAAATGATATAAATGATTGTAAAACATCCAAGAATGATAATATAACAGCATGGAACAATAAAAAATTATAGATATGTTGGAGACGTATCATGCCTCGCGAGGGAGGATGAATGTGCGAGTACAAGTTGCCTCGGGAGGCTTCTGGAGCGGCTCCGGGCTTGAGGGGTGGATGAACTCTCTCTCTCTCTCTCTCTCTCTCTCTCTCTCTCTCTCTCTCTCTCTCTCTCTCTATCTCTCTCTCTCGGTGGTGGTCTAGCTCTACTTATACTGGCCCAGTCCTCTTCCCTGAAAGCACTCGGTGGGAAGGGTTGTCACAGCGACCAATTTTGAAGGGGAATAGGAGTACACCTTATCCTGACAAAAGGTGGTCTCCGCCTGCCAAATCTTCTGGCCAAGATGCGCAGGTGGACTCGGCGATAACCTCCGTCCCGACGAGTCCGCCGTCCTGGTCTTGTTGCACCGAAGAGGTAACCTTTGGGGCTGCCTTGGGAACCCGTGTGCTGACCTTGTCTCTTTAGCACCAAAATGGAAATCTTCACCATCCGCGCTCGCTGGCACGGGTCCTGGCGACGCTCTTCATGGTGCACGACACCCACATGCAGCGTGAAGCATAGCTTGCCGAACTCGTTGAATCCGCCCGCGATGGGCCTCGGGCAACGTCTTCGGGGCGCCGCTCCGCGGGAGGGCCTCGAGAGGTCCTTGGCGACGTGCGCCGCCTCACGAGGGTCTTCCTCATGCAGCCCCAAAGGTGGGCCGCATTGGGCCCGCGCTACATGCTACGCCCTGAGCCGCAAGCAGATGAGCCTGGGCACCCCCAGCCCCAGAGCCCCGACAATCTCACTGATTGTTTGCAACTGCCAACCTTTAGAGGCAGTTGCCAATGCTCTGTTACTAACACATGTCATCTTACCTGACAAGATCATGAAGACGGGAAGTAGCCAGTGAAGGAGCATAGGTCGTGGTTGGCGCCGAGGGCAACGAGGACCTGATCCTGACGAACCGGTGGCTCAAGACAATGAAACTGCCTAGCATGGTCGCTGCCATGAGCCAGCCACGATCACGGGGACGAGCATCGCGGTCCAGCCACGAGGAGGGGGCACGAGAGACACTGCATTTCTATGTGCAGATCAAGGACATGGAGGATCTCGCCATGCTCGTCATCCCGCGCAAGTTCACGGAGGTGCTGCAATAGTGGCTGGTGACAAAGCCATTGCACATCGTCAGGCTGTCGGGCAACAAGTGGTGTGAATTCTAGATTCAGATCCATAACTTCTAGGGCCACATGGTCCTTGGGAAGGGCTGGCAATATTTCAGCTGCCACCACAACATCATCTCGAGCGACCTGCTCGCCCTGCGGATCTCTGGACTTGGCCCGAAGGTGCAGATCTTGTTGGGGAACGTAGCATGCAATTTCAAAAAAAAAATCCTACGATCACGCAAGATCTATCTAGGAGATGCATAGCAACGAGAGGGGGAGAGTGTGTCCACGTACCCTCATAGACCGAAAGCGGAAGCGTTATGTTAACGTGATTGATGTAGTCGAACGTCTTCACGATCCAACCGATCCAAGTATCAAACGTACGGCACCTCCGTGTTCAGCACACGTTCAGCTCGACGAGGTCCCTCAAACTCTTGATATAGTAGAGGGTCGAGGGAGAGTTCCGTCAGCACGACGGCATGGTGACGGTGATGGTGACGTGACTCGCGCAGGGCTTCGCCTAAGCACTACGATGCTATGACCGGAGGAGTAAACTGTGGAGGGGGGCACCGCACACGGCTAAGAGAACAATTGATGTCCTTCAAGGGGTGCCCTGCCCATGTATATAAAGGAGGGAAATGGAGGAGGCCGACCCTAGGGGGTGCGCCATAAGGGGGAGTCCTACTAGGACTCCTAGTCCTAGTAGGATCCCCCCTCTTTTCCTTCTCATGGAGGTGGAAAGGGGGAAGGAGAGGGAGTAGGAGAAGGAAAGGCGGGTGGCACCCCCTTCCCTCAACCAATTCGGCTTCCTCCCTTGTGGGAAGTGCACCAGCCCCTTGTGGGCTGGTTATCCTCCCTTCTATGGCCCATATGGCCCATATCTTTCCCCGGGGGGTTCCGGTAACCCCTCCGGTACTCCGGTATGTACCCGATACACTCCGGAACCCTTCCGGTGTCCGAATACTACCTTCCAATATATCAATCTTTACCACTCGACCATTTCGAGACTCCTCGTCATGTCCGTGATCTCATCTGGGACTTCGAACAAACTTCGGTCACCAAAAACACATAACACATAATACAAATCATCATCGAACGTTAAGCGTGCGGACCCTATGGGTTCGAGAACTATGTAGACATGGCCGAGATACATCTCCGGTCAATAACCAATAGCGGAACCTGGATGCTCATATTGATTCCTACATATTCTACGAAGATCTTTATCGGTCAAACCGCAATAACAACATACTTTATTCCCTTTGTCATCGGTATGTTACTTTCCCGAGATTCGATCGTCGGTATCATCATACCTAGTTCAATCTCGTTACCGGCAAGTCTCTTTACTCGTTCCATAATGCATCATCCCGTAACTAACTCATTAGTCACATTTCTTGCAAGGCTTATAGTGATGTGCATTACCGAGAGGGCCCAGAGATACCTCTCCGATACTCGGAGTGACAAATCCTAATCTCGATCTATGCCAACCCAACAAACACCTTTGGATACACCTGTAGAGCATATTTATAATTACCCAGTTACGTTGTGACGTTTGATAGCACACAAGGTGTTCCTCCGGTATTCGGGAGTTGCATAATCTCATAGTCAGTGGAATATGTATAAGTCATGAAGAAAGAAATAGCAATAAAACTTAACGATCATTATGATAAGCTAACAGATGGGTCTTGTCCATCACATCATTCTCTAATGATGTGATCCTGTTGATCAAATGACAACACATGTCTATGGTTAGGAAACTTAACCATCTTTGGTTAACGAGCTAGTCAAGTGGAGGCATACTAGGGACACTCTGTTTGTCTATGTATTCACACATGTACTAAGTTTCCGGTTAATACAATTCTAGCATGAATAATAAACATTTATCATGATATAAGGAAATATAAATAACAACTTTATTATTGCCTCTAGGGCATATTTCCTTCAGCTCCCACTTGCACTAGAGTCAATAATCTAGTTCACAACGCCATGCGATTTAACACCAATAGTTCACATCACCATGTGATTAATAACCATAGTTCACATCGCCATGTGATTTACACCCAAAGGGTTTACTAGAGTTAGTAATCTAGTTCACATCGCCATGTGATTAACACCCAAAGAATACTAAGGTGTGATCATGTTTTGTTTGTGAGTGAGGTTTAGTCAACGGGTCTGTCACATTCAGATCCGTATGTATTTTGCAAATTTCTATGTCTACAATGATCTACACGGAGCTACTCTAGCTAAATGCTCCTACTTTCAATATGTATCCAGATCGAGACTCAGAGTCATCCAGATTGGTGTCAAAGCTTGCATCGACTTAACTCTTTACGATGAACTCTTTTATCTCCTCCATAACCGAGAAATATTTCCTTAGTCCTCTAAGGATAATTTTTGACCGCTGTCCAGTGATCTACTCCTAGATCACTATTGTAATCCTTTGTCAAACTCATGCTAAGGTATACAATAGGTCTGGTAAACAACATGGCATACTTTATAGAACCTATGGCTAAGGTATAGGGAATGACTTTCATTCTCTCTCTATCTTCTGTCGTGGTCGGGCTTTTGAGTCTTATTCAACTTCACACCTTGCGACACAGGCAAGAACTCCTTCTTTGACTGTTCCATTTTGAAATACTTCAAAATCTTGTCAAGGTGTATACTCATTGAAAAATCTTATCAAGCATCTTGATCTAGATCTCGATGCTCAATATGTAAGCAGCTTCACCGAGGTCTTTCTTTGAAAAACTCCTTTCAAACACTCCTTTTTGCTTTCCAGAAAATTCTACATCATTTCTGATCAACAATATGTCATTCACATATACTTATCAGAAAGGCTATAGTGCTCTCAATCATTTTCTTGTAAATACAGGCTTCACCGCAAGTCTGTATAAAACAATATGCTTTGATCAATTCATCAAAGCGTATATTCCAACTCCGAGATGCTTGTACTAGTCCATAGATGGATCGCTGGAGCTTGCACACTTTTTAGCACCTTAAGGATTGAGAAAACCTTCTGGTTGCATCATATACAACAAATCCATTAAGGAATGCAGTTTTGACATCCATTTACCAGATTTCATAAAATGTGGCAACTGCTAACATGATTCAGACAGACTTTAAGCATCGCTACGAGTGAGAAAATCTCATCGTAGTCAACACCTTGAACTTTTTGAAAACCTTTTGCGACAAGTCAAGGTTTGTAGATAGTAACACTACCATCAGCGTCCGTCTTCCTCTTGAAGATCCATTTATTATCAATGGCTTGTCGAGCATCGGGCAAGTCCACCAAAGTCCACACTTTGTTCTCATACATGGATCCTATCTCAGATTTCATGGCCTCAAGCCATTTCACAGAATCTGGGCTCATCACCGCTTCCTCATAGTTCATAGGTTCGTCATGGTCTAGTAACATGACTTCTAGAACAGGATTACCGTTCCACTCTGGTGCGGACCGTACTCTAGTTGACCTGCGAGGTTCGGTAGTAACTTGATCGGAAGTTTCATGATCATCATCATTAGCTTCCTCACTAATTGGTGTAGGAATCACTAGAACTTATTTCTATGATGAACTACTTTCCAATTCTGGAGAAGGTACAATTACCTCATCAAGTTCTACTTTCCTCCCACTCACTTCTTTCGAGAGAAACTCCTTCTCTAGAAAGGATCCATTCTTAGCAATGAATATCTTGCCTTCAGATCCGTGATAGAAGGTGTACCCAACAGTTTCCTTTGGGTATCCTATGAAGACATATTTCTTCAATTTGGGTTCGAGCTTATCAGGTTGAAGCTTTTTCACATAAGCATCACAGACCCAAACTTTAAGAAATGACAGCTTAGGTTTCTTGCCAAACCACAGTTCATACGGTGTCGTCTCAACGGATTTAGATAGTGCTGATGTCTACTACGCAACCTTCTTCTTGTAGACTTTGTTGGGCCTGCAAGTGCACAGGTTTGTAGGACAGTAGCAAAATTCCCTCAAGTGGATGACCTAAGGTTTATCAATCTGTGGGAGGCATAGTGTCGGTGTCAAAACCGGCGGATCTTGGGTAGGGGGTCCCGAACTGTGCGTCTAGGCGGATGGTAACAGGAGACAAGGGACACGATGTTTTACCTAGGTTCGGGCCCTCTTGATGGAGGTAAAACCCTACGTCCTGCTAGATTAATATTGATGATGTATGTTACAAGAGTGGATCTACCACGAGATCAAAGAGGCTAAACCCTAGAAGCTAGCCTATGGTATGATTGTTGTTCGTCCTACGGACTAAAACCCTCCGGTTTATATAGACACCGGATAGGGTTAGGGTTACACAGAGTCGGTTACAATGGTAGGAGATCTACATATCCGTATCGCCAAGCTTGCCTTCCACGCCAAGGAAAGTCCCATCCGGACACGGGACGAAGTCTTCAATCTTCTATCTTCATAGTCTTGGAGTCCGGCCGATGATGATAGTTCGGCTATCCGGACACCCCTAGTCCGGAACTCCTCGGTAGCTCCCTGAACCAGGCTTCAATGACGACGAGTCCGCGGCGCATGTTGTCTTCGGCATTGCAAGGCGGGTTCTCCTTGATCTTCATGTTCCCGTCGAATAGTGTCCGGCTTCTTTATAAATGTTGCGCTCCTTGGCTTCTCGCCCAATAATGGCCTTCTTCCACGTGTCGCATTTAATGCGAAAGGCTGGGATATTTTACATTTTACCCCTAGCCGATATGAACGAGCCGCCTACAAGAGAGGCGAGGATCTAGATCCAGCTCACACCATCCTCCATTCGCAAGTTCTCATCGAAGCGCCTCTGACAAAAATCCATTCCATCATGGATAGCCGACGCGACTCCTCCTCTCGCGCTCCCAGCCCTAAGCCAGGAGATTGGGGGAGATGCTTAGTTCCACACAGCGAGCTAGTGGTGCTTCAAACCGAGGGATATCTTCCCCCAGCTTTCATGGTTCCGGTTCGAGCCGGACTGGCCACCTACAAGGGTGGAAAGCAGGCGGAGAGCGTCCCCAACCCTTCCAAAGGGGAGTGGGTATGCTTTGTCCCCTATCTAATAAGGGGACTCGGATTTCCCATACATCCGTTTCTCCGGGGGCTCCTAGAGTTCTACGGACTCCAACTTCACCACCTTACGCCCGCCTCCATTTTGCACATCGCGGGCTTCGTAGCTTTTTGCGAGCTGTTCTTGGGCATCGAGCCCCATTTTGCCCTGTGGAAGAGATTGTTTTGTCTCGTACCCCGTTCTCATGAGGGGTCGATATACCAAGTGGGCGGAGCCAAAATATGGCGCATCGCCGGGACCGGATATCTATCCGGCACCCCGAAGAAGGCGTCCGAAGACTGGCCTTCGGAATGGTTCTACATGGAGGACGCCCTCTGCGGATCAGTCTGGATCGGCCTCCGGGTTCAACAATGCTCCCTTGAAGAAACGCTGAGTTGGCGCCCATGAGCCCTCAGCGGGAAGATGACAGGGCGTCCATTATCGATGGGCGGATTAGTTCTTGGCCCATTCGGATTGACCATGATTGGAGTCATGGACACGTGCATTATGCGAGGGGTGCAACCACTCCAATATAGGGGCCACCCTATGTGGGATTTCAACGGGGAAGATGACGCCACCCGTCATGGCCACAAAGGGCTAGGCTCGGCAACCGATCTGGCAAAGATCCTGTCCGGCTTGTACAAGGGAGAGGAGGAGGACTTCCTCCGCAGGAATCCGTTGAATGGATTTTCTATGCATAACCCTCGGAGCTGGGTAAGCGGATGTTCATCTACCCGATCCATACCTTTTTAAAGTCAAGTATCTTATTGTGTGATTTCGACGCAGAGCTGCGCCGGGCGTGGAGGGCATCTGAAGCCTAGCTCCACAGCCCGAGGATCCGAACGATCCTTGATCGACCTCCAAGAGGATCCGGACGTAAAGGTGGAGCTGATTGACGGGTGTTCCACCAACGTAGCATAGACAATGCCCTAGTCGCCATTACGGTGACTACCCGGTTTGTTCCCGGCATCGGTGTGACTGTGACCAAGGTCTTGACACCATCATTTGATCCGCGCTCAATTCGACCATACCATCCGACGGTGCATCGCAGGAGGTGCATTTAAGGTGGAAGCCGAACCGGCGGCCGGACAACAAGGGTCATCCGGCCAGCGGGGAGGAAGAGGAGGCGCGACACGAACGTAAACGTCGCCGCAGCGGTATGGAGCACCGCTATTTTAAGGAAGGATCCCGGAAGGTATATTAATGCTCATAACTTTTCCAGAAGAGCACTCGCGGACGGTGTCCGGAGAGGTTGCCAATCAAGCCTCCGCCGCCATGCTCCAACGCATGGTCCGGGAGGGAGGTGAACACAAAGGCGTAAATCGACGCTCCTCCGACGGAGGATGCCGACAGGCTGTCCGCCACCCGGTGCGAGGTGGAGAGCGCCATGAATCCTGGCGTCGCCGACAGTTCTTCGTGACGCGTGTTTCTCCCGAGGCGTTAAATGCCTTTAAAGCGGACGCGCGCACCTCCGTGCCGCTCAAGATGGGTTAACGAGCCACGGAGCGGTATGTGAAAGACATGCGGGTAAGTAATTTTAATAGTTATATATGCCAAGAGCCCGAGACTTAAAATAGTTGAAATAACTGATTTAAGGATCAATTATTATGGTGGTCTTGCGGAGAAGAATACCCAACTGTCCGGGAGCTCCAAGAGTGCAAGGCCCAACTTGAAGCCGCCTGCCGCCATGTGGGGAGCCACAGAGACCCCGCTGGTAAGACGTACTTTGAAAAGATAATTATTTAGCAAAGTGTGGTGTGAATCTGACAATAATATTGCAGAGGGCGCCGGACTAGATCCGGACAAGCAACAGCTACTACGTCAGCTAAAGGCCGGTGAGAGGGTGCTTATGAAGGTGCAGCAGGAGAGAAACAAGCTCCAAGATGCCCACACCCAGCAAGGAGAAGAGCTGAAAGGTGTTTGGGCCCAGCTGTTTGGCTCCATGAAGGAGAATCAGCGGCTTCGTCGCGGCATTTATAGTAAGTGCTTGAACGAATTCCTTTGAAAAGAAGAATTCGGCGAGGTAGACGATTGACATAAATATGTCTTTAGGTGTGCTCACAGTGTCGCCTCATGGAGGAAATGCTGAGTCAACGGGTGACCAACTTCCCGAGCTAGTGCAATTGCTCGAACGTGTTCGGCAGGCGATGAGTGGCGTCGTTCATGCTTTATGGCCATCCGTCTCCCTACCCGAGGGCCTTGGTGGGCTTGTTGAGAAGCTTCAGGGAGTACGGCGACGCCTCCGTTTGTGGAAGATATCGGCTGCCGTCGAGGCGCCAGGAGGCTGGGCCATGGTGAAGACACGTTACGGAAGTCGACCCAAACCACATGGCCGAGGTCGGACTGCGGGCCCGATGGGAAGGAGATCCTGTGAGCTTGATGTACGACCAAGTAGAAGCGGCATGAAATATTCCCAACAGGATGTAAATTAGACAGCTCGTTAGATGGGATTGAAGAGGAGTACAATCGGTCGGTTTGACGATGTAATTTGAAATGACATGTAAAATGCCTTCTAGCGGATTGTAGATCGTTTGTCTTTGCGGACCGCTTCGCTTCAACCTCTGGATCCAACAGTCCGAGTGTGTCCGAATACCCTTACGGTTATAAAAGAACCGGGGCATGCATGGAGACAAGGCGTCGGGGTCATAATTGCTTTATCGGACAAGTGCCCAACTAGTTATGTTATATTACATGGTTAGTAAGAAACATCTTCGGGGAGAATAGTTCCGTTAAGGGTTCCTTTTCTGGGAGGCATGCCCTAAAGTGCAATGCGGACTGCGAAAATAGCAGAAAAAGCATCTGGGGGCAGATAAATAAGTAAGTAATAAATCATCTTTCAAGTCACCAACCGAATATTCTCTTAAGAACGCTAGCTTTCGGCTTCACCCAGTCTAAGGTACACATCCGGCTGACCCGGCAGTAACAATCGCAGAGGTGCTCCCTTTACCTCCTAGCCGAACAATCGGGAACGTAGGGGTAAGCACAGGAGCCAGGCAACCCAACTTGGCCAAAACTTAAGTCATATCGATGCATATAATGGTGAATAAAAGGTACATGCGGAAGTATGACACATGTGTTGGGCATGAAGCCTGTATGAATAAGCTTATGTTTAAAGAAGCCCCCAGGTATAATGAGTGCCAGGGGCACATCAAGTGTGTGCGAACAAAGCGCAAATCAGCCCAAAAAAGGTGAAAAAAGGTGGGAAGAAGGAGGAGGAGGAGAGATAGTAAAAAACAAGGAGTGGACGGGGGAGTGGGACGAACCCGGAGTCCGGCGTTAGGCGTAGAATCTTCGGAGACGGGCTGCGTTCCATGGGTTCGGCTCGAGTCGGTTGTCCGATGCGTTACGTAGATGGTACGCTCCGCCGGTCAGGACTTGGTCGATGATGAAGGGACCTTCCCACTTGGGCTTGAGTTTGTCCTTTTTCTTGTCCGGCAGGCATAGAACAAGTTCGCCAACATTGTAGGTTTTGGCCCGTGCTTCGCTTTGATATCTTGAGCCTGCTGGCGATAAAATGCGAAACGAGCCTTTGCCACGCCCCACTCCTCCTCTAAGGCGTCCAGACTGTCCTGCCGATCTAGCTCGGCTTCTCTTTCTTCGTACATGCGCATTACGAGGTGAGTCATGAATTATATCGCAGGCAGGACTGCCTCTGCGCAGTATACCATGAAAAATGGTGTGAATCCGGTAGTTCGGTTTGGCGTGGTCCGCAGCCCCAGTACGGAGTCGAGCTCCTCTACCCAAGTCGCGTGTTAGATTCCTTGAGGACCGCACTAGTCTGGGTTTGATGCCGCTCATGATTAGACCATTTGCTCACTCAACTTGCCCGTTAGTTTGGGGGTGATAGATGAAGCGTAGTCGAGCTTAATGCCCATGTTTTTGCACGAGTTTAACCTCGTCGGCCGTGAAGTTCATGCCGTTGTCGATAATGATCTTTGTGGGGACACCAAGCGGTGTACTACCCGGATATGAAGTCTATCACCGGTCCGGATTCTGCCGTTTAACCGGCTTGGCCTCAATCCATTTGGTGAATTTGTCCACCATGACCAATAAGTATTTGTGCTTGTGGGTTCCCCCTTTAAGGGTCCGACCATGTCAAGCCCCGGACCATAAGCGGCCGGGTAATGGGTATAGTTTTGAGGCGGTGGGTGGCATATGGCTCGATTAGCAAAGAGCGGCAACCGACGCATCGTTGGACTAAATCTGAGCATCTGCCCGGCTGTCGACCAATAAAATCCTGACGGAAGGCCTTGCCTACAAGGGCCGGGCTGCAGCGTGGTGCCGCCGAGTCGGCGTGAATTTCAGCCGGAGATTTCGCCCTTCCTCTTGGAGATACACTTTTGAAGGACTCGGTTGTGCTTTTCTTATAAAGCTCTCCTCATGGACCTTGTAGGCTTTAGATCGCCGAACTATGCAGCGGGCCTCATTTTGGTCTTCGGAAGTTCTGCCGCATTAAGTAGGCTAGGAATGGTTCATACACGGGCAATGACTGCCATTATTTCGTGAGTGAAGGTGTTATTTCGTTATGAGCCGCCGATTGTGTCAAAATGGTGCGAGTTAGGTGATGCGGTGGCTCAATTGTTATTTCGGACTCCTCTTCCCATAATACGGATGGCTTAAAGAGCCGTTCCAGGAAGATGTTAGGAGGACGGCGTCTCGCTTTCTTGCTGATGCGTGCTAACACGTCTGCTGCTGGTTATTATCCGGGCTACATGATGGAATTCTAGTCCTTGGAACCGGTGACATTTTTAGGACGGCGTTGCGATAGCTGCCATTTTTGGATCTTTGGCGTCAAGTCTCCATTTACTTGGGATATTGCGAGGTTTGAATCGCGCACCTCTAGGCGTTGAATGCCCATGGAGATTGCCATCCGGAGGCCATGTAGAAGGGCCTCAGATTCGCCGCGTTGTTGGAGTCCGTACATTATTTGAAGTACGTATTGGATTGTGTCTCCCGTTGGGGACGTTTGGACGACGCCAGCCCCCAAGCCAGCCAACATTTTGGATCCGTCGAAATGCATGATCCAGTTGGAGTACGCGCCGTACTCTTTAGGGAGTTCGCCGGTCCATTCGGCGATGAAGTCCGCCGAACTCGCGACTTTATAGCTCGCCGTGGTTTGTAGGTTATGTCAAATGGTAAGAGCTCGATAGCCCATTTTGCAATCCTGCCCGTTGCGTCGCGATTGTTTATAATATCATTGAGAGGTACTTCGGAGGCCACCGTTATTGAACACTCTTGAAAGTAGTGACGCAACTTCCGGGATGCCATGAACACCGCATACGCTGTCTTTTGATAATGTGGGTACTGGGATTTGCATGGAGTTAGAACGGTGGATACATAGTACCTTTGGTTTTGAAGAGGAATTTGTGCCCTTCATTTCTCGTTCAACGACAGTACCGCGCTAACAACTTGATGTGTTGCTGCGATATATAATAACATAGGCTCGCCCAGGTTGGGCGCGCCGAACCGGACTTGTTGCCAAGATGGCCTTTATTTCTTCGAGTCCGGTTGTGGCAGCATCCGTCCATTCGAAATGTTGGTCTTGCGGAGGAGGCGGTAGAGGGCGAGCCTTTTCTCCCAAGCGGAGATGAAGCGACTTAAGGCCGCCACGCATCCGGTTAGTTTTTGTATCTGCTTGAGGTCCTTTGGAGTATCCAATTGTGATAGATCTTGGATTTTGGCAGGGTTTGCTTCAATTCCTCGACCGGATACGATGAAGCCCAAGAGCTTTCCGGCTGGTACGCCGAAGACGCATTTTTCCGGATTGAGCTTAATGTCATATGCTCGGAGGTTGTCGAATGTCACCTCAAGTCTTCTACTAGAGTTCCGGCGTGTTTGGTCTTGACGACCACATCGTCTCACGATGTCTCTACTGTTTTGCCTATCTGGGTAGCCAGCCATGTTTGAATCATGCGCCGATATGTTGCGCCGGCGTTTTTGAGTCCGAAGGGCATTGTGTTGAAGCGAATGGCCCATATGGAGTAATGAATGCCGTTGCGGCCTGGTCTTTCTCCGCCATCTTGATTTGATGGTATCCGGAGTATGCATCGAGGAAGCACAATGAATCGTGTTTCGCGGTAGCATCGATGATTTGGTCGATGCGAGGGAGGGGAAAGGGTCCTTTGGACAGGCCTTGTTAAGGTCTTTAAAATCGACGCAGAGGCGCCGAGATTTGTCCTTTTTGGTACCATTACTAGATTGGCTAGCCAGTCCGGATGCTTTATATCTCGATGAATCCGGCTTCTAAGAGTTTGGCTAGCTCTTCTCCCATTGCCTGTCTTTTGGGCTCGGAAAATCGCCAAGAGCTTGTTTGGTGGCTTGAATCCTTTTAGGATATTTAGCTGTGTGCTCGCCAACTGCGTGGGATTCTGGCATGTCGAAGGATGCGAGCAAAAATGTCCCAATTTTCCGAAGGAATTCTCGTAGTCTTGCCTCGACATCGGGACTTAATTGTGCCCCAATGGAGGCCGTCTTTGTGGGGTCTGTTGGATGGACCTGAAATTTGACTATCTCGTCTGCTGGTTTAAAAGAGGTGGATTTGGTCCTCTTATCGAGTATCACATCGTCCCTATCCACCGTGGAGCGCAGCGTAGCTAGTTCCTCTGCCGCTAGGGCTTGGACAATGCCTCTAGGGCGGTGCAGCTGTCTTATTTTCAGTGAGTGCGTGATCTGGATCATGGGCAGAGTGATTATCCCATTGGGTCGGGCATTTTGAGCTTCGTGTACCCGTAGTGGGGTATAGCTTGGAAGATTGTGAATGCCTCTCGCCCTAACAAAGCGTGATATCCGCTGCCGAATGGGGCCACTTGAAACGTGACCTCCTCGGACCTGTAATTGTCCGGTGAGCCGAACACTACATCTAGTGTGATTTTTCCTGCGCAGCGTACTTCTCGACTAGGGATTATCCCTCTGAAGGTTGTGCTGCTTCGCTCAATGCGGCTCCAGTCAATTTCCATTTTTTGAAGGGTTTCCTCATAGATGAGGTTTAATCCGCTGCCGCCATCCATGAGTACCTTAGTAAGGCGAAAACCGTCCACTATCGGACTGAGGACCAATGCGGCTGGTGCTCTAGCTGTTCGGAATTTAGGTTCGTCGCTGGCATTGAAGGTGATAGCCGTGTCGCTCCATGGATTTGTTGTTGCTACTTGGTAGACTTCGGCGAGGCTGCGGATTGTTCGTTTCCGCATGTTATTTGATGCGAAAGTCTCGAAGACTGTTAATACCATCTTGGTCTTGCTGGGTTGGTTGCGGGGCTAAAAAGCCTCGCCACTTTTGGCCACTGCCGTAGTATCCAACACGCTCAAGGCTGTGTGTTGGAGTGGCGCCCTCCGTCTTGTGGATTTTGCAGGTCCGTTGAGCCAACCCTCCAAAGACGGTTCCGTACACTTTAGGGGTTTTGGTTTTGGTATTCAACCCGGTGCTTGATAATAATGCACCCTTTTGTTTTGGACTAGGGATGTATTGGGGCGGATTATCCCAAAATTTACTTCGGTTTTCAGCGCTCTCTATCGCACAAGTACTTTTGTACTATGGTCGCCAAGTCGATAAAGCGTGTAATTTATGACGACTTATGGCGTTTAGGATTCCTTGTCCGTGCAATTATTGCAGAAAATTGGGATTGCGTCCCCTCTCGGCGATCCTTTATCCTGTTCTTAACCGGGAGGAATCGGCCCGATAATGATGTCTTGTTTCAGCGGGCTCTTGCGAATTCGAGAGAGATCGCTAATGTTTGGGTGGGCGGTGGAGCTAGATCCGAACCCTGTCCAATTCAGGACTCAAGGGCCGAAGTTTCGAACTTGGAAGTTTGGATTTTTGAGTGTTATCCAATGAGTCCAACCCGCCGCCTGACTTTAAGTTCAGGACTTGGTCGACGTCCATCCCTCTGCGGGAATCCGGCATGGGGGGATCGGGAATCCGGACGCAACTAGTCTTTAAGATACAAGAAGAATCACCGCATTGCTGCTCTATCACAGCAACATGATGGGTAGCCTGGGGAGAGTTGATCTCTCTCAGATCGGTTTTAGGCCCGATCCGGTCGTAGTCTGTGGCGACTCCCAGGGTAGCGATGCGATCCAAGAGCTCGTTTATGGAGGAGAGCTCGATCGGATCTAACTGTTCGGCAAGTTCCGAACTAACCTGAAGATTGGTTTCCATGACTCGAGAGGTCATCGTCGGTAGCGGTGGCGGATGGCGGTCATAAGAAAACCACCTAGCCGAAGAGTCTGGCCAGCGGCCAAGGCTCCTTTGGCGATAGTATCGTCTCTAAAGACGAGATGAGGCATCCTACCTGATGGCGACGACACAGAGGAACTCTCAATGAAAGCACCAATGTCGGTGTCAAAACCGGCGGATCTCGGGTAGGGGTCCCGGCTGTGCGTCGAGCGGATGGTAACAGGAGACAAGGGACACGATGTTTTACCCAGGTTCGGGCCCTCTTGATGGAGGTAAAACCCTACGTCCTGCTAGATTAATATTGATGATGTATGTTACAAGAGTGGGTCTACCACGAGATCAAAGAGGCTAAACCCTAGAAGCTAGCCTATGGTATGATTGTTGTTCGTCCTACGGACTAAAACCCTCCGGTTTATATAGACACCGGATAGGGTTAGGGTTACACAGAGTCGGTTACAATGGTAGGAGATCTACATATCCGTATCGCCAAGCTTGCCTTCCACGCCAAGGAAAGTCCCATCCGGACACGGGACGAAGTCTTCAATCTTCTATCTTCATAGTCTTGGAGTCCGGCCGATGATGATAGTTCGGCTATCCGGACACCCCCTAGTCCGGAACTCCCTCACATAGGATGAAGATGGTCTCTCTCAAGCAACCCTGCAACCAAATAACAAAGAGTCTCTTGTGTCCCCAACACACCCAATACATTGGTAAATTGTATAGGTGGACTAGTTCGGCGAAGAGATGGTGATACAAGTGCAATATGGATGGTAGATATAGGTTTTTGTAATCTGAAAATATAAAAACAGCAAGGTAACAAGTGATAAAAGTGAGCGTAAACGGTATTGCAATGATAGGAAACAAGGCCTAGGGTTCATACTTTCACTAGTGCAAGTTCTCTCAACAATAATAACATAGATAGATCATATAACAAGCCCTCAACATGCAACAAAGAGTCACTCCGAAGCCACTAATAGCGGAGAACAAGCGTAGAGATTATGGTAGGTGCGAAACCACCTCAAAGTTATTCTTTCGGATCAATCTATAAAAGAGTTAGTACTAGAATAACACCTTAAGATACAAATCAACCAAAACCCTAATGTCACCTAGATACTCCATTGTCACCTCAAGTATCCGTGGGCATGATTATACGATATGCATCACACAATCTCAGATTCATCCAACCAACACAAAGTACTTCAAAGAGTGCCCCAAAGTTTCTACCGGAGAGTCAAGAACGTGTGCCAACCCCTATGCATTTGTTCCCAATGTCATGAAACCCGCAAGTTGATCACCAAAACATACATCAAGTGGCACATGATATCCCCAATTGTCACCACAGATAATCACGGCAAGACATACATCAAGTGTTCTCATAAAAGACTCAATCCGATAAGATAACTTCAAAGGGGAAACTCAATTCATCACAAGAGAGTAGAGGGGGAGAAACATCATAAGATCCAACTACAATAGCAAAGCTCGGGATACATCAAGATCGTGCCATAGAGGGAACACGAGAGAGAACACGAGAGAGAGAGATCAAACACATAGCTACTGGTACATACCCTCAGCCCGAGGGTGAACTACTCCTCCTTGTCATGGATAGCGCCGGGATGATGAAGATGGCCACGGTGAGGATCCCCCCTCCGTGAGGTGCCAAACAGGGTCCCGATTGGTTTTGGTGGCTCTGAGAGGCTTGCGGTGGCGGAACTCCCGATCTATCTTCTGTTCGGAAGTTTTAGGGTGCGTAGGTATATATGGGTGAAAAGAGTGCGTCGGTGGAGCTACGGGGCCCCACGAGGCGGGGGCGCGCCCGGGGGTGGCGCGCCCCACCCTCGTGGGCAGCCCATATCTCCCGACATGCACTCAAGTTCCTGGGTTGCTTTCCTTCCAAAATAACTTCTCCGATTGATTTAGTTCTGTTTTGACTCCGTCGATATTCCTTTTCTCGAAACACTTGAAATAGGCATAAAACAGCAAATCTGGGCTGGGCCTCCGGTTAATAGGTTAGTCCCAAAAATAATATAAAAGTGGATGATAAAGCCCAATATTGCCTAAAGCAGTAGATAAAGTAGCATGGAGCAATCAAAAATTATAGATACGCTGGAGACGTATCAAGCATCCCCAAGCTTAATTCCTGCTCGTCCTCGAGTAGGTAAATGATAAAAAAGAATTTTTGATGTGGAGTGATAGTTTGGCATAATTTCAATGTAAATCTTCTTAATTGTGGTATGAATATTCAGATCCGAAAGATTCAAGACAAAAGTTCATATTGACATAAAAATAATAATACTTCAAGCATACTAATCAAAGCAATCATGTCTTATCAAAATAACATGGCAAAAGAAAGTTCATCCCTACAAAATCATATAGTTAGGCTATGCTTCATTTTCGTCACACAAAGATGTTCCCAACTTCTATACCCCCGATGACAAGCCAAGCAATTGTTTTATACTCAAATAATCTCAAACTTTTTCAACCTTCACGCAATACATGAGCACGAGCCATGGATATAGCACTATGGGTGGAATAGAATATGATGATGGGGATTGTGTGGAGAAGACAAAAAAAGGAGAAAGTCTCACATTGACGAGGATAATCAACGGGCTATGGAGATGCCCGTCAATTGATGTCAACATGAGGAGTAGGGATTGCCATGCAACGGATGCACTAGAGCTATGAATGCTCAACAACAAAAAAACAAGTGGGTGTGCATCCAACTCGCTTGCTCACGAAGACCTAGGGCATTTGAGGAAGCCCATCATAGGAATATACAAGCCAAGTTCTATAATGAAAAATTCCCACTAGTATAAAAAGACAACTTATGAGACTCACTACATGAAGAACAAGGTGCTACTTTGAAGCACAATATATGAGACTCATTACATGAAGAACAAGGTGCTACTTTGAAGCACAAGTGTGGTAAAAGGATAGTAACATTGTCCCTTCTCTCTTTTTCTCTCATTTTTTTGGGCCTTCTCTTTTTTTGGATTTCTCTCTTTTTTTTTCCGTCCGAAGTCTCATCCCGACTTGTGGGGTAATCATAGTCTCCATCATCCTTTCCTCACTCGGGCAATGCTCTAATAATGAAAATCATCACACTTCTACTGATTACATCATAA
The DNA here is from genome assembly GCA_021605205.1 of Aegilops longissima. NCBI lineage: Eukaryota > Viridiplantae > Streptophyta > Magnoliopsida > Poales > Poaceae > Aegilops > Aegilops longissima. The sequence continues at coordinate 218,341,574 of CM038682.1, forward strand.
GGATTACAACTCAAAACTTAGAACAAGATATGACTCTATATGAATGCCTCCGGCGATGTACCGGGATGGTGCAATGAATCAAGAGTGACATGTATGAAAAATAATGCATGGTGGCTTTGCCCCAAATACGATGTCAACTACATGATCATGCAATGGCAATATGACAAAAGTAATGTATGTCATTATGATGATGGAAGTTGCATGGCAATATATCTCGGAATGGCTATGGAAATGCCATGATGGGTAGGTATGGTGGCTGTTTTGAGGAAGATATAAGGAGGTTTATGTGTGATAGAGCGTATCGTATCACGGGGTTTGGATGCACCGGCGAAGTTTGCACCAACTCTCACGGTGAGAAAGGGCAATGCACGGTACCGAAGAGGCTAGCAAAGGCGGAAAGGTGAGAGTGCGTATAATCCATGGACTCAAAATTAGTCAAAAGAACTCATATACTTATTGCAAAAATTTAGAAGCCATCAAAAATCAAGTACTACGCGCATGCTCCTAGGGGGATAGATTGGTAGGAAAAGACCATCGCTCGTCCCCGACCGCCACTCATAAGGATGCACAAGCCAGGTACACTTCATGTTTCAAATTTGTTACACAACTTTAACCATACGTGCATGCTACGGGACTTACAAACTTCAACACAAGCATTTCTCAAATTCACAATCACCCAACTAGCACGACTATGATATTATCACCTCCATATCTCAAAACAATTATCAAGCATCAAACTTATCTTAGTATTCAACTTACTCAAAAGAAAGTTTCACATATATTTGAACACTAAGTATATTAACATTAAGCAAACTACCATGCTATTAATGACTCTCAAAATAATCTAAGTGAAGCATGATAGTTCATATATTTCTTCAAAATAAAACCACCATTGTGCTCTAAAAGATATAAGTGAAGCACTAGAGCAAATGACAAACTACTCCGAAAGATATAAGTGAAGATCAATGAGTAGTCGAATAATTATGTAACTATGTGAAGACTCTCCCATTTAATAATTTCAGATCTTGGTATTGTATTCAAACAGCAAGCAAAACAAAATAAAATGACAATGCAAGGATAGCACAACTCATGTGAAGAAGCAAAAACTTAGGCTCAACCGATACTAACCGATAGTTGTTGAAGAAGAAAGGTGGGATGCCTACCGGGGCATCCCCAAGCTTAGATGCTTGAGACTTCTTGAAATATTATCTTGGGGTGCCTTGGGAATCCCCAAGCTTGAACTTTTGTGTCTCCTTAATTCCCCTCATATCATGGTTTCTCTTTTTATCAAAAGCTTCATCCACAACAAACTCAACAAGAACTCGTGAGATAGGTTAGTATAAACCAATGCAAAACCTTATCATTTTCTACTGTAACAAATCACTAAAATTATTATTCAACATTGCATACTAAATGCCTCCGCATATTTAATACTCCTATCCTTAAATAGAATCATTAAACAAGCAAACATATGCAAACAACGCAAACATAACAGCAATCTGCCAGAACAGTACAGTCTGTAAAGAATGCAAGAGTATCAATACTTCCCTGACTCCAAAAATTATGAATTAAAATTCGCACTGTAATAAATTTATCAGAGCTCAATATGCAAAAAGTTTCAACATTATACCATTCTCTGAATTTTCTGAGGAATTTTTGCAACAGCGGTAAACTTTCTGTTTTCAAACAGCAACATGTATAGTAGCAAAATAAGCATGACAAAGGCTATCCTTGACTTTTTTATTGAAACTAAAGATGCAAAACATTAATCTAATTAACAGAAAGCAAATACTAACAAAATAAAATGACGCTCCAAGCAAAACACATATCATGTGGCGAATAAAAATATAGCTCCAAGTAAAGTTACCGATGAACGAAGACGAAAGAGGGGATGCCATCCGGGGCATCCCCAAGCTTAGACGCTTGGTTATCCTTGAATATTACCTTGGGGTGCCTTGAGCATCCCCAAGCTTAGGCTCTTTCCACTCCTTATTCCATAGTCCATCGAATCCTTACCCAAAACTTGAAAACTTCAACCACACAAAACTCAAAACAAAACTCGTAAGCTCTGTTAGTATAAGAAAATAAAACAACCACTTAGGTACTGTAATGAACTCATTCTAAATTCATATTGGTGTAATATCTACTGTATTACAACTTCTCTATGGTTCATACCACTTAATACTAGCCATAGGTTCATCAAAATAAGCAAACAACACAATGAAAACAGAATCTGTCAAAAACAGAACAGTCTGTAGTAATCTGCAACTAACGCAAACTTCTGGAACTCCAAAAATTCTAATCTGGATAAAACATATACTTCTAGAACCCCAAAAATTATGAAATAAATTTCTGAACCTGAGAAATTTGTCTAGTAATCATCTGCAAAAAGAATCAACTAAATAGCTCTCTCCAGTAAAAAGTTATAGCTAATCTCGTGAGCGCTAAAGTTTCTGTTTTTTACAGCATGATCATAAAGACTTCACCCAAGTCTTCCCAAAGGTTCTACTTGGCACAAACACTAATTAAAACATGAAAACACATCTAACCAGAAGCTAGATGGATTATTTATTCCTAAACAGAACCAAAAAGCAAGAAACTAAAATAAAATTGGGTTGCCTCCCAACAAGCGCTAACGTTTAACGCCCCTAGCTAGGCATGATGATTTCAATGATGCTCACAGAAAGATAAGATTTGAAACATAAATAGAGCATCATGAAGAATATTACTAGCACATTTAAGTCTAACCCACTTCCTATGCATAGGGATTTTGTGAGCAAACAACTTATGGGAACAAGAATCAACTTGCATAGGAAGGTAAAACAAGCATAACTTCAAAACTTTAAGCACATAGAGAGGAAACTTGATATTATTGCAATATGTAGAAGCATATGATCCTCTCTCATAATAATTTTCAGTAGCATCATGAATGAATCCAAAAATATAACCAACACCTAAAGCATTCTTTTCATGATCTACTTGCATAGAAATTTTGTTACTCTCCACATAAGCAAATTTCTTCTCATTCGGAATAGTGGGAGCAAACTCAACAAAATAACTATCATATGATTGGAAATTAAAATCAAGATGACAATTTTCATGGTTATCATTATTCTTTAAAGCATACGTGTCATCACAATAATCATCATAGATAGGAGGCATGTTTTCATCATAGTAAATTTGCTCATCAAAGCTTGGGGGACAAAAAATATCATTTTCATCAAACATAGCATACCCAAGCTTGTGGCTTTGCATATCATTAGCATCATGGATATTCAAGGAATTCATACTAATAGCATTGCAATCATGCTCATCATATAAATATTTAGTGCCAAACATTCTATATAATTCTTCTTCTAACACTTTGGCACAATTTTCATTTCCATCATACTCACGAAAGATATTAAAAAGGTGAAGCGTATGAGACAAACTCAATTCCATTTTTTTTGTAATTTTCTTTTATAGACTAACTAGTGCTAAAATAAGAAACAAAAAAATTCGATTGCAAGATCTAAAGATATACCTTCACTTACCTAGCCTCCCCGGCAACGGCGCCAGAAAAGAGCTTGATGTCTACTACGCAACCTTCTTCTTGTAGACGTTGTTGGGCCTGCAAGTGCACATGTTTGTAGGACAGTAGCAAATTTCCCTCAACTGGATGACCTAAGGTTTATCAATCCTGGGAGGCGTAGGATGAAGATGATCTCTCTCAAGCAACCCTGCCAAATAACAAAGAGTCTCTTGTGTCCCCAACACACCCAATACAATGGTAAATTGTATAGGTGCACTAGTTCGGTGAAGAGATGGTGATACAAGTGCAATATGGATGGTAGATATAGGTTTTCGTAATCTGAAAATATAAAAACAGCAAGGTAACAAGTGATAAAAGTGAGCGTAAACGGTATTGCAATGATAGGAAACAAGGCCTAGGGTTCATACTTTCACTAGTGCAAGTTCTCTCAACAATAATAACATAGATAGATCATATAACAAGCCCTCAACATGCAACAAAGAGTCACTCCGAAGCCACTAATAGCGGAGAACAAACGTAAAGATTATGGTAAGGTATGAAACCACCTCAAAGTTATTCTTTCGGATCAATCTATAAAAGAGTTCGTACTAGAATAACACCTTAAGATACAAATAAACCAAAACCCTAATGTCACCTAGATACTCCATTGTCACCTCAAGTATCCGTGGGCATGATTATACAATATGCATCACACAATCTCAGATTCATCCAACCAACACAAAGTACTTCAAAGAGTGCCCCAAAGTTTCTACGGAGAGTCAAGAACGTGCCAACGACCCTATGCATAGGTTCCCAATGTCACGAAACCCGCAAGTTGATCACCAAAACATACATCAAGTGGCACATGATATCCCATTGTCACCACAGATAATCACGGCAAGACATACATCAAGTGTTCTCATAAAAGACTCAATCCGATAAGATAACTTCAAAGGGGAAACTCAATTCATCACAAGAGAGTAGAGGGGGAGAAACATCATAAGATCCAACTACAATAGCAAAGCTCGGGATACATCAAGATCGTGCCATAGAGGGAACACGAGAGAGAGAGAGAGAGAGATCAAACACATAGCTACTGGTACATACCGTCAGTCCCGAGGGTGAACTACTCCCTCCTCGTCATGGATAGCGCCGGGATGATGAAGATGGCCACCGGTGAGGGATCCCCCCTCCGGCAGGGTGTCGGAATAGGGTCTCGATTGGTTTTTGGTGGCTACAGAGGCTTGCGGCGGCGGAACTCGATCTATCTTCTGTTCGGAAGTTTTAGGGTGCGAGGTATATATGGGTGAAAAGAGTGCGTCGGTGGAGCTACGGGGCCCCACGAGGCGGGCGCGCCCCACCCTCGTGGGCAGCCCGTATCTCCCCTGACGTGCACTCAAGTTCCCTGGGTTGCTTTCCTTCCAAAAATAACTTCTCCGATTGATTTCGTTCGTTTGACTCCGTCGATATTCCTTTTCCTCGAAACACTGAAATAGGCATAAAACAGCAAATCTGGGCTGGGCCTCCGGTTAATAGGTTAGTCCCAAAAATAATATAAAAGTGGATAATAAAGCCCAATATTGCCTAAAGCAGTAGATAAAGTAGCATGGAGCAATAAAAAATTATAGATACGTTGGAGACGTCTCAGGTGTCCTATTGAACGTGAATGCAGCTGTCTCTAATGCATAACCCCAAAACGATAGTGGTAAATCTGTAAGAGACATCATAGATCGCACCATATCTAATAAAGTACGGTTACGATGTTCGGACACACCATTACGCTGTGGTGTTCCAGGTGGCGTGAATTGTGAAACTATTCCACATTGTTTTTAAATGAAGGCCAAACTCGTAACTCAAATATTCGCCTCCGCGATCAGATCGTAGAAACTTTATTTTCTTGTTACGATGATTCTCAACTTCACTCCGAAATTCTTTGAACTTTTCAAATGTTTCAGACATGTGTTTCATTAAGTAGATATACCCATATCTGCTCAAATCATCTGTGAAGGTCAGAAAATAACGATACCCACTGCGAGCCTCAACACTCATCGGACCGCATACATCGGTGATACGTCTCCATCGTATCTATTTTTCCAAACACTTTTGCCCTTGTTTTGGACTCTAACTTGCATGATTTGAATGGAACTAACCCGGACTAACGTTGTTTTTAGCAGAATTGCCATGGTGTTATTTTTGTGCAGAAATAAACATTCTCGGAATGACCTGAAACTTCACGGAGAATATTTTTGGAATTGATAAAAAATACTGGCGAAAGAATCAAGACCAGGGGGCCCACACCCTGTCCACGAGGATGAGGGGCGCGCCCCCTCTCTCGTGGGCCCCCTGAGGATCCACCGAGCTCAACTCCAACTCTATATATTCACGTTCGGGGAGAAAAAAAATCAGAGAGAAGGATTCATCGCGTTTTACAATACGGAGCCGCCGCCAAGCCCCAATCTCTCTCGGTATAGCTGATCTGGAGTCCGTTTGGGGCTCCGGAGAGGGGAATCCGTCGCCGTCGTCATCATCAACCATCCTCCATCGCCAATTTCATGATGCTCACCGCCGTGCGTGAGTAATTCCATCGTAGGCTTGCTGGACGGTGATGGGTTGGATGAGATTTATCATGTAATCGAGTTAGTTTTGTTAGGGTTTGATCCCTAGTATCCATTATGTTCTAAGTGCTATGACTTTGCTATGCTTAATGCTTGTCACTAGGGCCCGAGTGCCATGATTTCAGATCCGAACCTATTATGTTTTCATGAATATATGTGAGTTCTTGATCCTATCTTGCAAGTCAATAGTCACCTACTATGTGTTATGATCCGGCAACCCCGAAGTGACAATACTCGGGACCACTCCCGGTGATGACCGTAGTTTGAGGAGTTCAATGATTCACTAAGTGTTAATGCTTTGGTCCGGAACTCTATTAAAATGAGGCCTTAAATATCCCTTAGTTTCCAATAGACCCCACTGCCATGGGAGGGTAGGACAAAAGATGTCATGCAAGTTCTTTTCCATAAGCACGTATGACTATATTCGGAATACATGCCTACATTACATTGAAGAATTGGAGCTAGTTCTATGTCACCCTATGTTATAAATGTTGCATGAGGAATCGCATCTGACATAATTATCCATCACTGATCCATTGCCTACGAGCTTTTCACATATTGATCTTTGCTTAGTTACTTTACCGTTGCCACTGTTACAATCACTACAAAACCAATACTATTAGTTTTGCCACTGTTACCGTTACTTCCATATTACTTTGCTACTAAATACTTTGCTGCAGATATTAAGTCTTTCAGGTGCGGTTGAATTGACAACTCAAATGTTAATATTTGAGAATATTCTTTGGCTCCCCTTGTGTCGAATCTATTGGGGATCGTTGCAGAAATTAAAAATTTTCTATGCATCACCAAGATCAATCTATGGAGCTTGCTAGCAACAGAGGGGAGTGCATCTTCATACATTTGAAGATCGCGATGTGGAAGCGTTGCTAGAACGAGGTCGGTGGAGTCATACACGAAGCGATCGCGGCCGAATCCGATCTAAGCACCGAACAACGGTGCCTCCGCGTTCAACACACGTGCAGCCCGGTGACGTCACCCGCGCCTTGATCTAGCAAGGAGAGAGGGAGAGGTTGGGGAAGACTCCATCCAGCAGCAACACGACGGCGTGGTGGTGGTGGAGGCGTGGCACTCAGCAGGCTTCGCCAAGCACCGCAAGAGGCGAGGAGGGAGAGGGTAGGGCTGCGCCAAGAGAGAGGAGACTCGTGTCTCGGCAGCCCCAAACCCCACTATATATAGGGAAGGGAGGGCGGCCCCTAGATCCATCTAGAGGGGGCGGCGGTCCCTTAGGGTTTCCATCGGCGCGCCCCGAGGCAGCGGCCCCTAGGGTTTCAACCCTAGGCGGCTTGGGACCTTGGGGGGTGCACCAGCCTACTAAGGGGCTGGTTCCCACCCAACTACAGCCCATTAGGCCCTTCAGGGCAGGTGGACCCTCCCGGTGGACCCCCGGAACCCCTTCGGTGGTCCCGGTACAATACCGATAAACCACGAAACCTTTCCGGTGACTGAAACTGGACTTCCGATATATAAATCTTCACCTCCGGACCATTCCGGAACTCCTCGTGATGCCCGGGATCTCATCCGGGACTCCGAACAACATTCGGTAACCACGTACATCTATTCACTATAACCCTAGCGTCATCGAACCTTAAGTGTGTAGACCCTACGGGTTTGGGAACTATGCAGACATGACCGAGACATCTCTCCGGCCAATAACCAACAGCGGGATCCGGATACCCATGTTGGCTCCCACATGTTCTATGATGATCTCATCAGATGAACCACGATGTCAAGGATTCAATTAATCCCGTATACGATTCCCTTTGTCTACCGGTATAGCACTTGCCCGAGATTCGATCGTCGGTATACCGATACCTTGTTCAACCTCGTTACGGCAAGTCTCTTTACTCGTTCCGTATCACATCATCCCGTGACCAACCCCTTAGTCACATTGAGCTCATTACGATGATGTCTTACCGAGTGGGCCCAGAGATACCTCTCCGTCATACGGAGTGACAAATCCCAGTCTCGATTCGTGCCAACCCAACAGATACTTTCGGGGATACCCGTAGTGTACCTTTATAGCCACCCAGTTACGTTGTGACGTTAGGCACACCCAAAGCATTCCTACGGTATCCGGGAGTTGCACAATCTCATGGTCTAAGGAAATGATACTTGACATTAGAAAAGCGTTAGCAGACGAACTACACGATCTTGTGCTATGCTTAGGATTGGGTCTTGTCCATCAAATCATTCTCGTAATGATGTAATCCCGTTATCAACAACATCCAATGTCCATGGTCAGGAAACCGTAACCATCTATTGATCAACGAGCTAGTCAACTAGAGGCTCATAGGGACATGTTGTGGTCTATGTATTCACACATGTATTACGATTTCCGTATAACACAATTATAGAATGAACAATAGAAAATTATCATGAACAAGGAAATATAATAATAACCATTTTATTATTGCCTCTAGGGCATATTTCCAACAGTCTCCCACTTGCACAAGAGTTAATAATCTAGTTACATTGTGATGAATCGAACACCCATAGAGTTCTGGTGTTGATCATGTTTTGCTCGTGGAAGAGGTTTAGTCAACGGATCTGCGACATTCAGGTCCGTATGCACTTTACAAATATCTATGTCTCCATCTTGAACATTTTCACGAATGGAGTTGAAGCGACGTTTGATATGCCTGGTCTTCTTGTGAAACCTGGGCTCCTTGGCCAGGGCAATAGCTCCAGTGTTGTCAGAGAAGAGAGTCATCGGGCCCGACGCATTGGGAATAACTCCTAGGTCGGTAATGAACTCCTTCATCCAGATTGCTTCATGTGCTGTCCGAGGCTGCCATGTACTCTGCTTCACATGTAGATCCCGCCACGACGCTTTGCTTGCAACTGCACCAACTGACTTCCCCACCATTCAAAATATACACGTATCCGGTTTGTGACTTGGAGTCATCTAGATCTGTGTCGAAGCTAGCATCGATGTAACCCTTTACGATGAGCTCTTAGTCACCTCCATAAACGAGAAACATATCCTTAGTCCTTTTCAGGTACTTCAGGATGTTCTTGACCGCTGTCCAATGTTCCATGCCGGGATTACTTTGGTACCTTCCTACCAAACTTACGACAAGGTTTACATTAGATCTGGTACACAACATGGCATACATAATAGACCCTATGGCCGAGGCATAGGGGATGACACTCATCTTTTCTCTATCTTCTGCCGTGGTCGGGCATTGAGCCGCGCTCAATCTCACACCTTGCAATCTGAGCAAGAACCCTTCTTTGGTGATCCATATTGAACTTCTTCAATATCTTGTCAAGGTATGTGCTTTGTGAAAGACCAATGAGGCGTCTCGATCTATCTCTATAGATCTTGATGCCTAATATATAAGCAGCTTCCCCAAGGTCCTTCATTGAAACACACTTATTCAAGTAGGCCTTTATGCTTTCCAAGAGTTCTATATTATTTCCCATCAATAGTATGTCGTCCACATACAATATGAGAAATGCTACAGAGCTCCCACTCACTTTCTTGTAAACACATGCTTCTCCATAAATCTGTGTAAACCCAAACGCTTTGATCATCTCATCAAAACGAATGTTCCAAATCCGAGATGCTTGCACCAGCCCATAGATCGAGCATTGGAGCTTGCATACCTTGTCAGCATTCTTAGGATCAACAAAACCTTCCGGTTGCATCATATACAATTCTTCCTTAAGGAAACCATTAAGGAATGTCGTTTTGACGTCCATTTGCCATATCTCATAATCATAGAATGCGGCAATTGCTAACATGATTCAGACAGACTTCAGCTTCGCTACGGGTGAGAAGGTCTCATCGTAGTCAACCCCTTGAACTTGTCGATAACCCTTAGCGACAAGCCGAGCCTTATAGATGGTTACATTACCATCCGGGTATGTCTTCTTCTTAAAGATCCATTTATTTTCTATGGCTCGCCGATCATCGGGCAAGTCAGTCAAAATCCATACTTCGTTTTCATACATGGATCCTATCTCGGATTTCATGGCTTCAAGCCATTTGTCGGAATCCGGGCCCGCCATCGCTTCTTCATAGTTCGAAGGTTCACCATTGTCTAACAACATGATTTCCAGGACAGGGTTGCCATACCACTCTGGTGCGGAACGTGTCCTTGTGGACCTACGAAGTTCAGTAGCAACTTGATCTGAAGTTTCATGATCATCATCATTAAGTTCCTCTCTAGTCGGTGCAGGCACCACAGAAACATTGTCTTGAGCTGCGCTACTCTCCGGTTCAAGAGGCAATACTTCATCAAGTTCTACTTTCCTCCCACTTCTTTCGAGAGAAACTCATTCTCTAGAAAAGATCCATTCTTGGCAACAAAGATCTTGCCTTCGGATCTGAGGTAGAAGGTATACCCAATAGTTTCCTTAGGGTATCCTATGAAGACGCATTTTTCCGATTTGGGTTTGAGCTTTTCAGGTTGAAGTTTTGTTGACATAAGCATCGCATCCCCAAACTTTTAGAAACGACAGCTTAGGTTTCTTCCCAAACCACAATTCATATGGTGTCGTCTCAACGGATTTCGACAGAGCCCTATTTAAAGTGAATGCGGCAGTCTCTATAGCATAACCCCAAAATGATAGCGGTAGATCGGTAAGAGACATCATAGATCGCACCATATCCAATAGAGTGCGATTACAACATTCGGCCACACCATTACATTGAGGTGTTCCAGGCGGCATGAGTTGTGAAAGAATTCCACATTTCCTTAAGTCCGTGCCAAATTCGTGACTCAAATATTCTACCCCACGATCTGATCGTAAGAACTTGATTTTCCTGTCACGTTGATTCTCAACCTCACTCTGAAATTCCTTGAACTTTTCAAAGGTCTCAGACTTGTGTTTCATTAAGTAGACATACCCATATCTACTTAAGTCATCCGTGAGGGTGAGAACATAGCGATAACCACTGCGAGCCTCAACGCTCATTGGACCGCACACATCAGTATGTATGATTTCCAATAAGTTGGTTGCTCGCTCCATTATTCCGGAGAACGGAGTCTTAGTCATTTTTCCCATGAGGCATGGTTCGCACGTGTCAAATGATTCATAATCAAGAGACTCCAAAAGTCCATATGCATGGAGTTTCTTCATGCGTTTGACACCAATGTGACCGAGGCGGCAGTGCCACAAGTATGTGGGACTATCATTATCAACCTTACATCTTTTCGCATTCACACTATGAATATGTGTAACATCACGTTCGAGATTCAATAAGAATAAACCATTGACCAGCGGGGCATGACCACAAAACATATCTCTCATATAAATAGAACAACCATTATTCTCAGATTTAAATGAGTAGCCATCTCGCATTAAACGAGATCCAGATACAATGTTCATACTCAAAGCTGGCACTAAATAACACTTATTGAGGTTTAAAACTAATCCCATAGGTAAATGTAGAGGTAGCGTGCCGACGGCGATCACATCGACCTTGGAACCATTCCTGACGCGCATCATCACCTCGTCCTTCGCCAGTCTCCGCTTATTCCGCAGCTCCTGTTTTGAGTTAAAAATATGAGCAACCGCACCGGTATCAAATACCCAGGAGCTACTACGAGCGCTGGTTAGGTACACATCAATAACATGTATATCACATATATCTTTGGTATTGTCGGCCTTCTTATCGACTAAGTACTTGGGGCAGTTCCGCTTCCAGTGACCATTTCCCTTGCAATAAAAGCACTCAGTCTCAGGCTTGGGTCCATGCTTTGGCTTCTTCCCGACAACTGGATTACCGGGCGTGGCAACTCCCTTGCCGTCCTTCTTGAAGTTCTTTTTACCCTTGCCTTTCTTGAACTTAGTGGTTTTATTCACCATCAACACTTGATGTTCCTTTTTGATCTCCACCTCCGCTGATTTCAGCATTGAATATACCTCAGGAATGGTCTTTTCCATCCCCTGCATATTGAAGTTCATCACAAAGCTCTTGTAGCTAGGTGGAAGCGATGAAGGATTTTTTCAACGATCGCATCATCCGGAGATTAACTCCCGGTGAGATAAGCGGTTGTGCAACCTGACATTTTGAGTATATGTCACGATGTAACTATTCTCCTCCATCTTACAATCTGTAGAACTTGTCGGAGACTTCATATCTCTCGACCCGGCATGAGCTTGGAAAACCATTTTCAGCTCTTGGAACATCTCATATGCTCTGCGCTGCTCAAAACGCTTTTGGAGCCCTGGTTCTAAGCTGTAAAGCATGCCGCACTGAACCAGGGAGTAATCATCACTACGCAACTACCAGGCGTTCATAACGTCTTGAGTTGCTGGGAAAATAGGTGCATCACCTAGTGGTGCTTCAAGGACATATGCTTTCTTGGCAGCTATGAGGATAATCCTCAGGTTACGGACCCAGTCTGTGTAGTTGCTACCATCGTCTTTCAGCTTGGTTTTCTCTAGGAACGCGTTGAAGTTGAGGGCAACATTAGCGTGGGACATTTGATCTACAAGACATATTGCAAAGTTTTAGACTATGTTCATGATAATTAAGTTCATCTAATTAAATTATTTAATGAACTGCCACTCAGATAGACATCCCTCTAGTCATCTAAGTGATACATGATCCGAGTCAACTAGGCCGTGTCCGATCATCACGTGATACGAATTAGTCATCATCGGTGAACATCTTCGTGTTGATCATATCTTCTATATGACTCATGTTCGACCTTTCGGTCTTCCGTGTTCCGAGGCCATGTCTGTACATGCTAGGCTCGTCAAGTCAACCTAAGTGTATTGCGTGTGTAAATCTGGCTTACACCCGTTGTATGCGAACGTTAGAACCTATCACACCCGATCATCACGTGGTGCTTCGGAACAACGGACCTTAGCCACGGTGCACAATTAGGGGGAACACAATTCTTGATATTTTAATGAGGGATCATCTTATTTATGCTACTGTCGTTCTAAGCAAATAAGATGTAAAAACATGATAAACATCACATGCAATCAAATAGTGACATTATATGGCCAATATCATTTTGCTCCTTTTGATCTCCATCTTCGGGGCGCCATGATCATCATCGTCACCGGCATGACACCATGATCTCCATCATCATGATCTCCATCATCGTGTCTTCATGAAGTTGTTTCGTCAACTATTACTTCTACTACTATGGCTAACAGTTTAGCAATAAAGTAAAGTAATTACATGACGTTTATGTTGACACGCAGGTCATAAATAAATTAAGACAACTCCTATGGCTCCTGCCGGTTGTCATACTCATCGACATGCAAGTCGTGATTCCTATTACAAGAACATGATCAATCTCATACATCATATATATCATTCATCACATCCTTTCGGCCATATCACATCACACGGCATATGCTGCAAAAACAAGTTAGACGTCCTCTAATTGTTGTTGCAAATTTTTACGTGGCTGCTATAGGTTTCTTAGAAAGAACATTTCTTACCTACGCCAAAACCATAACGTGATATGCCAATTTCTATTTACCCTTCATAAGGACCCTTTTCATCGAATCCGATCCGACTAAAGTGGGAGAGACAGACACCCGCTAGCCACCTTATGCAACTAGTGCATGTCAGTCGGTGGAACCTATCTCACGTAAGTGTACGTGTAAGGTCGGTCCGGGCCGCTTCATCCCACGATGCCGCCGAATCAAGATAAGACTAGTAATGACAAGTAAATTGACAAAAGCGACGCCCACAACAACTTGTGTTCTACTCGTGCATAGAAACTACACATAGACCTAGCTCATTATGCCACTGTTGGGGATCGTTGCAGAAATTAAAAAATTTCTACGCATCACCAAGATCAACCTATGGAGCTTACTAGCAACGAGAGGGGAGTGCATCTTCATACCTTTGAAGATTGCGATGCGGAAGCGTTGCTAGAACATGGTCGGTGGATTCGTACACGAAGCGATTCAGATCGCGACCGAATCCGATCTAAGCACCGAACAACGGTGCCTCCGTGTTCAACACACGTGCAGCCCGGTGATGTCACCCGCGCCTTGATCCAGCAAGGAGAGAGGGAGAGGTTGGGGAAGACTCCGTCCAGCAGCAGCACAACGGCGTGGTGGTGGTGGAGGAGCGTGGCACTCCAGCAGGGCTTCGCCAAGCACTGCGAGAGACGAGGAGGGAGATGGGTAGGGCTGCGCCAAGAGAGAGGGAGACTCGTGTCTCTGGCAGCCCCAAAACCCCACTATATATGGGGAAGGGAGGGCGCCCCTAGATCCATCTAGAGGCGGCCCTCGGGGAAGGGGGGGAGCGCCCCTTAGGGTTTCCAACAGGCGCCCGGGGTGGCAGCGGCCCCTAGGGTTTCAACCCTAGGCGCCTTGGGCCCTTGAGGCGCACCAGCCCACTAAGGGGCTGGTTCCCACCCAACTATAGCCCATTAGGTCCTTCAGGGCAGGTGGACCCTCCCGGTGGACCCCCGGAACCCCTTCGGTGGTCCCGGTACAATACCGATAAACCACGAAACCTTTCCGGTGACTGAAACTGGACTTCCGATATATAAATCTTCACCTTCGGACCATTCTGGAACTCCTCGTGATGTCCGGGATCTCATCCGGGACTCCGAACAACATTCGGTAACCACGTACATCTATTCCCTATAACCCTAGTGTCGTCGATATACCGATACCTTGTTCAATCTCGTTACGGCAAGTCTCTTTACTCGTTCCGTAACACATCATCCCATGACCAACCCCTTAGTCACATTGAGCTCATTACGATGATGTCTTACCGAGTGGGCCGAGATACCTCTCCGTCATACAGAGTGACAAATCCCAGTCTCGATTCGTGCCAACCCAACAGATACTTTCGGGGATAGCCGTAGTGTACCTTTATAGCCACCCAGTTATGTTGTGACGTCTGGCACATCCAAAGCATTCCTACGGTATCCGGGAGTTGCACAATCTCATGGTCTAAGGAAATGATACTTGACATTAGAAAAGCTTTAGCAGACGAACTACACGATCTTGTGCTATGATTAGGATTGGGTCTTGTCCATCACATCATTCTCCTAATGATGTAATCCCGTTATCAACGACATCCAATGTCCATGGTCAGGAAACCGTAACCATCTATTGATCAACGAGCTAGTCAACTAGAGGCTCACTAGGGACATGTTGTGGTCTATGTATTCACACATGTATTACGATTTTCGGATAACACAATTATAGCATGAACAATAGACAATTATCATGAACAAGGAAATATAATAATAACCATTTTATTATTGCCTCTAGGGCATATTTCCAACAGAATCAATAAATTTGGGTTGAATACTCTATCCTCGAAAACTGTTGCGATCCCCTATACTTGTGGATTATCAAGACTATTCTCTGGCGCCATTGCCGGGGAGCATAGCTCTATTCTTTGAGTCACTTGGGATTTATATCTGCTGATCACTATGAGGAACTTGAAAGACGAAAAACCCAAAATTTATCCCTCAACTACGAGGGGAGGTAAGGAACTGCCATCTAGCTCGGCACTTGATTCTCCTTCTATTTTGAGTAAACTTGCGACACCTAAACCTGCTTCTGCTATTAATTCTGATATGTCACATGTTATTGATGATGCCACTTCTGCTTTGCATGATACTTATTGCCTGTTGTGCCCGAGGGTTATGTTATGGATGAAGAAACTGCTAGAGATTTTCTTTCTTGCAATGATAGATATGATCTTAAGAAATTATTAGCTAAGCTGAAAGAAAAATCTTTGAATGCTAGAATGAAATATGACCCTGCTTTTGCTACTTCACCTATCTGTATTTCCGATAAGGATTATGATTTGTCTGTCGATCTTGAGATAATTACTTTGGTTGAATCTGATCCTTTTCATGGCTTTGAATCCGAAACTGTTGTGGCACATCTTACTAAATTGAATGATATAGCCACCCTATTCACTCATGAGGAAAAAATTCGTTACCACTATATCCTTAAGCTATTTCCATTCTCATTAAAGGGTGATGCTAAAACATGGTTTAATTCTCTTGATCCTGGTTGTGTGCGTAGTCCCCAGGATATGATTTATTACCTCTCTGCTAAATATTTCCCCGCTCATAAGAAACAAGCTGCTTTAAGGGAAATATATAATTTTGTGCAAATTGAAGAAGAGAGTCTCCCACAAGCCTGGGGGAGGCTTCTCCGATTACCTAATGCTTTGCCTGATCATCCTCTCAAGAAAAATGAAATACTTAATATCTTTTATACTGGACTAACTGATGCTTCCAGAGACCACCTGGATAGTTGTGCTGGTTGTGTCAGGGAAAGAACTGTTGATCAAGCCAAATTGCTATTGAATAATATGTTGAGTAATGAAAATGATTGGGCACTTCCTGAACCAACTCCTAAGCCAACCCCGAAGAAGAGGGGTATTCTATTTCTCAGTCCTGAAGATATGCAAGAGGCAAAGAAATCTATGAAAGAAAATGGTATTAAAGCTGAAGATGTTAAGAATTTACCACCTATTGAAGAAATACATGGTCTTGATAACCCGACACAGGTAGTACATGTAAATTCTCTCTATAGATTTGATGAAGGTGATATCCCTCGTTATAAGTCTGCTAGCCAATGCTTAGATGAGTTTGACAATTTTATTGTTAAACAAGAAAACTTCAATGCTTATGTTGGTAGACAATTGAAACGTAATGCTTATATGATTGAACACTTGAGTGATTATATGTCTAGAGTTAAAGGTGAACTTAAACTTATTAGTAAACATGCTTCTACGGTTACCACTCAAGTAGAACAAGTGCTTAAAGCTCAGAATGATTTGCTTAATGAATTAAATAATAAGAAAAATGATAATGTTCTTAGAGTTATGACTAGAGGGGTAAAATGACTCAGGAACCTTTGTATCCTGAGGGCCACCCTAAGAGAGTTGAGCAAGATTCTCAGAGAACTAATGTTGATACACCTAGTCCTTCTAAAAAGAAGAAAAGGAAAAATGATAGGACTTTGTATGCTTCTAGTGAACCTGTTGTTGACACACCTGAGAATCCCAATGATATTTCTATTTCTGATGCTGAAACACAATCTGGTAATGAACATGAACCTAGTGATAATATTAATGATGATGTTCATGTTGATGCTCAACCTAGCAATAACAATGATGTAGAGATTGGACCTGCTGTTGATCTTGATAACCCACAATCAAAGAATCAACGTTATGATAAGAGAGACTTCATTGCTAGGAAGCACAGTAAAGAAAGAGAACCATGGGTTCAGAAACCCATGCCTTTTCCTCCTAAACCATCCAAGAAAAAGGATGATGAGGATTTTGAGCGCTTTGCTGAAATGATTAGACCTATCTTTTTGCGTACGCGTTTGACTTATATGCTTAAAATTAATCCTTATGCTAAGTACATGAAATATATAGTTACAAATAAAAGAAAGATGCCGGAAGCTGAAATTTCCACCATGCTTGCTTATTACACTTTTAAAGGTGGAATACCTAAGAAACTGGGAGATCCAGGAGTACCAACTATACCATGCTCCATTAAAAGAAACTATGTTAAAACTGCTTTATGTGATCTTGGGGCCGGTGTTAGTGTTATGCCTCTCTCTTTATATCATAGACTTGATTTGAATAAGTTGACACCTACTGAAATATCTTTGCAAATGGCCGATAAATCAACTGCTATACCTGTAAGTATTTGCGAGGATGTGCCTGTTGTGGTTGCAAACGTTACTATGTTAACGGACTTTGTTATTCTTGATATTCCCGAGGACGATAGTATGTCGATTATCCTTGGTAGACCCTTTTTGAATACTGCAGGGGCTGTTATTGATTGCAACAAAGGCAATGTCACTTTTCATGTTAATGGTAATGAGCATACAGTACACTTTCCGTGGAAACAACCTCAAGTCCACAGTATCAATTCTATTGGAAAAATTCCAACGATTACTATTGGAGGTTTTGAATTTCCTCTTCCTACTATCAAGAAGAAATATGATATTCTTATTATTTGGGACGTGCATATCCCCGTTGAGGTAACCTAGTGCTATTAAAAAATTCTCCGGTTTCATGCGATTCGGAATGAGTTTGTTAACAAGACTTGATCAACCTTGTTAGTGGATTCCTTTTGATGAGCATGAGATGGATGAAGTTAGAAAGCACAACTCTCTGTACCCTCCTTTTACTTTCTGTTATTTAGATTAAATAAAGCAAAAGAGTATTTTCATGTCATTTTTCGAATTATCCTTGCAATAAAAATACCCGAAAATAAAAGTTCTCCAAATGTCCCGAAAATGAAATATGATTTTTTGTAGAATATTTAAGAATATCTAGAACTGAGGACACACCAGGGGGAGCCACCACTTGGGCACGAGGGTCCAGGGCGCGCTCTACCCCCTGGGCGCGCCCCCCTGCCTTATGGGCCCCACGTGCCCCCTCCACTTATTCTTGCACCCACACACTTCGTCTTCCTCTAGAAAAAATCACCACATAGCTCAAACCCGTGTTCTAGCTCGTTTTGCTGCGATTATCGATCTCCTTGCTCAAAGCTCCATGCTTTGGGGGATTGTTCTTCGGTATGTGACTCCTCCAATTGTCCAATTAGTTTTTGTTCTAGTGCTTTATTTATTGCAAATTTTTGCTGCTTAGGTGACCCTGTTCTTGAGCTTGCATGTCAAATTTATTTGGTCCCAAGTATAGTTCTAATGCATGATATAGTCTCTAGGCACTTGTGGGAGTAGTTGCTATCAAATTTGTTGAGTTTGGTTCACCTTTATTTTGAGTTACTAAAAATTTCAGAAATTTTCAGAAAATGATGAAGAGATTATTGAGGGGCTCTTCGTGCCGAAGCTCGAAGGATAAGCAAAGTGTAGAGAATAAGAAGCCCAAATATGATCTTCCTCGCACCGCAGAAGTTCGTCCGTGTGAATGGCCTTGTGATGAATTATTGAGAGCAGCCGGGATCCATGATGATTTTTATTATTTGGCTGAGAATTCGGGCCTCGTCGACTTCCTCCGCGACCATCGCGAACAGTATCTCCTCCTCACTAATATTTTCGTGCAAAATTTTCCTTTCCATGCTAGGAGATCGCCACCTTCGGTGGATTTTTATTTATATGATGAGTTTAAGGAGATGTCACTTTATGATTTTTGTGCAGTTTGCAAGTTACCTTGCGGGCAGCATAGAGGAACCACATCGTAATGATGTGGAAGGTTTTATTGATATGATTGCTATAGGGGAAACGAGGAAAGTTTCCGATGCAAGAATCACTAGCATACATTTTCCTGTTCTACGTTACTTTGCAATATTTGCTAGTAGATGCTTAATTGGTCGTGGGAACAGTGGAAACCTTAGTGCCCCTAATATTGTTATTTTGCGCCATGCCTTGTTTTGTGATACTACCTTCATTTTAGGCGCTATTGTTGCTAAACGGTTAAATCTGAACCGTACAAAGGGTCCCATCTTTGGAGGCATCTTTGCTTGGCGCTTGTCACAAGACTTTAACATACCTATCGGGCATTATGAGAAAGAGGAAAAGTTGATGCCTCCTATTTTTCTAGATTATAAGAGTATGGTAGCACATGATTATATTGTTAAAGATAAGAAGAAGATGCTTAAGTATAAATTGATATTTGATAAAAATTATTGTGAGATTATTACCTTGCCTGTGCCCTCTTTGTTTAACATATTTTCAGGCACGTACCTCATTTTGCCGGAGGCCGTTCATGCATGCTTGAGCGTGACACCTGCTCCAGAGGCTGAGCCGGAGCCACCACTTGACCCTTATCGACAGTCGGTTTATCAGTGGGATCCGGAGGAGATCGCCAACCAGTGGCACCCCGAGGATCCTCCTCATTACACCGGAGAGAGCAGCTTTGATCCATGGGCATAGACCAACTTAGGCCAAAAGCCTAAGCTTGGGGGAGTACATATTTCTCACCGACATTAGATTCATGTTCACACACTCATTCTAGTTGTCAGCGCTCCTACTTTTTCATTGTAATATCCATGCTAGTTTATTTTCCTTTTTCTCGCTTTCTTCTTGTGTGTTTGAAAATCTTAAGAAAACCAAAAAAACAAAAAAAATTAGTTGTAGCTTTTTAGCTAGTTTACTTTCCATGCCTGTAGTAGTAATTAAAAGAAAAACCAAAAAGATTTCTCGTTCTTCTTTTGTTTGTTGGGAGCTTTCCCGTGTAAATAGTTTTATTTCTTTTCTTTTCTTTGGGGGTCGAGAGGAGAAGACCATAATGAAAATGTTGAGTGGCTCTTATATGCATTATTGTTGATTTAACCAAGAGCCCATATTACCTTGTCTTCTCCATTGTATTAAATGCTTGCAGATTCCAACTTAGTCCAATTGCACGTGCACTATTATTATTATCCACACCGTTCGGTCGTGCAAGTGAAAGGCAATAATGACGATATATGATGAACTGATTGAGATGAGAAAATCTGGTATGAACTCGACCTATCTTGTTTTTGTAAATATGATTAGTTCATCATTCCTGATTCAGCCTATTATGAATGAAACATGATTGCATTGACAATTAGAGATTATAGTTGCTTATGCCATGCTTAATTAGCTAGGAGTTTATAATGGTTTACCTTGCATGCCAACATGCTATTAAAATGGTTGTGATGTGGTATGATAGGGTGGTATCCTCCTTTGAGCAATTCGAGTGGCTTGACTTGGCACATGTTCATGCATGTAGTTGAAACAAAATCAACATGGCCTCCATGATATTTATGTTCATGGTGAATTATATCCTACTCATGCTTGCACTCAGGGTTGATTAATTTTAATGCATGTTCATGACGGTTGTCACTCTCCAGTTGGTCGTTTCCCAGTCTTTTTCTAGCCTTCACCTGTACTAAGCGGGAATGCTACTTGTGCATCCACTTCCATAAACCCAAAGTTATTCCATATGAGTCTACCATACCTTCCTATATGAAGTATCTACCTGCCGTTCCAAGTAAATTTGTATGTGCCAAACTCTAAACCTTCAAATGAAATTATGTTTTGTATGCACGAATAGCTCATGTATCAACTAGGGCTGTCTGTATCGTCCATGCTAGGCGGGTTATTCTCAAGAGGAGTGGACTCCGCTCCTCATTCACGAGAAAATGGCTGGTCACCGGGATGCCCAGTCCCATGCTCAAACCAAATAAAAATAATTGCAAACAAAACTCCCCCATGATTGTTGTTAGTTGGAGGCACCCGTTGTTTCGGGCAAGCCATGGATTGATGCTTGTTGGTGGTGGGGGAGTATAAACTTTACCATTCTGTTTGGGAACTGCCTATAATGTGTGTAGCATGTAAGATATCGAGATCTCTCGGTTGTTATGTTGACAATGAAAGTATGCCATTCAAAATATTATTTATCTCTATTTCAAAACTCAAGCTCTGGCACCTCTACAAATCCATGCTTTCCTCTGCGAAGGGCTTATCTATTTACTTTTATGTTGAGTCATCATCCTCTTATTAAAAAGCACCAATTGGAGAGCACCGCTGTCATTTGCATCCATTATTATTAATTTACATTGAGTATGACTATGACTGGATCTCTTTTACCATGAATTACAATGTCTAGTCGGTCCTTGATCTTCAGAGGTGCTCTACATTTATGTTTTGCAGTCTCTAGAAGGGCTAGCGAGATACCATTATATTACGATTGTTTTGAGAAAGTCTTGTCATCCGAGATTTATTATTATTGCTCGCTAGTTGATTATGTCATTGATATGAGTAAACATGAGACCTAAGTGTTATTGTGAATATGATTAGTTCATAGTCTTTGCTGAAAACTTGAATGCTGGCTTTACATATTTACAACAACAAGAGCAAACATAGTTTGTAAAAGTTTTTCTTTATCACTTTCAGTTTGTCAACTGAATTGCTTGAGGACAAGCAAAGGTTTAAGCTTGGGGGAGTTGATACGTCTCCATCGTATCTACTTTTCCAAACACTTTTGCCCTTGTTTTGGACTCTAACTTGCATGATTTGAATGGAACTAACCCGGACTAACCCTGTTATTTTTGTGCAGAAATAAAAGTTCTCAGAATGACCTGAAACTTCACAGAGAATATTTTTGGAATTTATAAAAAATACTGGCAAAAGAATCAAGACTAGGGGGCCCACGAGGGTGGGGGGCACGCCTGCCCCCCTGGGCGTGCCCCCTGTCTCGTGGGCTCCCTGAGGATCCACCGACCTCAACTCCAACTCTATATATTCACGTCTGGGAAGAAACAAATCAGAGAAAAGGATTCATCGTGTTTTACGATACGGAGCCGCCGCCAAGCCCTAATCTCTCTCGGGAGGGATGATCTGGAGTCCGTTCGGGGCTCCGAAGAGGGGAATCCGTCGCCGTCGTCATCATCAACCATCCTCCATCGCCAATTTCATGATGCTCACCGCCGTGCGTGAGTAATTCCATCGTAGGCTTGCTGGACGGTGATGGGTTGGATGAGATTTATCATGTAATCGAGTTAGTTTTGTTAGGGTTTGATCCCTAGTATCCATTATGTTCTAAGATTGATGTTGCTATGACTTTGCTATGCTTAATGCTTGTCACTAGGGCCCGAGTGCCATGATTTCAGATGTGAACCTATTACGTTTTCATGAATATATGTGAGTTCTTGATCCTATCTTGCAAGTCAATAGTCACCTACTATGTGTTATGATCCGCAACCTGAAGTGACAATAATCGGGACCACTCCGGTGATGACCGTAGTTTGAGGAGTTCATGTATTCACTAAGTGTTAATGCTTTGGTCCGGTACTCTATTAAAAGGAGGCCTTAATATCCCTTAGTTTCCAATAGGACCCCGCTGCCACGGGAGGGTAGGACAAAAGATGTCATGCAAGTTCTTTTCCATAAGCACGTATGACTATATTCGGAATACATGCCTACATTACATTGATGAATTGGAGCTAGTTCTGTGTCACCCTATGTTATAACTGTTGCATGAGGAATCGCATCCGACATAATTATCCATCACTGATCCATTGCCTACGAGTGAGGGAGTCCTGGACTAAGGGGTCCTCGGGCGTCCGGTCTGTTATCCTTTGGGCCGGACTAATGGGCTGTGAAGACATGAAGGCCGAAGACTGTACCCGTGTCCAGATTGGACTCTACTTGGCGTGGAGGGCAAGCTTGGCGACCGACTATGAAGATTCCTTCTGATGTAACCGACTCTATGTAACCATAGATTCCCCCTGGTGTCTATATAAACCGGAGGGGTTAGTCCGGAAAAGATATTCATTACCATAGTCATACATGCTAGACTTCTAGGGTTTAGCCATTACGATCTCATGGTAGATCAACTCTTGTAATACTCATATTCATCAAGATCAATCAAGCTGGAAGTAGGGTATTACCTCCATAGAGAGGGCCCGAACCTGGGTAAACATCGTGTCCCCCGTCTCTTGTTACCATCGATCCTAGATGCACAGTTCGGGACCCCCTACCCGAGATCCGCCGGTTTTGACACCGACATTGGTGCTTACATTAAGAGTTCCACTATGCCGTCAACAGAAGGTTCGATGGCCCCTTCAATCGTCCATAGTGACGCTGTCCAAGGAGAAACCTTCCTCTCGGGATAGATTTTCGTATTCGGCGGCTTCGTACCACGGGCCAACTCGCTTGGCCATCTGGAGCAGATCGATAGCTACACCCCTGGCCATCATGTGGCACCCCGGCTCAGAGAAAACCGGAACGCCCCGTATTCCAGCCCAGAGATTGAGGTGAAGTCTTCTGGAATACGGCACTGCTTAGTATAGAACAAACCAACTCTCTATTACAAAACGAATACGATCGCAAGGGTTCCGATATTATAATGAATAACATCGATATGGCGACACTATGCCAACCACGGTTGCTCTATACAAGCAGCATAACAACTCGAAGCAGCGGAACAACTACTGGCAGTGGAACAACGAACGTGATGATGGACTCCAATTCGCAAGGACTTTGGCTGGAACACTTATCCTAGATCGCGCACACAAGAACCACACCAAACAAGCAAGCAATCCAGGCACGACCTACAAACTGGCATGACACGCCAGGTCAGTACATTGAATGTACTTGCAAGCTCACAATAACCAGAAGCATTCAAGACAAACAACAGCATGGCAATTACAGGTTAAGAAGGAATTATCATGATATCATCAGGATAACATGGCATGAACAATATGAACATAATATCGCTAGAACAATATGATCATGGCATGAACATATAAATCTGATGATACTAGCATGCAACATGATGACACTACATGCACCATTTATTCTGTTCGGGTTACCTCGTAACCATCACATGCATCACTTACCAACCTCGGACATTACACGATCATCTCAGGATCAAATCAAGCTTCACTACTGGAATCAGCTACTTTGCCATCTGCCAGCTCTTTGTCGTCTGCTAGCGGACGGCAAATAAGCTCTTTGCCATCACTACCCAAAGCAGAGCGGCGGAAGAATCGGTGATGGCAAAGAAAGTCTTTGCCATCAGCCAGTTCTTTGCCGTCCGCTAGCCGACGGCAAAGATTCTTTCCGTCGGCTAGCAGGCGACAAAGAGGGAGGGGGCCCCACCGAGGAGCTGTTTAAAAATACTTGGCCCCCTCTTTGCCGCCTCGCTAGCGGACGACAAAGAAAAAAGCGGACGACAAAGAGGGCGACGGCAAACATTTAACATATCTAACGGCGCCCCACCCCGCCCTCTCTCTGTTTCTCTCCGCCTGCCCCACACGCCGCCGTCCTCACCACACTCGCCGCCGCCCGCCGGCCGCCCTGCCGCCACTGCCACCCCCGCCGCCCCACCCCCCCCGCCTGTCGCCCCGCCCTGCCGTCTCGGCGCCGCCGCCGCGCCTGCCCCCGCGCCCATCAAGACGGCCCGCGCTGCCACCCTAGGCCGCCCGCCCCTCCTCCCAATTTGGTCGGTTGCCCACGGTGGTGGCGGCAACAGCTTTGCCGTCCGCAATGGACGGTAAAGGCCTGCCGTTAACCACCTAACGGAGTAACAACGCATTTATTGACATCCGCCTTCTTTGCCGTCTGCTGCTGATGGCAAATGACCCTTTGCCGTCAGCTGCCCGAAGCGGACGGCAACGCAGCTCTTAGCCGTCCCCTTTTGCCGTCCGTGGCTGACGGCAAAGGTCTTTGCCGTACGCCATCCATGCCTTTGCCGTCCGCCGTGGCAGATGGCAAAGTAGCTGATTCCTGTAGTGCTTGGTATAAACAATACCGTAGTAATCATCAAATGACCACAAGGAGCTTGATCTTTACCCACGATTCTCACACAACATCACGAATATCCAACAACTCGGTATCCTCGATACCACGGTGATCATTCCGGCGATCACAACCATGACCACCACTGGTCTCAAACGGTGATCTTTCCGGCGATCACAACCAACTTATCTCATCATCGAACCGGGGTTGTTATTAAACACATTATTATTATTACTGTTGAATCACAGTGTGACCGACACGAACTGGGCCCTTATCCGCGGGCACGGCTATCGATAGGTTTAATATACACTCTGCAGAGGTTAGTACAATGTACCCACACTACGGAACCCATGGCCTCGCACTCCCATTCGGGTGGACCAACGGCATTCCGACAAAACTGATCTACTGCCATGACACTCTCCCGGCCACTCCGACCCACTCCCAACTGGGCTAGTCATGGGTGGCCCTGTGTCTACCAAAGACACAACGACCACCGTCGTGGCCAAAACATCCCTCACGGGGACCGGATCCATAACAACAACAACAGGCACACAAGGTTATGTCTGCTTACCGGGCCAGGGTACGCACGCCCATAACCTTCCGTCGTTGGAGGCACCGGCAAGAGGCACGTCAATAGACCCAGTTAGGACCTTCCCATAAAGGTAAGCGTGGTTGCATTGGTCAGCTCGATATGGTGGCACCATGACTCAGCCAACAGTTGTTCAAGTTCAATTTAATCTGGTTAAACTTGAATGCAATATGCAGAGCCATGATAAAATAACATGATGTAATTACAACACATGAACATGATATCAACGTAATCATGAGGGTACAACATAACTATCCACCATATCAACAATGAATCATCTCCATCTGAGCATAGTATAATGACGAGCATGAATATCACAAGTACAACACTACTCATAGAAACCTAGCATGACCACTAGCATCCATAATAAATATCATGCAAGAACATATCAACCATGCCATCATGCAAGCATTTAACCAACTGGATGTAACAGAACATGCATAACAACGGTACTCGGGACAGACGGCAGTCATGCACCGAAAACCATCACCAACATCAACATGTACTACTAGAAAGCATAAGCATATGAAGGGAATAATAGTAACTAGCAGGGCATGAAAACCAGGGGCATAACAACATAGCAAGCAAGAAGTACTAACCGAGAAGCATTACCGAAACAACGATAACCATCTTTTAAACAAGCAATCATTTAATAAATATTCAAGTTGAAAACCATGGCTACTGTATGACTATCATGCAAGTGGGTATTGTGGCCTGCCTGGGGATGAATAAGGCACCGGGAAGAAGTGCGGTGAAGCCGCGAAAAGATTTGCCCGAAACAGTTCTCTCCCGGAGGGGCTGTTTATGTGCAAGGGAAAAAAGGTCATTTTCACTATGGAACCACCTACTGAAAATGTTACCAAAAGATAGAGCTCGACGAGACGAAGAAGTGAGCACTGGT
The DNA here is from genome assembly GCA_021605205.1 of Aegilops longissima. Lineage (NCBI taxonomy): Eukaryota > Viridiplantae > Streptophyta > Magnoliopsida > Poales > Poaceae > Aegilops > Aegilops longissima. Next base: position 218,368,363 of record CM038682.1, read on the forward strand.
TTCACCTCAATCAGAGTTACAGTTGAGGAGTTATGAGGTGTAGAAGATCAGGGACCTATCGATGAAACTTTTTCAGCAAACACGCCCCTGGTGGAAAAACGGAACGTGCCTTCGGACCGAATACGTTTTCTGAAAAGGGAAACGTATTTCAGCCGCAGAAGAAGGGAATACGCTTTCCTGAAGGAAAACGCATTCTGGATAAAAGAGAAGGGAATACACTTTCACATAGCGAAAACGTATTTGAAGAAAACGTTTCCACTTATCCGAGTGGATAAGGTGCTGGCCAGCTGGCAAGGCATCGTCTTCCTCCTCCCCTCGCTCCTATTCGTTCCCGAGCAGAACAGAAGGGAAGCAGAGGAGGGAAACGGCCAAGGGGCCGGACAGCTCCGGCGATCCCCGGCCCAGCCGAGGGCACCGGTAGGACTGAAGGGCTACGCCGCACCCGTTCAGAGGGTCATCCAGCGCCGGGGTGGAGTGGAGAGGGGGGGAGTTCGCGGCGATGGAGGCGGACAAAGAGGCGGTGGCGGTGATGAACTCCGGTGATGCAGGGTGCTCTGGCGAGAGATGAGAGGGTGGGGAGGTTCGCCGGGACGTGGGGAAGGCGTTGGTGGAGTCGGGGAAGCACGAGGAGGCTCGAGACGGCCAGACGATGAGGTGGCCGAACGGCGGAGGCGATGACCATGCGTGGGGAGGCGTGGCCAGAGGCACTCCAGGGTCGAACGAGTGGGGTGGGGAGAACCGTAGAGGAGTGGGGAGTGCGGTGGACAGGTCAGGGAGGCGAGAGGAGGCTTGGCTTGGCCGGAATCATGCCGAGGCCGAGGCGGCCATGGAGGAAAACGGCGGACTCCGACGAGATGAGGCAATTCCAGTGAGCAAATGAGGTGAGGGAGATATGGTTGATGTGCAGAGGGACTCGGTGCACGCTTATATAGCCGAGGGGAAGGCTCTGGAGTTCACGAGCGAGCTCCCGACCGAGCTTTAATGGCGGGCAGAGGCTGGACGCGGCATGGGCATGGAGCTAGCGGCTCATTTATGGCGAACCATGAGGAGGCACGGCGAGCTCCAGGACATGAATGGAAGTCAATACGAGGAGGGAGGAGACGAGAACAGTGGCTGGACCAAGCCAGAGCTTGCACTGTCTGGTGATGATCACACACTAAGGTGATTTTGATCATAAAAAATCAGACTAAGAGGAGGAGTTTAGATGAGGGTTGCTGTAGAAAGTGCAAAACTGGCCAGAATTAAATATTTGGATGATACACTCACGTACTAGATTGTCATGAGCTGAAATCTGGCAGAGAGGGGTTATATGATGGTATGAAGTGTGACGCCCCCGATCCGATCGTACACTAATCATGCACACAAACGTGTACGATCAAGATCAGGGACTCACGGGAAGATATCACAACACAACTCTAAAACATAAATAAGTCATACAAGCATCATAATACAAGCCAGGGGCCTCGAGGGCTCGAATACAAGTGCTCGATCCTAGGCGAAGTCGTGGAAGCAACAATATCTCGAGTACGACATAAGTTAAACAAGTTTGCCTTAAGAAGGCTAACACAAACCGGGATCTGAGATCGAAAGAGGCGCATGCCTCCCGCTCGATCCTCCTAACTACTCCCCGGTCGTCGTCGCCGGGTTGCCGCGTAGTAGTAGGCACCTCCGGTGTAGTAGGAGTCGCCGTCGACGGTGGTGTCCGCTCACAGGCTCCATCGTGCTGTTGCGACAATCGGGTAAAGAAAGGGAGAGAAGGGGAACAAGGCAACCGTGAGTACTCATCCAAAGTACTGCAAGCAAGGAGCTACACTACATATGCATGGGTATATGTGTAAAGGGCCATATCGGTGGACTAAGCTGCAGACTTCGAGAATAAGAGGGGATAACTAATCACCGTCAAGACTACGCTCCGCAGCCTCCGTCTTGCAAAGATGTAGAAGAGAGTAGTGAAGTCCTCCAAGTAGCATCGCATAGCATAATCCTACCCGGCGATCCCTCCTCATTGCCCTATTAGAGAGCGATCACGGGTTATATCCGCCCTTGGAAGGGTGTGTTTTATTAAGTATCCAGTTCTAGTTGTCATAAGGTCAAGGTACAACTCAAAGTCGCCCACATTCAAGATCACGGCTATTCAATAGATTAACTTCCTGCAGGGTGCACCACATAACCCAACACGCTTGATCCCATTTGGCGGACACACTTTCTGGGTCATGCCCGACCGCGGAAGATCAACACGCCGCAGCCCCACCTAGGCCAACAGAGAGGTCAAGACGCCGGTCTAAACCTAAGCGCCACGAGGGCTGGGCCCATCGCCTTAGCACACACACACGTTGCATCTACGCGTCCGGAAGTAGAACTAGCCCCTTAATACAAGAGCAGGCTTACGTTCCAATCCGGTAGCGCGCCGCTAATCGCCGACGTCACGAAGGCTTCGCCGATACCACGACGTCGAGTGCCCATAACTTTCCCGTGAGTTGGTTAGTGCGTATAGACCAAATGGCCGACTCGGATCAAATACCAAGATCTCGTTAAGCGTGTTAAGTATCCATGAACGCCGACCAGGGCCAGGTCCACCTCTCTCCTAGGTGGTCTCAACCTGCCTGTCGCTCCGCCCTAAAGTAACGATCGGGGGCGTCGGGAACCCAGGCCCACCTCACCGGGATGGAGCCACCGTCCTTTCGGCCCCATCTCCGAACAGTATCACGAGTGTAATGTAATAGTGTAAAGTATAGAGTATATGCCCGTGATCACCTCCAAGTGATCACAACCCGATAGTATAGCATGGCAGACGGACAAGAATGTAGGGCCACCGATGGAATACTAGCATCCTATACTAAGCATGTAGGATTGCAGTAAAGGTGTCCTTGATAGTAGCAAGGACAGGCTATGCATTAGGATAGGAATAACCAAAGCGATAACATGCTACACTACTCTAATGCAAGCAGTATAGAAGAGAATAGGCGATATCCGGTGATCAAGGGGGGGCTTGCCTGGTTGCTCTGGCAAGAAGGGTTGACGGTGACGTAGTCGTTTTCGTGGCATCGCGTCGGTCTCGGGGTCACCGAGGAGAAGAAGGGGGAAGAAACAGTAAATACGGAGCAAACAAAGCATCACAAAACATAACGAGGCAATACGCGGTGCTAGGTATACCCTAACGCGGTAGGAGGTGGTATCGGCGAAGGGGGGAAACATCCGGGAAAGTATTCCTGGTGTTTCGCGTTTTCGGACGGACGGTTCAGAGGGGGAAAGTTCCATGTTTGCTATGCTAGGGATGTGTGGCGGACGAATGGGCTGCGTATCCGGATTCATCTCGTCGTTCTGAGCAACTTTCATGTACAAAGTTTTTCCATCCGAGTTACGGTTTATTTTATATTAATTTTAAAAGATTTAAATCATTTTTAGCATTTATATAATTACTTTAATTCAACATCATCTAGAATAGTGTTTGCCGACGTCATCATGATGTCATCAATCAACAGAGGTGTTGACTGGGTCAAACTGACGGTGGGTCCCACATGTCATAGGCTGAAGACTAACAATTTGTTAACATTTACTTAGCAGGTTAATTAGTGTTAATTGGTTAACTAAACATGATTAGGTTAATCTAATACAAAACATAATTAAGTTAATTAATTCTTTAATTAATTAATTAATTCATATTTTTATTTATTATTTTTTTGAACTCCTTTTTAAAAATCGTTCTTGGGTGTGGGGCCCCTAGTCAGTGGCCCAGAGGGCCATTGTGGGGCGGTTGCTAGCGGCGCTGATGCCCAGCCCGTTTGGGCGCTTGCCCTTGATTTGATGGGGCGCCGACCGAGGACCGAGCCACGGCGAGGGCCTTCGCCGCACCGACGGGCGGCTAGATGAGCGGGTGGCGCACTGCCGTGGGTTGGTTGCGAAGCGTCTGGCCTTCGGAGGAGGAGGCGGGCAAGCCGAGCACAACGAGGAAGCTATGCGGCCGGTGATCTGGCGGCCGCGATCGAGGAAAAACTGCAGGCGGTCGATGGGCAGCAGCCGGCAAAGGGGTGGCGCCGGTGGTGTAGAGCAATAACAAGGGCGGCCCGCAGCGCGGTGGCGCGTGGTTGCACGGTAGAGCGTGTAGCGTCGTGGGTGGGGAATTCTGAGCTTCGGGCGCATCATGGGAGAGAGGAGGAGGGCCGGGCCTCACTTGCGGTGTAGGGAAACGACAGCGTGCTCGAGGAGGAGGGCAGCGACGACGGGCGACGCTCGTGAAGAGGCGAGGTGGTCGAGGCGAAGAGGCTCCGGCGAGGTGGAGATGGCGACCGGCGACGACGTCGATGTCCAGGGGTGGCGAGGTGTGAAGGTGACGGTGAGGAGGTCCTCGGGCGGCCGCGTGGTGACGGTAGGCGAGGCCGATGGCGTGCGGCGAAGATACAGTGGCGTGGGGCAGTCCGGCGACGGCGGGGAGGCGTCGGGTTGTGCGCCGACGTCGGGCTCGGGGGCAACGGGATCGGGGTGCCCCCGATCCAGATCTCGGGGGAGTGGGAATCGTGGGTAGTGAGTGGGGGAGTGGTGCGACGGGATAGGGTTTCTGGGGGGGTTGGTGGCGTTGTAGGCCAGAGATGGGGCCGGCTGGGCCGGCCGGTCGACCAGCTGGGCCGAGGCCCAACAGGAGGGGAGGTTTTCTCCTTTTTTTGTTTTATTTTCCTTTTGTTCTTTTTCTTTATTTCTTTTCTGTTACTTTTAGTTTCACTTTTATTTTAGATTTTTGACTTATAAAAGTAGTCCCTAATTTTGTCTAAATAATTATACTACGGCCACATAAGTTTGGGCAACTAGATAGAATAGTTTAATAATTCTTTAATTGTAAAAAGCATTTGATTAATTGTTTTGCTACTATTTTATTTACTTTAGAACAATCAAACACTTTCAAAGAGGTTGGTTTCTTCACCATTATTACTTATGCATTACTTGGTTCTCTCCGAACATTTTTAGTTTTAAGATTGGAAATTTTTTATTATTTGTTTGATTTTGAATTTGGATTTGAATTGGTTTCGAACTAGCGTGAGATTTGTAACCGTAATGGAGTTGACGTGGCATCTTAGTAGAGGGTTACTGTAGCTTGATTATCCGGGCGTCACAATTCTCCTCCACTACAAGAAATCTCGTCCCGAGATTTAAGTGGCGGTGTAAAGGGGTAAGCTTCGGGACATGAAATTCTAGTGAGTGTTCTTGGTCTTGGTTGCTCTTCTCGAAGAGATCGATCCACTACGTTGATGTCTTCATTTCTCTGCTTCAAGTCATCATGATGAAGTTTGTCGTCCTTCCTTCAGGATCTTCATCGTACTTATGAAAGGGTGAGAAGGGAAAACCCTATAAGGACAGATTCTAACAAGATCGAGCATTAGACGGTTAACCCAGGGGAAGAAGCATAAGGATCTCTCGAATTGACACTTAAGAAGATGTCGAGAGCAAAGTAAGAAGGTACCATGAGAAGTTTCAAACCGATAGGCAAGCGTTTGATGCCTATTAGAAGGTGAAAGGGGTTCAGAGCAACGAGAATCAGTATTGCTCTGACATCCGAATAGATCACTTGGCAGGTGGCCCGTGAGTTATGTAAGAAGTCAAGCGCGAGGAATAACTTTGGAAACCCAGGGTGTACAGGAGAGTCAGGTTTCGATCCTGGGACCTGTGGGTTATGGGCCCACCATGTGGGTTAAAAGTAGAAAGGGCGGTAATGTCTCGCACGATCATGTAAGCAAGACATGTCAGAGGATAGCCTGTTAGTTATGTCGGCAACAACATCGGTACCAAGGGCGGGGGGCGAAGAGAACCATTTTGCTGCTCGTTGAACGAGGCGGACCAATAGGCAAAGTTCTCGTCCATCGGCGGTTATCGGAAAGTCATCAACAGTAGATACAAGGTCTCACTGACAGAGTTGTACACCGTGGTGTTTTACATAAGAAGAAGAATACTACTACTTATATAATATAGATTACAAGAAGGGTTAAGCAAACCAATGGAAAGGAAAGGTGATTACCAGGTTTAATCAGAACAATGGGGAGGAAAATGTGTATACACACATATTTCAGGGGTATATCCTTCCCAAGGACAAGCAAAGCATGATATCCATGATAGGATATAATGTAGAAAACTCTTTAGGAAAGGGGAAAGAAATTTTATGACATTACCCATAGAACGGTGTTAGGGTAATTAATAAGGAAAGTTTAGCATTTGTGCTTCAAAGGTTCTTATTGAAAATCGGAGTACCATAGACATGCTTCGAGATAGCGTTGACATGGTCAACAGGTGTAGATCAGACTTTGGAAACAAAAAGGATCCATCAGGAACAACTTGTAGAATAAGTCTTACAATTTCCTCACGGAAGAATGACTAACATTGCTAAAAGGAAGAACTATAACAATAGGCCCTCCGGTCAAGTGCGCTAGGCATGACATCACCTTACCGGGTCATATAAAGACCAATGCTATGACTCTAGGAAAATGTCCCCACCATCATATCTGACCGAGATTCAGATTTGATTGGTGTCAGGATACCTCAGGCTTAGGATACCTGAGAAGAAAAGGTGCAACACAAATTGAAGAGATGACAATGTAAGATTCTTGGGAAATGAACTATGGGAGCGAGTTCCAACACAAGAGTTCACCATTTAAACCAAGGAGAGGATGAGGGGGTAGCTGATGGAGTCAGCGACAATCCTTACGATTTCCAAAAAGGTGGATTTCCACAGTTATGTGAACAAGGAGATAACATTGTCGAATCAAATGATATAATGATGTATGCTTGACGAAAAGATACACAATTAAACATTGGTTGAAAAGTGCACCCGAAATATGACCTTAGGCTGCAAGATCACTGTTAGAGTGACGATTCAATAACCAACAGTCTAAGAACGAACTGTCGATCATTAACTTCAAAGCAATAAGGTTGCTAGAAGTACAGAACTCAAGCATCATCGTCAGCATATTGGTATCCCGGTTAAAAACAACACGGGGACCAAGGAAGAATGGTGATGGTGAGAAGTATCATCATACTGAGAATTTCTAAGAGGTGGAGCAATCCCCACAATATTCTCGACATAAAAGACAGTAATACTTCAAGGCAGAACACAACACTAGCTGGATAGCAAGGAACTCAAGGTACAACACAAAACTAGAACAAGTTTTGTGTTGGGAGGGAGATCAATAATGTTGTCTATGTTAACTCAATTCATCGAGGGGGCAAGCACGGAATTTCTCATCATGAACTCAATGTACGTCTTGGAAGAAGTTAAAATGTTGAAGATGGTCACGGTACATTTATCGAGAGGTTTCAAGAGGATGCAATCAAACAACAACGACAACAAGCAAGGAAATGACGAAGTGGCAAGTTATAGGCTCAATATATAAGATGCAAGCTCGGGACCAAAGTTGCCTTTCAGACAAGCAACATGATGTTGAAATCTCGACGTAAGTCGTGCTCACACACTAAAGAATTCATGCCCCAGAGAAGGACGTGGTAGCACAGTCAAAAGTAGAAAGACCAGGATGTAGCCGATAGTCTAGGAATGACCAGATTGGGTTCAGAATCTCCTAGTAAAAATACTAGGGGTATTTGATTTGTACTGCGGAATAATTTCACTAGTCGGTGCCCTCGGTTGACAACAACCCAGAACCCGTAGAGTGATTACAACAAGGAAAGACATTACTTCAACAAAGTTAGTAAGATGTGGTGCAATGGCAAGGCATCTCCGAGATACCACGGGGTAATACTCGAAGGTAGAACATGATAGAAGTAGAACCGAGTCACTGACCTATGACAGTAGATACTTCAACCTTGCCAAAAATAGACGAGGCACTGGAATGAATTCCCATCAAATATAACAGATCAGGACAGCATGGTCGGAACCATAACTGTAAGGAATCAATTTCAAAAATACCGAAAGAATCATACAACAGGATAATCATTTTGCAAGAAGCTTCCGAGATGGTCTACATCATTTTCATGGGCATGAACACAAAGTTCAAGGTCGACTCCCACTTCTTTAATTCATAACATTTCATTCACCTCTCTCTTTGATAAAATGGTAGTGTTGGAATTTTATTTGGTAGAACACCAAAAGAGTATGAATTGTGAAAACTTTTGGGTTCTCACGGATTAGGGGAAGACATAGGTTCAACCCATCGGGCATCTTAGTAACATATACCACAAGTTTCAAAAGTAAATACACAAGCTCGAAAGCAGAGCATGGTTGGCCAAGCAGAGGATACAATTTACCAAAGGCATTATGTATTAGGGGAAGAACTCACAAGGTGATTGAATATGAAGGACACTATCGGGTAAAATTCAACAAAGGATCCGGTGGTCCTCAAGGGATCTGATGTGAGCATCGGTACTCAACCAGAGGAATAAACAATGCAAGGAGATCAGAATATAGAAACAACTGACTAATTCAAAGCTCAAATGCAAAAGAATTATGATTTCCGATCAAGGGATCAGAAGCAAATGCTCTGATAAGGATGGATAGGTTGAGTAAGCTTAGGGGTAAAATTGACAACAATTTGATTGGTCGAGATCCAGCTCATGTTTAAAATGATGTCTGAGCCGAAAGGATGAATTCTAGGATCTGATTGAGGATTGCGAGCATTCGCAACATATTGAATCAACAGACTCAAAATGATAATGACAAGGGATGCCATTAAGATTACGAGACTTATGGGATTAACCATAATGCAAGCAAGCAAGAATTTCAAAAGCAATAGGCAGCTCAGGATTTTCGGAAGACCGAATGGTATTTTCAAGACTATTGTGAAACACATGAACGGCTAGGGATGAGGGGATACTCGGCAAGTGCGAGGAATTATCCGTTTGGGTATTCAGGTGACAAAGAACAGCAAGGCAGTAAGCTCAAAGGATTATCAAAACAACGACGAGTGTTTGAGGGTATCTTGTAATAACAAGACCAACTAGGGATGAATGTAAGAATAACAACTGCAAGTAGTTATCCATAAGGGTTGACGGTGGAAGGGAAATGCAAACGCGATGAACACAAGTTCTCGGGTTAATAGCGGAGAGTATCTTCAGGGTCTTCTGGTGCAGCAGGCGATCATCCGTAGTAAGGGCTCTCCGGGTGAATGTGATCACGAGATCCTAGTGTTAGTGTTAGAAAAATCATTTTAACCCGAATAGAAGAGAGATCAGAGTCCGAGAGTAAAGGTCGAGGAGTAAAAGATCCTAGTACCACCCAATGGCGACGTGGGCCCGTAAGACTCACAGCCATGTTAGTAAAAGTTTTGTAGTGACTAGACTCGACTTCGGCCAAGGAGTGTGGAAGGGGGATTCCTACAGGCAGTCGGCTCTGATACCAACTTGTGACGCCCCCGATCCGATCGTACACTAATCATGCACGCAAACGTGTACGATCAAGATCAGGGACTCACGGGAAGATATCACAACACAACTCTAAAACATAAATAAGTCATACAAGCATCATAATACAAGCCAGGGGCCTTGAGGGCTCGAATACAAGTGCTCGATCCTAGACGAGTCAGCGGAAGCAACAATATCTGAGTACGTACATAAGTTAAACAAGTTTGCCTTAAGAAGGCTAACACAAAGCGGGATACAGATCGAAGAGGCGCAAGCCTCTGCTCGATCCTCCTAACTACTCCTCGGTCGTCGCCGGGTTGCACGTAGTAGTAGGCACCTCCGATGTAGTAGGAGTCATCGTCGACGGTGGCGTCTGGCTCCTGGGCTCCATCGTCTGGTTGCAGCAATCGGGTAAAGAAAGGGGGAAAAGGGGGAACAAGGCAACCGTGAGTACTCATCCAAAGTACTCGCAAGCAAGGAGCTACACTACATATGCATGGGTATATGTGTAAAGGGACATATCGATGGACCGAGCTCGAGAATGCCGTAATAAGAGAAGGATAACTAATCCCGTCAAGACTACGCTCGGCAGCCTCCGCCTTGCAAAGATGTAGAAGAGAGTAGACTAAAGTCCTCCAAGTAGCATCGATAGCATAATCCTACCCGCGATCCCTCCTCATTGCCTCGTTAGAGAGCGATCACCGGGTTATATCCGCCCTAAGGGTGTGTTTTATTAAGTATCCAGTTCTAGTTGTCATAAGGTCAAGGTACAACTCAAGTCATCCTGTTATCAAGATCACGGCTATTCAATAGATTAACTTCCCGCAGGGTGCACCACATAACCCAACACGCTTGATCCCATTTGGCCGGACACACTTTCTGGGTCATGCCCATTGCGGAAGCTCAACACGCCGCAGCCCCACCTAGGCCAACAGAGAGGTCAAGACGCCGGTCTAAACCTAAGCGCCACAGGGTGCAGGCCCATCGCCTTAGCACACCAAGACGCTATGTATCTTGTCGGAAGTAGAACTAGCCCCTTAATACAAGAGCAGGCTTACGTTCCAATCCGGTAGCGCGCGCTCGATCGGCCGACGCCACGAAGGCTTCGGCTGATACCACGACGTCGAGTGCCCATAACTTTCCCACATAGTTGGTTAGTGCGTATAGACCAAATGGCCAGACTCGGATCAAATACCAAGATCTCGTTAAACGTGTTAAGTATCCGCGAATGCCGACCAAGGCCAGGTCCACCTCTCTCCTAGGTGGTGTCAACCTGCCCTGTCGCTCCGCCACAAAGTAACGATCGGGGTCGTCGGGAACCCGAGCCCACCTCTACCGGGATGGAGCCACCGTCCTTTCAGCCCCCATCTCCTAACAAAGATCACGAGTAATGTAATAGTGTAAAGTATATAGTATATGCCCGTGATCACCTCCCGAAGTGATCACAGCCCAGTAGTATAGATGACAGACGGACAAGAATGTAGGGCCACTGATGGAATACTAGCATCCTATATTAAGCATGTAGGATTGCAAGTAAAGGTGTCAACAGTAGTAGCAAGGACAGACTATGCATCAGGATAGGAATAATGGAAAGCAGTAACATGCTACACTACTCTAATGCAAGAAGTATAGAAGAGAATAGGCGATATCTGGTGATCAGGGGGGGGGGGCTTGCCTTGTTGCTCTGGCAAGAAGGGTTGACGATGACGTAGTCGTACTCGGTGGCATCAGCGTCGGTCTCGGGGTCTACCTGAGAAGAAGAGGGGGGCAGAAACAGTAAATACGGAGCAAACAAAGCATCACAAAACATAACGAGGCAATACGCGGTGCTAGGTATACCCTAACGCGGTAGGAGGTGGTACCGGCGAAGGGGGAAAACATCCGGGAAAGTATTCCCGGTGTTTCGCGTTTTCGGACAGACGGACCGGAGGGGGAAAGTTCCATGTTTGCTATGCTAGGGATGTGTGGCGGACGAACGGGCTGCGTATCCGGATTCATCTCGTCGTTCTGAGCAACTTTCATGTACAAAGTTTTTCCATCCGAGTTACGGTTTATTTTATATTGATTTTAAAAGATTTAAATCATTTTCAGCATTTATATAATTACTTTAATTCAACATTATCTAGAATAGTGTTTGCTGACGTCATCATGATGTCATCAGTCAATAGTGGTGTTGACTGGGTCAAACTGACGGTGGGTCCCACATGTCATAGGCTGAAGACTAACAATTTGTTAACATTTACTTAGCAGGTTAATTAGTGTTAATTAGTTAACTAAACATGATTAGGTTAATCTAATACAAAACTAATTAAGTTAATTAATTCTTTAATTAATTAATTAATTCATATTTTTATTTATTATTTTTTTAAACTCCTTTTTTTAAATCGTTCTTGGGCATGGGGCCCCTAGTCATGGGTGAGAGGGCCATTGCGGGCGGTTGTTAGCTAAGCGCCGATGCCCAGCCCGTTTGGGCGCTTGCCCTTGACGACAGGGGGCGCCGACCAGGGACGAGGCCACGGCGAGGGCACTGCCAGCACCGGACGGGGCGGCCAGATGAGCGGGTGGCGCGACTGCAGCGGGCTGGTGGGGGCAATCTGGCGCCGGAGGAGGAGGCAGGGCAAGCCGAGCTAACGGAAGCTGTGCACCGGTGATAGCAAGCGCCACATCGGGGAAAAGCGTGGGCGGTCGACGGCGAGCAGCCCGGCAAAGGGGTGGCGCCGTGATGTAGACCAAGAACAGGGTCTGCCACGCGCTGGTGCGCGTGGTTGCTTGTGGTAGAGCGTAGAAGCGTCGTGGGCGGGGGTTACGAGCTCGGGCGACCGCGGGGGAGAGAGGAGGAGGGGCCGGGCCTCACTTGCGGTGTAGGGAAACGGCAGCGTGGTCGAGGAGGAGGACGAGGACGGGGCGACGTTTTGGTGAAGAGCGAGGTGGTCGAGGCGAAGAGGCTCCAGCGAGGTGGAGATGGCGACCGGCGAGGGCGTCGATGTCCAGGGGTGGCGAGGTGTGAAGGTGACGGTGACGAGGTCCTCGGGCGGCAGCGTGGTGACGGTAGGCGTGGCTGATGGCGTGCGGCGAAGATACAGTGGTGTGGGGCAGTCCGGCGACGGCGGGGCGGTGTCGGGTTGTGCACCGACGTCGGGCTCGCGGGCGACGGGATCGTGGCGCCCGATCCAGATCTCGGGGGGGGGAGGGGAGAGGAATCGTGGGTAGTGAGTGGGGAGTGGTGCTGACGGGATAGGGTTTCTGGGGGTTGGTGGCCTGTAGGCCGAGATGGGCGGCTGGGCGGCGATTGTCGGCCAGTGGGCCGAGGCCCAACAGAGGGAAGGTTTTCTCCTTTTTTGTTTTATTTTCCTTTTGTTCTTTTCTTTATTTCTTTTTCATTACTTTTAGTTTCACTTTTATTTTAGATTTATGACTTATAAAAGTAGTCCCTAATTTAGTCTAAATAATTATACTACGGCCACATAAGTTTGGGCAACTAGATAGAATAGTTTAATAATTCTTTAATTGTAAAAAGCATTTGATTAATTGTTTTGCTACTATTTTATTTACTTTAGAACAATCAAACACTTTCAAAGAGGTTGGTTTCTTCACCATTATTACTTATGCATTACTTGGCTCTCTCCGAACATTTTAGTTTTAAGATTGGAAAACTTTTATTATTTGTTTGATTTTGAATTTGGATTTGAATTGGTTTCGAACTAGCACGAGATTAGTAACCGTAATGGAGTTGACGTGGCATCTTAGTAGAGGGTTTGTAACGCCCCGGATCCGATGCGCCAAGTGTCTGCCATTTATTCGTCGTCGTTGCCATGTCATTTGTTTGCGTGTTGCACTTTGCCATGTCATCATCTGCATTTCATATCATGTCGTCATGTGCATCGCATTTGCATACGTGTTCGTCTCATGCATCTGAGCATTTTCCCCGTTGTCCGTTTTCCAATCCGGCACTCCTATGTCTCCCGACGCCCCCTTTTGCCTCTCTTTCGTATGCAGGTGTTAAACTTTCTCGGAATGGCCCGAGGTTTGCCACACGGCTTTGGTATAGCACCAGTAGACCGCCTGTCAAGTTTCGTGCCATTTGGAGGTCGTTTGGTACTCCAACGGTTAACCGGGTAACCGCAGAGCCCTCTTTGATTTGCAGCCCAACACCCCTTTCAAAGTGGCCCAAAACCCAGCAAACTCCTCTCCATGCTCTCGGTCGTTCGATCACGACCGCGTGGCCGAAAACCACACCTCATTTGGAGTCTCCTAGCTCCCTATGCCTATATAAACACCTCCCCTCCGAAATTCGCGGATCATTCTGCCTTTTAAACCCTAATTTTCACTCGCGCGCTTGACGGACGTCCGCCGGCGCCGGACACGTCCGCCCGCCGCTCCAGCCTAACGGGGCGCGCCCGCGTGCGCCGCCGCCTCGCGCTGCCCGCCCCGTCCCGTGCTGGCCCCAGCGGCACATCCGGCCGCGCCCGCCAGCGCCGGCCTCTGGCGAGAAGCCTGCCGCCCGGCCACGCCCGCGCCGCTGCCCGCCGCAAGGCCCTCCGCTTGCGCCCGCCGCCGCGCCTCCGGCGATCCCGCCGCCTCGGCCGTCGCGCCGCCCAGCGCCCGCCTCCGCCCCTAACCGCCCGCGCTGGCGCCGCTCGCCGCCGCCCGGCCCTTCGGCGCAGCCCGGCAGTTCCACGCCGGCGCGCCATGGCGCCCGAGCCTCGCCGCGCGCCGTGCGCCGCCGCCTCCGGCCAGATCGGGCGGGTGGGATGAGATCCACCCGTCCCGCGATCCAAACGGCGTCCCCGGATCCCTCCGTCCCGCTCGTCCTCGTCCCGTTGACTTTTTCCGGAGGTTGTTTTTCACCAAGTCCCGAATCTGTAATATTTTCATGCATTTTCGTCATGCCATAACTCTGTCATCGTTGCTCCGTTTCGTGCGTGTAATATGTAAAAATGTTCGCCTCGAAGAGTAGATCATTTCATCTCATTGCGTCATTTGCATTAGAGCTCATCTTGATGCCCGAAATGCTGTTAGAAGAGGGCTATGTGATGTTAGTTTCTGTTTCTTATCAGTACATGCACTTTTGTCATTTTTTCCATGATTGATGTGTGCATCCTATGAACTTGAGTCCTACATGTGTTTTGTAATATGCCATGCCATCTTTACAGGGGTGTATGCCATGTATTTTTGTGATCTCTGTGGTGACTAGCACAAGCATGTAAACTAGGCTTCATGATGTTGCTGATTTCAGCCCCTGTTTTGCTGATATTTTCATGCCATGTTAACTTGATGCTACCGAGAGATCCATGCTTATTTTGAGATACTTCAGTAAGGATGTTTTGTTATACATGTCTTGCTCTATCCATCCATGCCCTTGTTTGCAATTATGGAGTGCCATAGCTTGAGTCAATCGAGCTCTACTTTTGCTATAAAATGTTTCCTGGCAGATTGTTTACATGTTATTCAATTTCGCCAAGGTTGTTGTAGTTGATCCATGCACCCTATGATGTTGTTCTTGCCATGTATAGCTTCTATGCCATGTCTTCTTACTGTTGGTTGCCTTGCCATGCCATGTATTGCTCTGTGGTGAGTGATTCAAGCTCACCAACATGCCTACTTATTGTTGTTCCTGCCATGTATGAATCTGTAATATAACTTGCCATGTTTACATGGGTGCCATCATATTTTCTGATCCTTTTTGGCTCATGGTCAGTAAAGGACTTTTGTTCTATGCAATTAGTAGATTCATGCCATGCCTTTGTTTGCCATGATAAGTTCCTGTAACATGTTGTTTGATAGCTCTAAACATTGCAACCTGATGTTATTTCTGCCAATGCCTGAAACTGTTATTATTTGCAATCTTGCCATGTAATTTTGAGCATGTTCTAGTTGTTTCTGGAGATAGCTCAGTGTTCATGTTTTGTCATGCTTTACCTATACATCATGTCCATGCCTTTTTTTTCTTGTTGAGGTCCTGTAGCATATTGTTTTGATGCTTGCAATATGGCTACTTGTCTGTTATGGACAGATTGTTGCTATGACTTGTATAGTGTGTATGTGTTGAACTGCTGTTCGCTTTTGAGTGTGCTCTATATGAAACTTGCTTGTTTTTGCATGTAGTTTCATATTATCATGTTGCATCCTTGTTTTGATGTGTTTGCTTGATGTTTGTATGCATTTTGCATCAATGCCATGCTTAACTTGTTTTGCTCATATCTTCTAGGCCGTAGCTCCGAATTAAATGAACTTTATATGTAACTTGACTAGAATTTCGTGTAGATCATCGTGGTGCATCTTAACTTGCTGTTTAACAACTTGAACATAAGGTTTATTCAGATCTGGACCAATTTCGAAATTTGCATATGAGGACTTACCGGAATTGTTATATGTTGTTCCCGGCCTCATTTAAACTTGCTTTGATGTGTTGCTCTTGTTTGCATCATCCCTTGCCATGAGTAGCTTCATGTAGTCTTGTCATGCATCATGCTTGTTTGTGCATCATGCCTTGTTCATGTGTGGTGTGTTTACTTTGTTGTGTGCTTCTTCTTGTTAGTTCCTGCTTTCTATGCGATCGTGAGGATTCGCTCGCTCACGCTTGGTTCGGCTTCATCCGCTCATCTTCTTCATGGACTCGTTCTTCTTCCTTGCGGATTTCAGGCAAGATGACCGCTACCCGGATCTCACTACTATCATTGCTATGCTAGTTGCTTCGTTTCTATCGCTATGCTGCGCTACCTATTACCTATTCCTCAAGCCTCCCAAATTGCCATGTCAGCCTCTAACCTTTTGCACCCTTCCTAGCAAACCGTTGTTTGGCTATGTTACCGCTTTGCTCAGCCCCTCTTATAGCGTTGTTAGTTGCGGTGAAGATGAAGTTTGTTCCTTGTTGAACATGGAGATGTTGTTCCTTGTTGGAACATGTTTACTTGTTGGGATATCATAATATCTCTTATATTATTAATGCATCTATATACTTGGTAAAGGGTGGAAGGCTCGGCCTTATGCCTGGTGTTTTGTTCCACTCTTGCCGCCTAGTTTCCGTCATATCGGTATTATGTTCCCGGATTTTGCGTCCCTAACGCGGTCGGGTGATTTATGGGACCCCTTGACAGTTCGCTTTGAATAAGACTCTCCAAAGAAGGCCCAACATTGGTTTTACCATTTGCCTCACCACCACCTACATTTCCTTGGGAGTAATTAACCCAAGGGTCATCTTTATTCAGCCCCCGGGCCAATGCTTGTCTAAGTGTTGGTCCAAACTAGAGTGCTTTAGCCCCCTCAAGGAAACTTGAGGTTTGGTTTTAGTTGTGCGGACTGCTCATCCGGTCGTGGCTCGAGATGAGATATGTGCGGCTACTATCGTGGTGTCGGACGCCGGGAGGTCTTGCTGGTCTTGTTTTATTGTTGTCGAAATGTCTTGTAGCCGGATTCCGAGACTGATCGGGTCTTCCGGGAGAAGGAATATCCTTCGTTGATCGCGAGAGCTTATCATGGGCTAAGTTGGGACACCCTGCAGGTATAAACTTTCGAGAGCCGTGCCTGCGGTTATGTGGCAGATGGGAATTTGTTGATATCCGTTGTAGTAAACTTGAAGCAAACCTTCTAAAATACACCAACCGTGTGCGAATCGTGAGTGTCTCTTTTCGGGTTGATCGAGAGGAGAACACGGTTTCGGGTTATGTCCGACGTAAGTAGGAGTTCAGGATCACTTCTTGATCATTACTAGTTGACGACCGTTCCTTTGTTTCTCTTCTCGCCTCATTTGCGTATGTTAGCCACCATATATGCTTTGCGCTGCTGCAACCTCACCACTTTATCCCTTCCTTTCCCATTAAGCTTTGCTAGTCTTGATACCCATGGTAATGGGATTGCTGAGTCCTCGTGGCTCACAGATTACTACACCACCAGTTGCGGTACAGGTTTGCGATGATCATGACGTGAGAGCGATGTTTGCTTGTGTTGGAGTTCTTATTCGCTTCTTCTTCGATCAGGGATAGGTTCCGTGTCGGCAGCCCTGGCTAAAGGTGGTGGATGTCGTTTGAGCTTCGCTTATGTTTCATCCGTAGTTGGATGTTGATCTTGTATATGATGTTGATGTATTCTTGTGGCATTTGTGCCTTTTGAATGTATCCTTCTATTATGTAATGTTGATGTAATGATATCCACCTTGCAAAAGCGTTTCAATATGCGGTCTATCCTTGGTGGGACCTTGAGTTCCTTTTGGATAGGGTCGCATATTGGGCGTGACAGGTTCTTGTAGCTTGATTATCAAGGGCCACATGAAGTCATTGTAAAGATTTCATGCCATTTGAAAATACAAAAGTGGCACTTGCTTCACAAAGCTTCATTCTGGACAGAAACTTGGAAAAATTCTAGAGGAATAATGGCTTGATTAACCATGCCCAAAATGGGTGGAGGTAAGTTATATGGATAATAGAAGACCTAGAAAAATTGGAAGCCATAATGGAGCAAGATAAAATATACTTGCTTCACAAACTGAAATTTTGGACAGAATCAAAGAATTGAAGATGAGCTCACATGGAGGCATGACATGAGCTCTACTTTGGTGGAGGGCTATGATATGATTATATGAGGGAACATGCAAAATTGCAACTCATTTGGATATGTCTAGCTTGCACCTCCTTCACAAAGCTTCTTTCTGGATAGAAACTTTGGAAAATCATAATTAAATAATTACTAGGCAAATGAGGTTGAATTTTGGCATGTGGCAATGATATGGACAGGAAAAGGTTTCCAAGGAGTTTGTGGTCAATTGAGAAAATGAAAATAGCACTTGCTTCACAATGTGCCATTTAGGGCAGAATAGGAATGAATTATTTGAGTATGATGATAAACATGACAAATGAAATATTTTGCCATATTTGAGAAATATATGACCCAAAAAATTTATGAGAATTATTTAGGAATTTTAGGAGTGATGGAAATAAAGGTTGCTTCACAACCTAGGGTAATTTGAGTTATTCCTTTAATAGAAAAGGAATATTCCCAATGAAAAGAATATTGGGATTTGGGCTAGGATGAAAATGATAGGGTCTAGGGAAGGGTTTTGGGAATGACAAGCCTTTCTGGAAACAAAGAAGAGGGCATCTTCTTCAGTTTCCAGACCACGAAGCCACGGAAAAAGAAAACTCAAGCAAAAACCTCAGGAAAACAAAAGAAAAACAAAGGGCCAAAAATCATGCTGTCAAACATCAGGTCAGATTTGGAAGCTTGAACTACGTCGCGGATATCCGCGGAGAATTGATCTTCAATGGATTCGAGACCGCGGCGATCGCTTCCCCTCGCTCCGTTGAACATGACTTAAATCTGTCATTAGACCAGATTCAGTAGATGGTTCCAATAACTGCTACGGCCGTAGGTCCGGAGCATATTGCACCATCCGAAGCCATAGAGTTCGTGGCGTCGGAGCCGCACATAGACTCAACCGCTACAAAAAAATACACTTCCGTGCTGATACGTGTTTGTCACAGTAGGTCGCGTTTTTTGTCATGCATGTACATCCATGACAAATTTATGACAGAATCAAGATAGTCATACATGTGCTGTCGTAGAAGTGTTCCATGACATTACCAAAATTATCATCACGGAAGTGTCCACTTCCATGCCGATAAATCGCAAGGTCACGTAGTGCTTTTCGCCAAGGGTGACCGACACGTGGCATCCACCGTAACGGAACGCCGTTAAGCTATCGGGTCGGATTTTGGATCCGATAACCCGTTAACAGCCCTGACCAATGGGGAATTTCCACGTGTAAAATTCTGATTGGCCGAAGGGAACACTTGTCAGCTCGTTAGTGCACCAAATGTCGCCCGTCCATTGTAGGAGACATGCCTATGATACGTCGACACATGGCTGGGCCCAACAGAGGCCCATATAGGTTAAAAAGGCTGGCCTAGTCAAAGGCCCATAGAACTTAATCAGGTACTAGTGGGCCAGCCCAATAACGGCCTGCTTAATAAAGGCCCATTTACGGCCTGAAGCCAGATCTGGCCCGTTAATTGTTTGTCCAATATTTGGGCCCATTTACGGCCCGAAGCCAGATCTGGCCCGTTAATTGTTCGCCCAATATTTGGGCCCATTTGCGACCCGAAGCCAGATCTGGCCCGTTAATTGTTCGCCAATATTTGGGCCCAACTACAACCTGCTGACTTTCGCCTGTTAGAGGCCTCGATGTAGACATGGGCCCATTTTAGCCTGGTGTGACTTTCGGCACAGGAATGGCCGTGCTGCCCATGGGCCATATATGGTCCAACAGACATGGGGCCCACTAACGGCCCGTGCTAAAGGTGGCAATGATTAAGCCCAACGTGACTTTGGGCTGTTAAAGGCATGTCGCGTAATTCGCCCGCTCATGCTCAGTACTAAGCTTTCGGCCTCTTAAAGGCCCATGATATCGGGCAATAACTAAGGCCCGAGATATGTTTCGCCTCGGTAACGACATTCGTGAGCTAATCGGGCCCAAAACGACCCGGTCTACATTTCGGCCTGCTCAAGGCCCGTCGACGACTAGTGAAAATTGAGGCCCAACATGCATTTTGGCCTGCTAAAGGCCCGTGGTTTCATCTCGGCCGTAATGCATCAAGACAATATTCAGCTGTTAATGGCCCAATGCTATCGGGCCAAACTAAGTTACTGGTCGACAAAAGGCCCAACTAAAATATAGGCGGTGTAAGTTTGGGCTGGCGCAAGGTGTGAAGGCCCCAATCATTCGGCCCAAGAAAGACGCAGTGGCCCAATTGTGGCCCGCTAAAACCTGGCCCTTTAGAGTCCAATGTTTCGTCCGTCGACTACATCTGATTTTTTCCAGATAGCGATGATGGCAAAGAATTAGTAGGAATTAAGAACAAACCTACTCTATACAATAAAGAAATTACGGCATAGTAACTAAGAATAAACCTACACTATGCAATAAAGGATTTAAGGTATATTACATCCACTGGGCATCGAAGTTCGCAACTAGTGATCATAAAGCGCAACGAAGAAGCAGATTACAAAAAGCGGGCACCATTGCAGCAGAATAAAATAATATCGAACCGAGACCACTTCCAAGACAGTTCAAGAAAGGTTAGCCTTGCAGGGGAACTGCGCAAGAAGCTCGAAAGCAAGGCTGTGAGACCGGCCTAGCATGTCGGTCATAGCTTCCAAGTGTAGCTGTTTAGCGATGAGGTTCTCATTGGTGTTCTCCGCAATCTTTCTTAGAGATAGGACTTCAAGTCGAAGTTGAGTTGCAGAATGCCTTTCTGCTAGAACTTGGGACTGAATAAGTCGAACTGATTCAAACAACGAATTCTGTGAGCTTGTCTGACTGTTAGTCTCAAGTAACTTGAACACTGCATCAAGACAAGACTTTGGTGTTGTCTCACTATCTTCAAGATGTTTTGCCTTCTTTGCTGCAATATATGTTGGGTTTGTCTCACAGCCTTCAGCAGACATGTTAATGCCATCAGGCATATCACCCTGAAACAAAGCAGAGAGATGACAGGTTTGCACGTGTATAAACAAAGATGATAACTGTTCTATCAATTCTAT
Source organism: Aegilops longissima (assembly GCA_021605205.1). Classification (NCBI taxonomy): domain Eukaryota; kingdom Viridiplantae; phylum Streptophyta; class Magnoliopsida; order Poales; family Poaceae; genus Aegilops; species Aegilops longissima. Next base: position 218,389,231 of record CM038682.1, read on the forward strand.
CCAATTTCAAATTAGAAAATAAAGAGTAAGTTCAAAATATCAATAGCATAATTTGGCATTTATCATAATGCGGGGAGCTTCACCACACTACTGGATTACCATGTCAACATAACAAGCATAGATGAAGGGCAAAGAAAATCATTGTATCTATTTTGGATAATGTGCATGGCATGTTGTTCATATCATCAACAACATCAGTAAGATAAAACAGGAGATGACAAGGTGCAAACGTGGGCTGCTTCACCACACACTGGATTATAGATCCACAAAAACAAGCATACATATAGGGAGTATTAAGTAATGTGCATGGTATGAATAAGGAATTTGGTTTTACATGTAAAACTTAGAACTTACGGTTATTACGAACATGCATTTTGGTAGAAACAGCAAACTAAACAGCAGTAAACGATAGGGAGTATGAGCAAATTAAACAACAGCTGAGGATAAAGGCTTTAGAAGGACTGACTTACATTAACAGTTAACACCGGCTTTATAATGCCCTTCTCCATGTCAACGGAAGGATAACTCAAGAATTTTAGCACAAAATATTCTTCATAAGCATTGCCTGTACTCTACCTTTTGTAGAGAGTAATTATAGATATGATAATACTGGAAGGGATAGAGGATAATGAAGATAATATGCAGATTGATGCTACATAATCAACTACCAATCCCTAGAAGTAGCTGTTAATGTAAGAACAGTGATAGACCATGTTCAGTCCTTACAAGAGGACTGCAGAGCTAAACCTCTTCAAACGCATTGGGTTGATTCTAAATTTATGTAAGAGTCCATACAGATCTTATAATGTCCACCAAATGGACGATTACGAGGCTAACATGTGCAGTGATGCTACATAATCAAACAACTATGAACGTAAGTATGGTCATACAGGCAAGAGGTACTCACAAGAGCAATGCAAAGCATGCAGTATAGTTGCGAGATTCTGTGGTCCCTTGAGAACTAATGTTCTTCGCTCTGAGTTTTCAGACAAGTGAGACATTAAGGCAAATGCATAAATGTAGTTCAAATTGTGATGTGATATCATAGACAGTACCTTACGCTGCAGCGGAGACCAATGTGTAACAAGATTATTCCAGTCACCGTCGGATAAATGTAGCACCGGAGACTTTACAGAAATTTTGTTCAGAGGCTTGCCATCGAAGTGCGCTTGCCTCAGGTAGGAACGATACTTCATCAACGAGTGCTTAAAGTGCAAACAACCCTTGCTCGTCATCACAATCCAGTTTGCTCCTCGCCTATTTAAAAGAATGAAATCTTGTGTCTTCTGTCAGTAGAAACATATGCAGTAATGACCATGAATAACATTAGTACATTACGCGTAAGTTGCGGAGGAAGACTGGAAATTGTTCGTGTTCATGTATAATATTTCCATGAAGGAAAGATGCGCACAAAGTTCCCGACAACAACATAAGCTTCGTCTTCTAAACTGGAAGAAATGGAACATGGGTCCTATTTGCTACAATTGGGGCTCTCTCCGGTTCGAAAAAGGATTTGGCAACCGGATTTGGTGTACTCTTTGTGGAATGGGGTTTTGTGTCGCATATTTGGTGCTATGTCAACTAGCATAATCATCTGCTTTGCTGCAGTTAGGGTCTCTTTGAGTTGGGGCATCGAAATGACCAGGTAGTAGGGCTAGAGTCTGCTAGAGTTGGGGTATTTTGTGGGTCGTGATATTGCAACTACACCTAATGAGCTATTTGATTTATCGTGCCACTACCTTTTCCAAATACTTTGCTTGTTCTCCTCCATGATCAGCAATCGCCTCTTCCTTTTGAACGATGATACACAAGAACATCATTTGAATGGATAAATATGTTATGATGATGATGGAATATGTCTTGAAAATGGATAGGCGGGCGTATTCACATACACGATGTGTAAACTAAGCTAATGGCAGTTCAACAAAGTAGAAGCAATACAAAGCATCGCTTGCAAGATATGTGCGAGCAATGTAACCTTGGAAAGTTAGAGCAAGCACCTTGATGGGTGAATAAGATAGGCATCTTCCTCGACTCCTCCACTAGGGAGCTACATTGACTTAGGTCTCCCTCTAGCTCGTAATCACTGTTAGGATCATATTACGAGCATGAATCAGAGGTGGAGAGCGTTTGCATTGCATTGCATCCAGACTTGATTTCAGTCCCTTAATGCCAAGTTTGACAGCCATGGCATTGTTCTCGCTTTATTCTTTTCATGCCGCAAGCTCATAATCATTATGATGCTGTCCGAATCTGAGATTCATGAAAACACAAAAGTAGCCAGATTATCTATGGAATGCATTATGGATTCAACTCGGAGAGTGTCTCCTATAAACCCCTCGTGATATGCAAAGTTCACCTCCCCAACAAAGGCTTGACTGCACCACACACGTAAATACAAACCCTTACATCTCTATAACAAAGTACACACATTTCAAAACTGAAGTAGGAACATTAGAATCATATGAAATTCATATTTGAACAAATAAACTAAGCAATTATGAGTGGCGAATGTTTAGCTTCAAGGGTGGAGTGTTGGTAGTCACGACACAAAGCAAGTAGGCAGATTGTATTCCATGTAAAAGATCGAAACCTATGTAAAAGCTGGAAATGACACTTTCTTTCTATACAATGCAAGTGTTCGTTACCCACACATGATGGAAGAGATCACATAGAGAAATACTATTCACTCATGTCTACGGTTCCAAGATTTAGAAACAGGGTGGTCCACCCTAAAAGAATATTGACAACAAATATGACAAGGAAAGCATAGATGTGGTGAATCAATCATTTACTTGTGAGCTTATTAGGACAAGTATGCGAATTGTAATCGCAGAAGAGACCGTCCAAAATCTAAATGAAGAAGTTTGTCTAGCACTTATTGTTTGCAACTAATCGACGTGAATAATTGGATATTATATCGAATGAGTAAGAAAGACAAGTAAAATTGTCAACAAACCTGGCTTGTGAGTAATCGGGTCAATGTCACTACGACCAACAATCCAAAATGACTAGTTTCTGTTCCGAGGGCCGGAATTTTGAAAACCTTGTGAACTTTAGAGGTACTAAAGATTACCGAAATACATATGAACCATTAAGTGTAGGTAGCACTGAGCACACAACAAACCCTAATGATAGTCCTGCCTAATGAGTAATGAATCAATTGGAAAATGGGTGATGAGGAGTCGCTGCTGAGTGTTGAGGACGTATCTCAGGATAAATCGGGTTGGCTTGGTGGGTGCTGCATGCCTGAGCCCTGAACGGACTGGGAAGGTAGGCACGGCGGCGCGCCCGGGCAGCGGTGACGCTGTTGGGCGAGTGGCTCCTGGCCTCCTATTAGTCCAGCGTCTCCTCCTAGAGTCATGCCGTCCGGGGACGCCAAGTCGCCGGCGAGGCAGACGGCTGGGGGACGAGTAGAGATCGGAAGCGCGCAGCAGAACAGAGGGGAATCGAGGCCTGGGACGACCCAAAATCCCAGGGTGGGCCGGCCCACCGTGGGCACCCTATAGAGATACACACCCGAGCGGCGAACATGCATTTCGAAACTAATTTAGGAACATTTAGCTGACCAATTAAACAACTCTGTTTTAATAATATCAGATTCAGATTTGAACAACTAAGCTTGTTTAGCGTGATGGTCGGAGCAGTGTTATTATGACACGAAGCACGATTTCGATCAGATAGTGATCATAAAAGGGGAAACTCTAAGCATATTTTTTAGCAAAGAGGGTTTCCTCCGATTTCTATTAAAGAAACCACCACGGAACCAACATGATCAATTAAACCCTAAGCATGATCAATTAAACCAGATATGGTTGTGCCATGGCAGATTTGAAGCTGCAAACCGAGAAATGATATTTAGCATCCATTGTTTGCTTCAAACTAAGAACTAAATTCTAAGAGCTGAAAAGAAAGTAGAGTAACCAAGTTCAGATCTACTTTCCGTTGAGATCAAAAGTTGAGGAGATATGAAGTACCACCTCTCTTGCGGCGCCGTGTAGGCATCGGGGGTGCGATGGCTGTCGGTGGCGTTGAAGCAGATCTGCGACGGTAGACGGGTGCATCGGGGGATAAGTCCCATTGCGGTGGAAGAGAAGGTCGTGTGAGCGGCCCCGGCAAAGAGGACGACGGCGCCGATGAAGCGAGAGGACGCGATGCAAGGCTATTGGTCCGTCGCCGTGGATGAGAAACGACCATCTCTAGCAGTGGACGACGCGGTCTTGGTAGGTGCTCTGGCATGGTGGAGGACGGTGGCGATGGATGTGGTGGAGGACGGCGGCGATGGATGGGGTGGGGAACGGAGGCTGGTGTGGGGATGGGGTGTTCTAGCGCGGACGGTGTATGAATGGGAAAATGGAGGGAGAGGTACGGGGAACCATGTTTTTGGGACGCGCCTGTCTGAAATATGGGAAAGTTACGAACTTAGACCCTGTTTAAAATTTTGACGTCTCGTCGGTTGGGATAGGACGGTAATCTCGCATCTCGCCAATATTTGCCCAGAGCGATTTCGGGCGAAGAGAGGGTGGTTGGCGCCCATGGTTGGCGCCCACGGTGTATGAACGGGCTGAGTGTAGGGCGGTTGTGTGACGCCCGAGTGAAGTTACAAACCTTCCCCTATTGAAAATATTTGCCTACATCGATTTCGGCCGAGTCGAGTTTGTTTTGCTGCCCACCGTGTATGAATGGGGAAATGGAGGGAGAAACAAAGGTCTTTTGGACGAGCTTGAATCAAATGTTTTTTGCCGCCCATGTTTGGCGCCCACCGTGTCGGAATGGGCTCAGAGGCGGTCGTGTCATGTCTACTTGAAGTTACTAACCTACCCCTATTGAGAGCAGTGGAAATCAGGCCGATGGATTGTCTGTGTAAGGGGTAGACAGTAATTTCCATCTCAAAAAAACTTGGCTTCGGGCAGACGACGTGGGAGTGGACATTTTGCCGCTTCTTTCGAATTTTAGGACAATAAGCATCCACGCTACTCCGGCAACTAAATTCAATCCATTTGGTATTCCTATACGAATCTTTATAAATCATTCTATGTGTTTTATATATCTTCAAAAGCACGACAAAGATGTATTCCACTGTCATTTATGAATATGATTTACAAATGCCGATACTCAATTCGAAGCTAGAATCCAGTTTAAGGTGAATTCAATATTTGGAACACTTTATGTCCAACTCAAATGTCACACGCAGCATAATGTGTACTCCCATTTAGATATGTACACAAGCGATGTATCAAGATTCAAATACTGAGTCAATCAACCAATAATGTACAAAACTAACGAACATATAAACACTTATATAGTATATGGATCAATAATATCAACTAACATACATAAGCCAGGCTGCTGTACTTTTTTTTGGCTACAACAACATCCTTTTTTTAGCCAGCATTTTGGCCCTCTCCGATGCGTGCCACTTATGGTCCATCTATACTACTACTATTGTTGAATGCACATTCAGCCCGATTGGCATATTTGTAGGTCTGGCACAGCAATCCAAATGAAATGTCTCCGAGTCATCAATTAATACAGACTTGTGCTCAAATAAAATTACAAACCAAAAAACAAAAAAAAACAATTATTACATGATCTCTAAAACAAATGGTTTCATTGATTACATGAACAGACAACACAAAGGTTATTCAACTATGGAAAGAACATTTCACCTATGGTTTACCAAGTAGGAATTTAATTTCCTTTTTTCCTTCAGGACCTTAACAATCTGGTCAGTCTCAGCTTGCTTCGTTTTGAAATCCACCAAATATTTAATGGTTGTCTTGAGTACTACTTGTGATTGTGTTGTTTGCTTCCTCAACATGTCAACTTCATCTCTAAGTGTAGAAGCAGAATCTCTTTCTACCACTAGTTTAGCCTCTAGAGCATCAGCAGTTGGCAATTCATAATGCACGATTAGGCGGTGCCATCATTGGGATGATGCAACGTCCGTGGGGACCTCGCTTTTGATCTTGTGCTAACCTGTTTTGCCATTAAAGTTCTGATTGATTCAGAAAAGTTGAAGCTAGCAAAACATCTCAACTGGAGTTATAACAACAAACCAGTTAAACAAACAAGGAATTAAAGAGTTTCAATTGATGCTGAAAAGTAGTTATTAACATCATTGTAACCCATTGTTGCAGCAGCAATGCGCTTAAACAAACAAGTAGATATTTAAGTTAAGGCAAACAGTAATTCTTAATAGTAAGTATCAAACACATAGATAGGCTTAGTCTACAATATGATTAACAAGGCTGTGCCATTATGTAATCAGTAGCAAACTAAATTAAACCAAGCAACGAATTGAACAATTTTGCAATAAGTGGCTAACTAAAATTTCGAGAAGGTGTAATCGAACTTATGCTAGTTCTTTGTACAGCACACTGCAACTTCTTTTTCGCATACAAGGTTGTACGAAGGAGTCCATTGCATCAATTGCTTGGATACGCAGTCACAATACTTCTTTCTTCCCACACCGCATGGGTAAGTCGAATGGTTAATCTGTAAGATGGTGCGCCCTGATATGTTATATGAGGATGTGTAGTCGACTAGTTGTAGACAAACACATCACACTGGCTTTTATCAGATATTTCATGCGATTACTATGACGCCTCGGATAATCGACTACAAGAATCCCACGTTAACGATGCCACATCACCCCGGTTACTGTTGCTAACCTCTCGTTAGTTCAAAACCGGTTCAAAAGTCAAATTCAAAATATGTCAAACAACAAAAAAATTTAAACTTTAAAACTCAAATGTTCGGAGTGTGTCGATTAATGTTTGGGAATTTAAGGTGAAGGAAACACACTTTTACAGAATGCATAAGTATTTTAAATTGAATTAAAATAGAAAAGAAAATAATTAAAAAAACAAACAAACAGAAAGAGTAGAATAAAAAGAACAACATATTCTCTCTGGGCTGGGCCTCGTGGACTCCACCTGGCTGGTGCCGCCGACCGAGCCGGCCCACACGCCCACCACTTAACCCCGGTCCACCCGACCGAAACCCTAACCCCTCCCACTTCTCCCTCCCCGATTCCCCACTCCCTCGCCCCTCCCCACCTCGATCCCTTCTAGATTGGGGCAACCACCTCAGCGCCTTTCCCTTCCCGGCTCCGCTGCCCCCCACGCCGCCTGCCGCCTCGCCTCATCCTCGCCGGCCTCCCCAGCCTCGTTCTCCATCGACGCCTGTCGTCCCTTCTTGCTGGATCGCCTCGGCCGCCAACCACCGCCAACCCGCCGGACCGCAACCTCGCTGGCTGCCTCCTTCCCGCCGGATCGCTACTCTCCGTCCCCTCGCTGCCTCCGGCCTCCTCAGCGCCCGCTGCCAAACCCCACGGCCACCGTGAGCCATCGCCTCTCCCTCTCGCTGCTGCCGGATCCGAAGGCGCTGGCTGTCGTTCAAGCGCTGTGGCTCGCTGCCGCCCTCGATGGCTACTGCCTCGTGCCGCTTCACCACCGCCTGCCCCATGTACGCGCTCTCCGCTCATGGCCTCAAGGCCACCGCTCAAGGCCTTCGCCCATGCCTGCCGCTGCCCTTGGCCGCACTCCTCCTGCCCCATCCTCGCGGGTCGCGTCGCCAGGCCTCTCGCCGCCGGGCCGCGCCATGAGCCCTGTGGCTCCGCTCCACCCCCGTTAACCCGAGCTCAAGGCATCACGCCTGCTTGGCCTCTCGGGCTAATGACAAACGGGCCCACGCCCCCGAGAACAAAAATGGATTAAAAGAAAAGGGTTAAAATGATAATAAGAAATAAAAATATATACTAAATAATTAATTAATAATTTAGTTAACTTAATTAATCTAGTTTAATTAAACATAACTAATCTGACTTAATTAAACCCCGATTAACATGTTTAGTCTATGATGATGGGTCCCACTAGACGCACACGCCGCTTTGACTAGTCAACTCTCTCGTTGATCGCCGACGCCATGCCGACGCCGTGATGACGCCAGCATGCACTATTCTGGATAGTGTTAGAATTAAATAATTAAATAAATTCTAAAATGATTAAAACTTTAGAAAATCATATAAAATAAACCGTAGCTTAAATGAAAATGTTTTCTATATGAAAGTTGCTCAGAACGACGAGACGAATCCGGATATGCATCCCGTTCGTCCACCACACATCCCTAGCATAGGAAACACACAACTTTCCTCCGGTTCATCTATCCGAAAAACGGAACACCGTGATACTTTCCCTGATGTTTCCTTCACTAAGATCACCTCATACCGCGTTAGAGCACGCCTAGCTCGCTTGTTGTCCTGTTATGCACTTGCTTGCTATGTATTTACTATTTCTCCCCTCTTCTCTCCGTAGACCCGTGTGACGATGCCGATGCCCCCTGGTGGTCATCACGCCACCGATTTAACCCTCCTTGTCTCGAGCAACTGTGCAAGCCCCCTTTGATCACCGAGATATCGCCTACTCTTCTCTATACCGCTTGCATTAGAGTCGTAGCATGTTACTGCTTTTCATTTATCCTATCCTGATGCATCCCCAAGCTTAGGCTCTTTCCACTCCTTGTTCCATAATCCATCGAATCTTTACCCAAAACTTGAAAACTTCACAACACAAAACTTAATGAAAACTCGAAGTCTGCTAGCTTAAAGAAAACAAAACACCACTTCATGTTACTATAATGAACTCATTCTTTATTTATATTGGTGTTAAACCTACTGTATTACAACTTCTCTATGGCTTATAAACTATTTTACTAGCCATAGATTCATCAAAATAAGAAAACAACACAATGAAAACAGATTCTGTCAAAACAGAACAGTCTGTAGTAATCTGCAACTAATGCAAATTTCTGGAACTCCAAAAATTCTAAAATAAATTTCTGGACCTGAGGAATTTATCTAGTAATCATTTGCAAAAAGAATCAACTAATTAGCACTCTCCAGTAAAAAGTTCTAGCTAATCTCATGAGCGCTAAAGTTTCTGTTTTTTACAGCATGATCAGAAAGACTTCACCCAAATCTTCCCAAAGGTTCCACTTGGCACAAACACTAATTAAAACACAAAACCACATATAAACAGAAGCTAGATGGATTATTTATTCCTAAACAGAACCAAAGAGCAAGAAACTAAAATAAAATTGGGTTGCCTCCCAACAAGCGCTATCGTTTAACGCCCCTAGCTAGGCATGATGATTTCAATGATGCTCACATAAAAGATAAGAATTGAAACATAAAGAGAGCATCATGAAGAATATGACTAGCACATTTAAGTCTAACCCACTTCCTATGCATATGGATTTTGTGAGCAAACAACTTATGGGAACAATAATCAACTTGCATAGGAAGGTGAAACAAGCATAACTTCAAAACTTTAAGCACATAGAGAGGAAACTTGATATTATTGCAATTCCTACAAGCATATATTCCTCCCACATAATAATTTTCAGTAGCATCATGAATGAATTCAACAATATAACCAGCACCTAAATCATTCTTTTCATGATCTACTTGCATAGAAAATTTACTACTCCACATAAGCAAAATTCTTCTCATGAATAATAGTGGAGCAAACTCAACAAAATAACTACATATGATTGAGAATTAAGATCAAGATGACAAGTTTCATGGTTATCATTATTCTTTAAAGCATACGTGTCATCACAATAATCATCATAGATAGGAGACATGCTTTCATCATAGTAAATTTTCTCATCAAAGCTTGGGGGACAAAAAATATCATCTTCATGAAACATAGCTTCCCCAAGCTTGTGGCTTTGCATATCATTAACATCATGGATATTCAAGGAATTCATACTAAAAACATTGCAATCATGCTCATCATTCAAAGATTTAGTGCCCAACAATTTAGAGATTTCTTCTTCTAGCACTTGAGCACAATTATCCTTTCCATCATACTCACGAAAGATATTAAAAAGGTGAAGCGTATGAGACAAACTTAATTCCATTTTTTGTAATTTTCTTTTATAAACTAGACTAGTGCTAAAACAAGAAACAAAAAGATTCAATTGCAAGATCTAAAGATATACCTTCACTTACCTAGCCTCCCCGCAACGGCGCCGTAAAAGAGCTTGATGTCTACTACACAACCTTCTTCTTGTAGACGTTGTTGGGCCCGCAAGTGCACAGGTTTGTAGGACAAGAGCAAATTTCCTCAAGTGGATGACCTAAGGTTTATCAATCCGTGAGAGGCGAGGGATGAAGATGGTCTCTCTCAAGCAACCCTGCAACCAAATAACAAAGAGTCTCTTGTGTCCCCAACACACCCAATACAATGGTAAATTGTATAGGTGCACTAGTTCGCGAAGAGATGGTGATACAAGTGCAGTATGGATGGTAGATATAGGTTTTTGTAATCTGAAAAATAAAACAGCAAGGTAACTAACGGTAAAAGTGAGCGTAAACGGTATTGCAATGATAGGAAACAAGGCCTAGGGTTCATACTTTCAAGAGTGCAAGTTCTCTCAACAATAATAACATAGATAGATCATATAACAATCCCTCAACATGCAACAAAGAGTCACCCAAAGCCACTAATAGCGGAGAACAAACGAGAGATTATGGTAGGGTATGAAACCACCTCAAAGTTATTCTTTCGGATCAATCTATAAAAGAGTTCGTACTAGAATAACACCTTAAGACACAAATCAACCAAAACCCTAATGTCACCTAGATACTCCATTGTCACCTCAAGTATCCGTGGGCATGATTATACGATATGCATCACACAATCTCAGATTTATTCAACCAACATAAAAGTACTTCAAAGAGTGCCCCAAAGTTTCTACCGGAGAGTCAAGAACGTGTGCCAACCCCTATGCATAGGTTCCCAATGTCACGAAACCCGCAAGTTGATCACCAAAACATACATCAAGTGGCACATGATATCCCATTGTCACCACAGATAATCACGACAAGACATACATCAAGTGTTCTCATAAAATACTGAATTCGATAAGATAACTTCAAAGGGGAAACTCAATTCATCACAAGAGAGTAGAGGGTGAGAAACATCATAAGATCCAACTACAATAGCAAAGCTCGGGATACATCAAGATCGTGCCATAGAGGGAACACGAGAGAGAACACCAGAGAGTGAGATCAAACACATAGCTACTGGTACATACCCTCAGCCCTGAGGGTGAACTACTCCCTCCTCGTCATGGATAGCACCGGGATGATGAAGATGGCCACCGGTGAGGGATCCCCCCCTCCAGCAGGTGCCTAATAGGGTCCCATTGGTTTTGGTGGCTACAGAGGCTTGGCGCGCGAACGCCTGATCTATCTTCTGTTCTAGAAGTTTTAGGGTACAAGAGTATATATGGGTGCACGGGCACGGGTGGAGCTACGGGCCCCACGAGGTGGGGGGCGCCTGGGGGGTGGGCGCACCCCACCCTCGTGGCAGCCCAGATCTCCCCGACGCACTCCAAGTTCCCGGGTTGCTTTCCTTCCAAAAATAACTTCTCCAGCTTGATTTCGTTCCGCTTTTGACTCCGTGTGATATTCCTTTTCCTCAAACACCAAATAGGCATAAAACAACAAATCTGGGCTAGGCCTCCTGCTAATAGGTTAGTCCCAAAATAATATAAAAGTGGAAAATAAAGCCCAATATTTCCTAAAACAAGAGATAATATAGCATGGAGCAATCAAAATAATAGATACGTTGGAGACGATTCAGGTGCTAAGGGCGATGAGCCTGCACTCCATGTGCGCTTGGGTTTAGACCAGCAGGTCGACCTCTCTCACTTGTGCCTAGGTGGGCTGCGACGTGTTGATCTTCCGCGGCCGGCATGACCCAAAAAGTGTGTCCGCCAAATGGGATCGAGCGTGTCGGGTAATGTGGTGCACCCCGCAGGAAGTTAATCTATTCGAATAGCCGTGATCTTCGTAACAGGATGACTTGAGTTGTACCTTGACCTTATGACAACTAGAACCGGATACTTAATAAAACACACCCTTTCAAGTGCCGACATAACTCGGTGGTCGCCTCTCAATGTGGCTACGAGGAGAGGATCGCCGGTAGGATTATGCTATGCGATGCTACTTGGAGGACTTCATTCTACTCTCTTCTACATGTCAGAAGACTGAGGCTGCTAGAAGCATAGTCTTCACAAGATTAGTTATCCCTCTTATTCTCGCATTCTGCAGTTCGGTCCATCGATATGGCCCTTTACACATATACCCATGCATATGTAGTGTAGTTCTTGCTTTAGTACTTTGGATGAGTACTCACGGCTGCTTTCTTCCCTTTTCCCCTTTCCTTTCTACCTGCTTGTCGCAACCAGATGTCGAGCTCAGAGCTGACGCCACCGTCGGCATTTACTACTACATCGGAGGTGCTTTACTACTACGCAGCAGCCCGCGACGATTTACGACAAGGAGTAGTTAGGAGGATCCCAAGCAGGAGGCATGCGCTCTTTTCGATCTCAGATCCCGCTTGTGCTAGCCTTCTTAAGGCAAACTTGTTTAACTTATGTCCAGACTCAGATATTGTTGCTTCCGCTGACTCGCCTATGATCGAAAGACTTGTATTCGAGCCCTCGAGGCCTCTAGCTTATATTATGATGCTTGTATGACTTATTTATGTTTTAGAGTTGTGTTGTGATATCTTCCGTGAGTCTCAGATCTTGATCATACACGCTATGCATGATTAGTGTACGATTGATTCGGGGCGCACAAGTTGGTATCGAGCCGATCGATCGTAGAATCCCTTCCAACTCCTTGTCAAGTCCAGTCTAGACATTACAAAAACTTTTACTAACATGGTTGTGTGCCTTACGGGCCCACGCCGCCATTGGGTGGTATTAGGATCTTTATTCCTCATCCTATACTCTAGGACTCGATCTCTTCTATTCGGGTTAAATGATTTTGCTAAAAACAAAACTAACTTTAGGTTCTCGAATATACTTTCTCCGGAGAGCCCTCACCTCGATGATCGCTTGCTACACCAGAAGATTCCGAAGATACTCGCTGAAGTTCTCTCGAGACTTTGTGCCCACTTCTTTTGCAATTCCCTACCACCGATAAATCCTTATGGATAACTTATTACCCTTGCCATTCTTACATTCATCCCTAGCTACTCTTGTTATTACAAGATTCATCGAATTGTTCTTTGACTTTTAAGAATCTTTTGATTTTTGCATTGCAGATCTTTGCCACATGAATACCCCCATGGATAATTTCTCACACTTACCGAGTATCCGTTCTTTCACCGTTGTTCATGTGTTTCACAATGGTCTTTGAAATACTATTCGATCCTCCAAAAATCCTTAGTACCTTATTGCTCTGCAATACTTGTCTGCTTGCATTGTGGATGCTTTCCATATGTCCGATAATATTCATTAGTATCCTTAGGCACCGCTATTTTGATCCTATTGATTCAACATGAGTGCGAATGCACGCAATCATCGCTGATCCTTTTAAATTATCTTTCCAACTCAGACGCTATTTTAAACATGAGCTTGATCTCGACCAACCAATATTTTGTCGATTTTACCCTAAGCTTACTCAACTTATCCATCCTTAATCGAGCGCTTGCTTCGATCCTTTGATTTGATAATCATAATTCCTTTACATGTGAGCTTTGAATTAGTCAAGAGTTTATAATCCAATGCCTTCGCATTGTTTCTTCCTCCGTTGTGTGCCGACATCACATCAGCTTCACTATGGACCGTCGGATCCTTTGTTGAAATATCATCCGACAATGTCCTTCGATACAAAAACCTCGAGAAGTTCTTTCCTTGATACATAATGCCTTAGGTAAATTGTATCCTCTGTTTTTGTCAACCATGCTCTACTATCGAGCTTGTGTTATTTACTATTGAAGCTTGTGGTATATGTTTCATGATACCTCGACGGTTGAACCTATACCTTCTAAAGCCGTGTGAACCCGAAAGTTTTCACGAGTCATACTTCTTCCGGTGCTTCACGATAAAATTTCAACATCGCAACTTCTTCAAGACGAGAAGTGAATGGAAGGTTATGCATTAAAGAAGTGGAGTCGACCTTGAACTTTTATGCTCATGCCCATGGACCCGATGTGGAACTTGTCATGGAAGCTTCTTGCAAAATATTTAATCATTTGGGTAATTCTTTCGATGTCATTAGATTGGATCCCTTGCAGCTATGGTTCCACCATATTGTTCTTCTTTGATCCCATTTCGGGAAGTTTAAATAGTTGCCTTTATAGAGCAATACCCCAATCCAACCTCTACTTTGATTTTTCATCGAGTATTACCCCTCGGTATCTCGAGATTATCACAGTAACCGCATAACTTCTTATGAGTTCTTCGTCAAGTACTACATTCTCATCGATTCCAATTTTTCCTGGTTTTGAGTGGTTAGTCACTCGAGTACCCCGATAATCGAATCGAGTCCGCATTATGGTCCAACAACTCTTAGTAATCTTCCTTACTTACGAAGTTTGTACCGATCACGTTATTCCTAGCCTATTTGGCTATATCATTATCATGATGATTTTAATTGTGTTACTCGGTCCTTATTCCCTGAGCACAACTTTCAACGATGAGCTAAGCTTGCGCCGATTTTCGCCGCCATATCATTTCTCCTTGAACGACAAACTTGATTTCGAAGTTTGTGTCCTAACCGTGGTTCCAATAACCTTTCGCTTCATCATTTGTTTGACTTGATGTCATCGCCGATCGATTACATCTTCGTAACCTCTCGACAAATGTGTCGTGATCATCATCAACCTTATGAGCTCTTCCAGATATCACCAGATTCATGATGGGAAATACCATCCTTGCCTTGATGATTTGTGTTATCATCAACCACTTTATTGCCTTCCCTCCAACACAAACTTGTTCGTGTTTTGTGTTATACCTGAGTTCCTTGCTACCCAAAGATTGTTCTTCTTTACCTTGGAATATTACCACCTTTTATGTCAAGAATGTCGTGGGAATTTCACCACCTCTTAAGAATTCTTGGTATGGTGATACTTCTCACCATCACCATTCTTTCTTGGGTCCTCGTGTTGATTCCAACCAGGTACCAACAAGTGAGCGGTGCTGTTTGATTCCGCCCTTCTAGCAACCCTATTGCTTTGAAGTTAATGGTCGGCCGTTCATTCTTAGACTATTGATTATTGAATCACCATTCCAATGTTGGCCGTGCAACCCAGCCCATATTTCGGGTGCACATTTCAACCAATGTTTAATTGTGTATGTTTTCCTCGAGCATACATCATTATACCATTTGATCTGACAAATGCTATCTCCTTGTTCGCCTAATTGTGGAAATCCACCTTTTTGGAAATCTCAAGGATTGTCACTGAGTTCATCAGCTACCTCCTTATCCCTTCATTGGTTTAATGATGAGCTCTTGTTTTGGAACTCGCTTCCATAGTACATTTCCCGAGAATCTTACAATGTCGTCTCGTCAAATTGTGTTGCACCCCTTCCTTCTCAGGCATCCTGAGTCTGAGGTATCCTGACACCAATCAGATCTGAATCTCGGTCAGATATGATGGTTGGAACATATTCCCAAGAGTTATAACATTGTCCTTTGCCCCGATAAGGTGATGTCATGCCTAGCACACCTGGGCGGAGGACGTCTTGCTATAGTATCCTTTTTAGCAAGTTTAGTCATTCTTCCATGAGAAAATCGTAAGACTTATTCTATATGTTGTTCCTAATGAATCCTTTGTGTATCCAAGTTCGATCTTTGCTTGAAGACCATGTCAATGCTATCTCAAAGCATGTCTGTGGTATTCGATTTTCAACAAGAACATTTGAAGCCCAATGCTAAATGTTTCTTGATCAATTATCCAAACACCGCTGTATGGGTAATGGCATGAAATTCTCTCCCTTTCCTAAAGGGTTTTCTATGTTATATCCCGTCATGAATATCATGCTCGCTTGCCCTTGGGAAGGATATACCTTGAATAATGTGTTTAAACACATTTTCCTTTCCATTATTCTATTTAATCTGATGATCACCTTTTCCTTTCCATTGTTTTGTTTAACCTTTCTGTTGATCTATATGATCTAAGCAAGTAATATTCTTCTCGCTATGTAAACACCCCAAAGGTACTAATCTGTCAATAAGACCTCGCTACTATTATTGATGACATTCCGTAGCCACCGATGGATCGAGAACCTTGCCTATTGGTCCGCCTCGCTCAACGAAAGGTGAAAATGGTTCTTCTTCCCCCGCCCTTGGTACCAATGTTGTTGCCATCATAATTGGCAGGCTATCCTCCGACATGCCTTGCTATCATGATCGCAAGATGTCACCACCCTTCCTAATTTTAACCCACAGTCCTGTGTTCAAACCCGACTCGTGTTCACCCCGATTTCCAAAGCTATTCTCACGCTATTCTCGTATGTAATTCACGAGCCACCTTCCGAGAGATCATCAATTCGTATCGACATAATACTTATTCCTGTTGTTCAACCCCTTCACACTACGCTCAGCATTGAACGATTGCCTATCCACTTGAAACTCCTTATTGTACCTCCTTACTTTGCTCTCGATATTTTCTTAAGTTTCAATTCGAGAGTTACTTTCCGCCACCTTCCCCGATGTTATTGACCAGATAGTCAACCTAGCAGAGGTCCGTTCTCCCGGAATACCCCCTTTATTCTTTCGAAAGTACGAGGGAGTCCCTGAAGAAAGGATGCTGACTTCATCACGATGCCCTAAAGCTGAACGTTGAAGACATCAACGGAAGCGATCAACTTTTCGGGAAGGGCAGCCAAGACCGAGAAGACTCGTTAGGTTTTCGCTACCAACACTTTTCCCCCCTTACTCCACCGCTTAAATCTCGGGATGAGATTTCTTGTAGTGGACGAGAATTGTGACGCCCGGATAATCAGACTAAAGTAATCCCACCTTAACGATGCCACGTCACCCTGGTTACTGTTGCTAACCTCTCGTTAGTACAAAACCGGTTCAAAAGTCAAATTCAAAATATGTCAAACAACAAAAAAATTTAAACTTTAAAACTAAAATGTTCGGAGTGTGTCGATTAATGTTTGGGAATTTAAGGTGAAGGAAACACACTTTTACAGAATGCATAAATATTTTAAATTGAATTAAAATAGAAAAGAAAATAACTAAAAACAAATGTAAAGAGTAGAAAAAAACAAGACTCTCGCTGGGCTCAGGATCCACCTGGCTCAGGCCGGCCGACCGAGCCGGCCCACACGCCCACCACTTAACCCCGGTCCACCCGACCGAAACCCTAACCCCTCCCACTTCTCCCTCCCCGATTCCCCACTCCCTCGCTCCCTCCCCACTCCCGATCCCTTCGATCGGGCAACCACCTCGCCGCTCGCTCCCCGGCGCTCCACTGCCCCCACCTCGCCGCTCGCCGCCTCATCCTCGCCTGCCTCCCAGTTCGCCGCCCATCGACGCTTGCGTCCCTTGTCCGCTGGATCGCCGCGCGCCAACCACCGCCACCTCACGGGACCGCAACTCGCTGCCTGCCTCCTCCCCGCCAGATCAAGCTACCTTCTCCGTCTCCCTGGCTCCTGCTCCTCCTCTCGCCCCATCGCTAAACCCTACGGCCACCGTGAGCATCGCCTCCTCCTCTCCCCTCTCGCTTGCTGGATCCGAAGCGCCTTGCTGCTGCTCGCGCTTATGGCTCGCTACTGCCCTCGATGGCTACTGCCTCGTTGTTGCCACTCACGCTTCTATGTACGCCGCCTGCTCATGGCCTCGGCGCCACCGCTCAGGCCTTCGCGCCCATGCTGTCAAGGCCCCTCGGCCGACCTCCTCCTGCCTCTGCCCTGTTCAAGTCAGCCTGCATGGCCACGGCCGGCTGGCACTTTCACGCCATGAGCCCCTGTGGCTACGCCCACCCCTGCTAACTCGAGCCCAATGCATCATGCCTGCTTGGCCTCTAGGCCAATGACAACGGGCCCACGCCCCGAGAACGAAAATGGATTAAAAGAAAAGGGTTAAAAATGATAATAAGAAAAAAAAATATATACTAAATAATTAATTAATAATTTAGTTAACTTAATTAATCTAGTTTAATTGAACATAACTAATCCGACTTAATTAAACCCTGATTAACATGTTTAGTCTATGACAGATGGGTCCCACTGGACCCACACGTCAGTTTGACTAGCCAACGCCTGTTGATCGCCGACGCCATGCCGACATCATGATGACGTCAAGATGCACTATTCTCGATAATGTTAGAATTAAATAATTAAATAAATTCTAAAATGATTAAAACTTTAGAAAATCATATAAAATAAACCGTAGCTTAAATGAAAATGTTTTCTATATGAAAGTTGCAAAGAACGACGAGATTTAATCCGGATATGCACTGCTCGTCCACCACACATCCCTAGCATAGCAAACACACAACTTTCCCTCCGTTCATCTATCCGAAACACGAACACCGGGATACTTTCCTTGATGTTTCCCCTTCACCCAGATCACCTCATACCGCTTAGAACACGCTCTAGCTCGCTTGTTGTCCTGTTATGCACTTGCTTGCTATGTATTTACTGCTTTCCTCCTCTTGTCTCCGGTAGAGCCCGTGATTTATGCCGATGCCCCCGTGGTCGATCACGCCACCGACGATTCCCTCCTCCTTCGAAAGCAACCAGCAAGCCCCCCTTTGATCACCAGACATCGCCTACTCTTCTCTATACCGCTTGCATGAGAGTAGTGTAGCATGTTACCGCTGCTTATCCTATCCCGATGCATAGCCTGCCTGCTACTATTGTTGTTACCTTTACCTACAATCCTAAATGCTTAGTATAGGATGCTAGTATTCCATCAAGGGCCCTACATTCTTGTCCGTCTCATGCGTTAACTATCGGGCCGTGATCACTAGGGAGGTGATCACGGTATATACCATATACTTTATACATGATACATGTGGTGACTAAAGTCGGGTCGGTTTCGAGGAGCACCATGAAAGTGATTCACGGATTGGGGCTGAAAGGACCTTGTCCCATTGGCCCTCTGTGGTGGATCTTTGTGGCGGAGTGACAGAGCAGGTTGAAACCGCTTAGGAGAGAGGTGGGCCTGGTTCTGCTCGGGCGTCATGGATATTTAACACGCTTAACGAGATCTTGGTATTTGATCTGAGTTGGGTCGTTGACCTTATACGCACTAACCGCCACGGGACAAAATATGGGCAATCGACGCCGGTATCACCAAGCATTTTGTGACATCAATAACGAGCGAGCGCCACGGATTGGACTGAACGCTAGGCTAGGTCTGCTTCCGCCGCTTCTCGAACACGCAGGTGTGCTAATGGCGGGGCCTGCACTTCAGGCGCTTTAGGTTTAGACCGGCAGTCGACTCTCTCACAGTATAGGTGGGCTGCGACGTGTTGATCTTCCGCGCCGGCATGACCCATAAAAGTGTGTCCGCCAAATGGGATCGAGCGTGTCGGTAATGTGGTGCACCGCAGGAAGTTAATCTATTCAATAGTCGTGATCTTCGGTAACAGGACGACTTTGAGTTGTACCTGACCTTATGACAACTAGAACCGGATACTTAATAAAACACACCCATTCAAGTGTTGAGATAACTCGTGGTCGCTCTCTAATAGGGCTACGAGGAGAGGATCACCGGTAGGATTATGCTATGCGATGCTACTTGGAGGACTTCACCACTCTCTTCTACATGTCAGAAGATGGAGGCTGCCAAGTTGTAGTCTTGACAGTGATTAGTTATCCCCTCTTATTCTGCATTCTCGCAGCTTCACCACCGATATGGCCCTTTACACATATACCCATGCATATGTAGTGTAGCTCCTGCTTGCGTAGTACTTTGATGAGTACTCACGGTTGCTTTCTCCCCTTTTCCCCTTTCCTTTCTACCTGGTTGTCGCAACCAGATGTCGGAGCCCAGAGCCGACGCCACCGTCGACAACGACTACTACACCGGAGGTGCCTACTACTACGCAGCAGCCCGACGACGATTTACCACTGTGGAGTAGTTAGAGGATCCTGCAGGAGGCATGCGCCTCTTTTCGATCTCAGATCCAGCTTTGTGTTAGCCTTCTTAAGGCAAACTTGTTTCACTTATGTCTGTACTCAGATATTGTTTCTTCCGCTGACTCGCCTATGATCGAGCACTTGTATTTGAGCCCTCGAGGCCCCTCGCTTGTATTATGATGCTTGTATGACTTATTTATGTTTTAGAGTTGTGTTGTGATATCTTCCGTGAGTCCTCGATCTTGATCGTACACGCCATGCGCATTATTAGTGTACGATTGATTCGGGGCCGTCAGCTTACTTTTGGCATATCGAGATCTAAGCACTATAATAGGATGAAAAGATTGGCATCTTTCACATTATTGGCGAACCTCAGTTCATAGAAACAAGCAACTCAACCATTCGTGGGTAAAACAAAAGCGCCCATCGAATATTTTTCACTATCCAATCATACACGCAAAAAGGGGCGACTCCAACATAGGGGCTGGTATGGGCGGCCGCCTCAGGTGGCTGGAAAGTGTGCACCTAGTTTGAGTCGTCCAGGTTGGCCCATGCTAGTTTTGTTTGTCCCAACGCACAAGCATGCAATGTAAAAATGAAGAAAATGTTTCAATTTGATGGGCCAATAACATAAGTGCAAGGCAGGCCCTATAGCAGGCTCATGCCCAAACGAAGGCCTCCCATATCGACGAGAGCAGGAAAATCCCAATTCATTCGCCCAGCACTCCACCGTTCGCCTCTAACCTAGCCGCCGACAGACCGACACAACACTTCCTCGCGCTTGGAGGGCGGTCGCCGGCTTCAAGCTTAACGGAAGGACAAGAAGATGAAGATCCAACCCCGGTGTAGCTCATGATGGGAGGTAGCGCGCAAAGACGGCATGGCATCGAGCTTATGAAACGACAAAGTAGCTTGCAAGAGTAGCATGCGCGAACGAGCAGGTACATCACATCCTCGATTGTATCTAATTCAACTCTTCAATTTTTCGCCAATAGTTAAACCCGACGTGTTGTAAAACTGCTTGTATGTAGGGAATCTATGAGAAAATGAAACCAATTTCTACTTATTTTATAACTCCCCCAATCAATGCCGAATCGATCGAATCTGATGTATCTAATCAAGTTTCGTGCAAACATACAAGCTCATGTTGTTCTTGAGCCCAAGTGTCTAATGAATGATCGCTAATGAAGGATTTGATGCAAACATTTTACATGCTCCTCGGTGATGAACATATAGTGTCTAATGAGGGATCTAATGCAAGCATTTTGCAAGCTCATTGAAGGATTTAGTGTCTAATGATGATCTACTATGTTGAGAGAGATGAGTATTTGCGCATTGATGACAAGCAAATTATAGTGCATTTTCATAGCTTGAGGAAATGTCGAGAACATCTACCGTAAAGTCCCCGATCATGACAACATAGCATAAATACTTTTCTAATCTGTTGTTTGAAACTATTGGCATACTTGTGTAGGATAGATATATTGATATGCAGTTTGCGCACTAGTTATACATGCAATTACACTTCGATATTTTCAGCCAGAGAACAAATAATTCAAGCAAGTACATACCATGTTTGTAGTCCTTGTACACCATGTTGCATTTTGTGTTTTTTGGTGCTTGCATCATTTAGTGTTTATAATCTGAACTACTTTGGATCATTAACTGGTTTTCAAAGTGCATGTAGCTTCACATTTTCAAGTTATGTTGATTTCGGAGTGCAAGTGCCTTCAGATTTTTAATTTAAATATTCGCCCGTAACTTGAATTCGTGGATCAGCCATCGCACACAAATCATACACGAATGCCAAGATAAATTAAATGAAATGCAGGGACTTACGCTAGCTCACAGTATGTGCTCACTACAGCTTCCGCTTACGCTTGGGATTCCCGTAGAAGTCCATGTTACCACTTGCTTGGATGTGCAGTGCCTTGTGCTCCTTGCATCCCTCTCGTGATTTTTGACATGGCTAATGGTTGATCAAATAAGAGGAATCGACCTTGATGTTGTACCGAGGACAAATACATACAAGGTTATACGTGTGCGTGATGTACCAGATCCCGTAGCGCCCATCATGCTTCACTAAAAAATGGATTTGCTTGTTTCGTATGATATCTCCAAGAAATAAGAAATAACAGTTAGAGTTGTATAGGCTATAAGCTAAGAGAGCAGAAAGGATATCCAAACATCGTACGAACAAGGCACAAGGGAGTGATGTGTGGATACCTAGTTCGCCGGCCGCTTGGGCATGCTAAATAGCTAGAGGCGGGTCACTTCAGAGCAGCAGGGTGATGAGCCGCTACTGGCCGCGACACGGATGCAGATTCGGAGTGGCAGCGAGCGCCACGATGCGGTGGACGAGACCTGGCAGAAGCCCCAAATGGCCCCGGGGGCGGAGGTGACGATGTGCTCGTGAAGTAGCCCCGTGAGCTGGGAGATTGGCGCCGGTGAAGCACACCTGATGCGGTGGAACTCTGTGTCTGTGGAGGCACGCCGGTTGGCGGCCGACGCTTGTTTGGTGGACCACCAAAAGTGGACGAGGGCGAGATGAGGTAGTCCGCTGCGGTGGTGAAGCGACCGCCGCTCGCCATTGTCGTCCGCATAGAGGTGGGGAAAGTGGAGAAAGAGACGAGACGAGGGGCGTATTCGAGGGTTGGCGGCTAATTAGGGATTTGAGCAACTGGGGGCGGAAGGGGACGGTGGAGAAGAGAGATTTTGCAGGCTGGAATTAGCCGCCAGATATTTCAATCAAACATGGAAGCGCCGGGTTATATTGTCGCTGCCCTTTTTTGGGAGGGGGTGGGGGGGCTACGCCGTCTGCTCGACACACACGACCAATCATCGACAGATTATAAGCTGTCGTTTTAGGCACCTTGCCTTTCGTTCATGACATGTGGGCCCAACAGGTTGTCTGCCCACATGTCGGCCACCAAAGGTAGTTGCCTTTTAAGGCACCAAGCAAAGGCCCATTTTAACACGCACCTCGGTCTGCTCGGTGCGCTTACATTTGAGAATGCAAACGAATCTTCTTTCATTTGCAAACGAATCTGATGTATTACCATGCCCGTGTTTTCCTTGCAATAATTAGTCATTCGAATGAGATATCCATCCATTCACTTTTGTAAGTCGCTTTGCATACAACTTAAAATGAACTGCTTTTGCACATTGTCCGAAATGTCTTCAAGGTCTTATAAAAGTGAACAGAGGGAGTACTATAAATTAATTAATGAGGAGTTATTTGAAAAAATCAAACGGTACCCACGCTTAACGTGGATTAGAGTGTGTCATATAATTAGTTATTTGAATTAGAGTGTGTCATGTAGTTAGATTTTTGAATTAGAGTGTGTGTCACGTAGCTTATCTCCAATTCTAACATGGATTTCGTGATTTCACCGATCCATGCTACTTTTTTAATACAAATTCATATGTATATGATGAACACCATGGTAGTGAGAAAACTTTGGATGGATTCAAACATATGACCTACAAAATAGCACAACAAATTGAGTCAATGTCAACTTTTCAAACTTAGTATGGCACTAATTCAAATAATTACCCATATGCCTCGGGTCCTCGTTCAAATCTTACAATGTACAATCAATTGAAACATCGATATTAAGTCTCGTACTATGTACATTCAAATGTTGTTTTAGGCCCCTCCGCGACAAACGCTACATACTCCCCTGTCGGTCAATCTTCCTCTCCTAACCACCTTAGGAAGCTATCGGTTTCCAACACATCGCTCATTCTTTTTCTCCATGTTTCGATCTCTAAGTCTCTCAACTACACAACCCCTTTTTCCACTCTGCTACTAAATGTATTTACCTCACACACCGCCATTGCACCCCATGCCGAGCCCTCTCTCTCTCCTCTCCTCTCACCCTCTCGCTTAAATACATGCATTGCCTATCTAGCCCTCTAACCTCTCGTGGCGCACGCAAGACGCTTGTATATCTAGGTCACTCCCGAGAGACTTCTCACTTTTCTTCCAAGACGGCGGCCACACTCACTCAATCTCACTCTCTTTATCTCGAGTCTCTGCTTAACCTCGCTTTCTTTCACACACAAATGATATATCTCCTCTTCGGCCTCGATCGACACACTCTATACTCCTCACGCAGATTGTCTATCTAGGTCAGTCCATCCAAGCCGCCGCCACTCTTTTCGACCTCATGGTGGGCCACGCCACTCAATCTCTCTCTCTCTCTCTCTCTCTCTCTCCAGATGTCTCGATTGACCTCGCTTTTCTCTGATTAACAAAACGATATATCACCATGTTTGAGCCCAATTCGACCTATTCACATTGTATACTCTCACGCACATCGCTATCTAGGTCACTCTCTCCAACCTGCCTCACTCTTTTGATCGACGGCGCATTCCTATGTGATCGGTTGACCTTGCTTCCTCCCACGCACAAAATATATCTACACGCCCCGGATCGGATCATCTCTCAATCTCTATCTTACAACCTCACCCTCCAGAGCATATATATTTGTTCAATGAATGTCGGACCACACTCACTTTGTCTCTATCTATATGTCTCTCGATTGACCTCGCTTTCACACTGTGATCTTCCACGCGCTGAAGCTACTACCTCTCCATCCTCGCAGAAGCCGAGCTATTTACATTATGTAGGGCACTCCAACCTTGGATTAATTTGTGTAGGCATTTATTCTGGTCGGTTTAGATTATATTTTCAGCATTCGCCCACAACTACTCCAAACACCGCTGCAACCCACGAACTCCCCTAGTTGATTTCCTCCTGCTCGGCCATCGCCTCTCGCACGCCCTTTCTCGCCTTCAACGTCGCATCATGGTATTATTGAAAAACTATGTTGTTCTCTTTAATTATTATAAATAACCTACAAAACTACACACCGATAGTCCACTTGAATGGAACAAATTTCACCCACAAATTAAAGTGCTACAACTACACATCGAGGGGCCCACATGTCATGAAACAAATTTGGACCCATATACAAATTAAAAATAAAGGACGAGGATCGAACATGCGACCGGCCTTCAAGCCGCACGCCAATAGGCAATATAAGTAGAATAGCAATGTTTGTTAACCCCTTTGTTCACATAATGTTTTTATATTACCACAGCCTAATTAATGGATAACATGTAATATTATTTTTAGTACTATTCGCCTTTCACTTACGGGTGGGTTCCATGTGTGTCTCTCTCTCTCTCCTCCCTTCTGCTTAGACGCACGGGCAAACAGAAGAACTTGCGCTATGTTGCTGCTGACTATATCTCGACGCTCTTCACAAGTCACGGCACCAGCCACGTAGATTAGCAGCACTAGTCACAGGTACATGCAATGCACGTTAATTTGAAGTATATGAAGTGCATGCGGATATTAACTAATAGGATATTATTTGCATGTTGTCATGTGATTAGCACTATTTTTGGCATGAAATTAATCTGCACGCTAAACGTGTTGAGCGCTCGACATTGAAGCAGTTCTAGGTCGTTGGATGACAAGGAATACATGTGGCTTGATGACGCTTTTATATTTAATTTGATACGGCTCTAGTAGAACATTCAATCGATCAAACCATACATTTCATTCAGTCCTGACCGATTTTAAATTATACGACGATCGATATAAAATAAACGAAATGATAAACGCTCGATTTTAAGCATGGCAATCCAAACGTTTTCATGGCAATTTAGATTACGCGGCGCGCGGGGCGCTCTCGCGGTGGGAAGCGGCTCCTGTCGGCTCGTGTGTGTTGTCGGGCCATCGACCGACGGCGACGGCGGGCGGCTTGCGCCGTTGTTGGCGCATTTCTGGACGCTGGCCTAGCTTCAAGGAAGGCCAAAATGTTCTCGACTTTGGAGCGAGTCAATCATGGGAGGAGGCGACCGGCGCTGGTGCAAGGAAGCGGTCGACGGCGGCCATCCATGCCGCTGAGGGGGGCACCTGGCACCCACGCTGGGACAAGCCGCCAACGGCGCAACGGAGACATTCGTGCATCGGCACCGCAGACGGGCGCCAAGACGCTGCAGACGCAAGAAGCAAGATACCGGCAGTGCACGGCACCGCAAGCATGCGCTGGCTGCTGCACGCAGCAGCAAGCGCATGCGCCGCAGGTGCACGGGCGCGGAAAGTCGGCGGGACCTCGTGGAACCCCTGCATCAAGCTCGGCGACAATGTGCGCTCCCAGCCCATCAATGCCACAGG
Organism: Aegilops longissima; assembly: GCA_021605205.1. NCBI lineage: Eukaryota > Viridiplantae > Streptophyta > Magnoliopsida > Poales > Poaceae > Aegilops > Aegilops longissima. The sequence continues at coordinate 218,415,332 of CM038682.1, forward strand.
ATGGCGCCAAGCAGTCGGGCGACGGAGCCGGAATGGGAGCGGGAGCGAAGGCGCCTTCACGCAAGGCCATTTCAAGCTCGCCCCAAAGCGCCTTTATGTTCTTGAGACTGCTGGGGTGTCTTCTCAGAAACTGGAACACTAAGGGCATACCATCGTGATGCGGCATGGCGACGCTTAGGTCGAAGTAGTTGAGGTAGACGACAGGAGAATCGGAGAGGAAGAGAGAGGATTGTAGCGATACCGGTAAAGCGGGGTTGATTTTAAATCGCAAGCCAAGCGACATTAAAAGTGGGAGCAGCAGGGACGACGTGGGCGGAGCTCGTCAAAGGGCTCACCCCGTGAGTTCTGCACAAGCGGTTCGCTTACACACCTCTCTCGACAGTGGTGGCAGTAAAGCTTCTCAAGACGCCCTGCCACCATCACACGCTTGCTGGGACGGCACTCGCCGATGAGAAGCGGGACTCGGGCGGCACGTAAACGCCTACTTGGTTTCAATAGTGAAAGCTGTCACTTTAACGTGACAGGTCTTTGTTCCAAAATACCTTGGCTCTTCATTTGTGCAACTTGTCATAAGCAGCTTGTCTCAAATTGAAGAAAAACTTACTAAGTAATATTTGTGCCATATCACGTGACCATGCTCGTTTCAAGAATTTATGCTCACTTTTGATTTTCTGAAATTTAAGATCCAGGATTCAAACAATATCATAACCTCGCATCATGCAATAAATTTTCAAGCCGTACATCCGTCCTGCTTGTATTTCTTAAGAAAGGATTTGGTCAAACATTTTGCTTAGTTAGACTTCGGACAAGTTATATATGCAGTAGTAAAGGATAATCCTCCGTATCAAAGGCATTGCCTCGATATATTAACTCAAGTACTAGGCACGAACAAACGGGCTCAATTTCTGCTCATCTTGGTGTAGTAGTAGTAGTACTAGGCAATGCAATTGACGGGTGACCTTGACGAGCCATGCATCGAGAATTGAACTGCGCTCGGCACGGTAGGTAACATTGTCTAGTTACTAAAGCATCCCTCCGTTGTTCATCGGTAGTCATTATGGACCGGGACATGAGGGAATTTCCTAGGGCTGGAATTCTGGTCGCCAGATATTTCGACTTGAAACGCCGAGGCTCGACTCGTTTAAGTTGCTTTAATGCGTACTTTCACGACGCAACCAAGGACACGTAGCCCGTTTTTTTTAGGATCAACACGAGCCAAGGTCCTCCATTGGTACGCTGTTGGGTCCTACCAATTCGAGAATACGAAAGGAACCTTTTAAATTGCCAAACAAATCTATGTGTATTACAATACCCATATTTTCCTTGCAAATACTAATCTCAACGTGGTAATTGATTTATGACGAGTTGTTGAATTAGAGTGAGTTTGTGATATAGTGATCTCAACGGATTTCACATTTCATGGTATCCCTAGTAAGTTTTCCAATGCAAATTCAAATTTAAAAGATGAACAATATGGAGGTGAGAAAACTTTGTATGTATCACATATGCACACACACACACACACACACACACACACACACACACACACACACACACAAACTAACACAACAACAATCCAATAAGTATAGTGCATCTATTTTTCCAAACCATGCATGTATGACACGATTAAAATTTTTCTATTCCTAAATATTAGTCTTTAGAGAGTTCAACAAGTGACTACATATGGAGCAAAATGAGTGAATCTAGACTCTAAAATATGTCTATATACATCCGTATGTGCCAACCCATTTGAAGCCTCTAAAAGACTAATGTTTAGGAACGAAGGAGTAAATGTAAGACATCCATGGTCCTCAGCTCAATATTTAAAATGAACATGAAACTAAACATGAATATTAAGTCTAGTACTACAAGACATGCAAATGTTGTGTTTAGGCGGAGCTATGATTGCTCGGGGTCAACCTCGACCTTAGATAAAATTGTGGAGCTCGCTTAGGGTTGTTTAGATTATATTTGTCCTCACCCTCCCAACCACCGATTGGTTGTGCACCCCCACCCTCCTCCCGGGAGAATATCATGTGCCCCCATACCTTAGATGCTATATGCCGATACGAGTTGCTTGGAGCTTGTAGATCTGAGATATAGCAGCTCACATGATGTGTCTTAATATTTTTGCAGGAAACCTTGATGAGTTTGAGAATTGCACACAATTTGTACAAAAACTACTTAGATGCCCTTTGATCCCACATCCAACGACTAAGTCAGATCACCGTAGCATCTAAGATGAAGGAGGACATCATATTCTCATGTATGTAAGAATATCATGTGCTACCACACCTTAGATGCTTTGGTGATAAGCTCTTCTGGAGGCGTTGATTTGTGACCCAACACCTCCTGGTGGTTCAATGGTTTTTGCGTAAAAGCCCCAAAAGAGTTCGCCACTACTTACAAGCACAAAGACTGCTCAGATGCCATTGATCTCAGATCAAACGACTCCAAGCTCAGATCACCAGAGCATCCAAGCTGCGATAGCAACTTATGTTTTCTCAAGACGGAGAGTATGAGGTGCTCCCGCACCGTAGATTCTATGGTGATACGAAGTTCACCGAGATCTAACGGCCCACAAGAGGAGGTTTGAATGTTTTTGCAATATACGGCTGATAGAGTTTGGGAAATGCGCAGTAGTACAAGTACTACGCATGTGCCATCCGATCATCGATCATACGACCTAGATGCTCATATCACCGTAGCGGGTGAATTAAGCTACGCGCAAGGCGGAGGCTGCTAGAAGCATAGTCTTGACAAGATTAGTTATCCCCTCTTATTACGGCTGCGATTGGTCCAGATATGGCCCTTTACACATATACCCATGCATATGTAGTGTAGCTCCTTGCTTGCGAGTACTTTGGATGAGTACTCACGGTTGCTTTCTTCCCCTTTTCCCCCTTTCCTTTCTACTGTTTGTCGCAGCAGATGTGAGCCGGGGCAGGCGCCCGTCGGCAGCGACTACTACTTTGGAGGTGCCTACTACTACGTGCAGCCGGCGCGGCGACAAGGAGTAGTTAGGAGGATCCCAGCGGAGGCATCGCCTCTTCGTCTGTATCGATTTGTGCTAGCCTTAGGCAAACTTGTTTAACTTATATGCATGCTCAGATATTGTTGCTTCCGTGACTTCGTCTATGATCGAGCACTTGTATTCGAACCCTCGAGGCCTCTAGCTTATATTATGATGCTATGACTTATTTATGTTTTAGAGTTGTGTTGTGATATCTTCCGTGAGTCGGATCTTGATCATACGTTTGCGTGCATGATTAGTGTCTGATTGATTAGGCGTCACAAGTTGAGTGTCGAGCCGGTGTTAGGAATCCCCTTCCAACTCCTTGCGGTGAGTCTAGACATTACAAAAACTTTTACTAACATGGTTGTGTGCCTTACGGGCCCACGTGCCATTAGGTGGTATTAGGATCTTTTATTCCTCATCCTATACTCTAGGACTGATCTCTCTTCTATCGGGTTAAATGATTTTGCTAAAAACAAAACTAACTTTAGGTTCTCGAATATACTTTCTCGGGAGAGCCTCACTCCACGATGATGGTTTGCTACACGGAAGATTCGAAGATACTCGCTGAAGTTCTCTCGAGACTTTGTGCCCACTTCTTTTGCAATTCCTACCCGATAAATCCTTATGGATAACTTATTACCCTTGCCATTCTTACATTCATCCCTAGCTACTCTTGTTATTACAAGATTCATCGAATTGTTCTTTTTTTAAGAATCTTTTGATTTTGCATTGCGATCTTTGCCACAGATACCCCCATGGATAATTTCTCACACTTACGGTATCCGTTCTTTCACCGTTGTTCATGTGTTTCACAATGTCTTTGAAATACTATTCGATCCTCCAAAATCCTTAGTACCTTATTGCTCGCAATACTTATGCTGCTGCATTGTGGATGCTTTCATATATACGACAATATTCATTAGTATCCTTAGGCACCGTCATTTTGATCCTATTGATTCAACATGAGTGCGAATACCGCAATCATCGTTGATCCTTTTAAATTATCTTTCCAACTCGAGGCGTCATTTTAAACATAGGCTTGATCTCGACCAACCAATATTTTGTCGATTTTACCCTAAGCTTACTCAACTTATCCATCCTTAATCAGGCGTTTGTACGTCCTTTGATTGATAATCATAATTCCTTTACATGAGCTTTGAATTAGTCGGTAGCTTCTATAATCCAATGCCTCGCATTGTTTCTTCCCTCTGGTTGTGTGCGATACTCACATCAGTTTCACTATGGACCGTCGGATCCTTTGTTGAAATATCGACAATGTCCTTCCGTATACAAAAACCTCGAAGTTCTTTCCTTGATACATAATGCCTTGGTAAATTGTATCCTCTTTTTTATCAACCATGCTCTACTATCGAGCTTGTGTTATTTACTATTGAAGCTTGTGGTATATGTTTCCATGATACCTGGCGGGTTGAACCTATACCTTCTCTAAAGCCGTGTGAACCGAAAGTTTTCACAGTCATACTCTCTTACGGTGCTTGGCGGATAAAATTTCAACAACTTGCCTTCTTGAGGCGAGAAGTGAATGGAAGGTTATGCATTAAAGAAGTGAGTCGACCTTGAACCTTGCGTTCATGCCCATGGACCCGATGTGGAACTTGTCATGGAAGCTTCTTGCAAAATATTTAATCATTTGGGTAATTCTTTAGATGTCATTAGATTGGATCCCTTGCAGCTATGGTTCCGACCATATTGTTCTTCTTTGATCCCATTTCTAGGGAAGTTTAAATAGTTGCCTTTTATGAGCAATACCCCGATCCAACCTCTACTTTGATTTTCATGAGTATTACCCCTGGTATCTAGAGATTCCGCGAACCGCATAACTTCTTATGAGTTCTTCGTCAAGTACTACATTCTCATCGATTCCAATTTTTCACGGGTTTTGGTGGTTAGTCACTCGGTACCCGATAATGAATCGAGTCCGTACTATGGTCCAACAACTCTTAGTAATCTTCCTTACTTACGAGTTTGTACCGATCACGTTATTCCTAGCCTATTTGGCTATATCATTATCATGATGATTTTAATTGTATTTACTGGTCCTTATTCGGGAGCACAACTTTCAGCGATGAGCTAAGCTTGCGTCGATTTTTAAATCGTCATATCATTTCTCCTTGAGCGACAAACTTGATTTGAGTTTGTGTCCTAACGTGGTTCCAATAACCTTTAAGCTTCATCATTTGTTTGACTTGATGTCGTAAATCGATTACATCTTGATGTAACCTCTCGACAAATGTGTCGTGATCATCATCAACCTTATAGCTCTTCGGGATATCGATCGATTCATGATGGGAAATACCATCCTTGCCTTGATGATTTGTGTTATCATCAACCACTTTATTGCCTTCCCTCCAACACAAACTTGTTAGTGTTTTGTGTTATACTGTGAGTTCCTTGCTACCCAGCATTGTTCTTCTTTACCTTGGAATATTACCACCTTTTATGTCAAGAATGTGGTAGAATTTCACCACCTCTTAAATTGGTATGGTGATACTTCTCACCATCACCATTCTTTCTTGGGTCCTCGTGTTGATTCAACGAGTACCAACAAGTGGCCGGTCTGTTTGGATTCCGCCCTTCTAGCAACCCTATTGCTTTGAAGTTAATGGTTGGCCGTTCATTCTTAGACTATTGATTATTGAATCACCATTCCAATGTTGGCGTGCAACCCAGCCCATATTTGGTGCACATTTCAACCAATGTTTAATTGTGTATGTTTTCCTCGAGCATACATCATTATACCATTTGATCGACAAATGCTATCTCCTTGTTAAGCCTAATTGTGAAATCCACCTTTTGGAAATCTCAAGGATTGTCCTTTGAGTTCATCACTACCTCCTTATCCCTTCATTGGTTTAATGATGAGCTCTTGTTTTGGAACTTCGCTTCCATAGTACATTCGAGAATCTTACAATGTCGTCTCGTCAAATTGTGTTGCACCTTCCTTCTCGGGCATCACGAGTGCAAAGTATCTGACACCAATCGATCTGAATCTCGGTCAGATATGATGGTTGGAACTATATTCCCAAGAGTTATAACATTGTCCTTTGCCCGATAAGGTGATGTCATGCCTACTTTTACAGGCGGAGGGCGTCTTGCTATAGTATCCTTTTTAGCAAGTTTAGTCATTCTTCCATGAGAAAATAAATAAGACTTATTCTATATTGTTCCTAATGAATCCTTTGTGTATCCAAGTTAGATCTTTGCTTGAAGACCATGTCAATGCTATCTCAAAGCATATACGTGGTACTCCGATTTTCAACAAGAACATTTGAAGCCCAATGCTAAATGTTTCTTGATCAATTATCAAACACCGTTATGCGGTAATGGCAGAAATTTCTCTCCCCTTTCCTAAAGGGTTTTCTATATTATATCCGTCATGAATATCATGCTCTTGCTTGCCCTTGGGAAGGATATACCCTTGAATAATGTGTTTAAACACATTTTCCTTTCCATTATTCTATTTAATCGATGATCACCTTTTCCTTTCCATTGTTTTGTTTTAACCTTTACTGTTGATCTATATGATCTAAGCGGTAATATACCCTTGTAAACACGATGTACTAATCTGTCAATAAGACCTGCTACTATTATTGATGACATTCCGGTATGCCGATGGGCCGAGAACCTTGCCTATTGGTCCGCCTCGTTCGCGGCGGAAAATGGTTCTCTTAGTCCCTCGCCCTTGGTACCAATGTTGTTGCCATCATAATTGGCGAGCTATCCTCGACATGCCTTGCTATCATGATCGTGCAAGATGTCACCACCCTTCTAATTTTAACGGGTCCGGTTGGAAACGACTCTAATTCTTGATTTCAAAGCTATTCCTCACGCTTGGCCTCGTATGTAATTCACGAGCCACCTTCGAGAATCATCAATTCTGGTATCGGACACAATACTTATTCCTGTTGCTCTGAACCCCTCACCTACGTTAGGGCATTGAGCGATTGCCTATCCACTTGAAACTCCTTATTGTACCTCCTTACTTTGCTCTCGATATTTTCTTAAGTTTCAATTAGGAGTTACTTTCCCATACCTTCGATGTTATTGACGGATAGTCAACCTAGCGAGAGTCCGTTCTCCCGAATACCCCTTTATTCTTTCGAAAGTACGAGGTCCACTGAAGAAAGGATGCTGACTTCATCACGATGCCCTAAAAGCTGAGCGTTGAAGACATCAGCAGCGATCAACTTCGGGAAGGGCAGCCAGACCGAGAAGACTCGTTAGGTTTACTACCAACACTTTTCCCCCTTACTCCACGCTTAAATCTAGGATGAGATTTCTTGTAGTGAGGCGAAAATTATGGCCTTGGATAATCGGACTAAAGTAATCCCACCTTAGCGATGCCCGTCACCTGATTCTGTTGCTAACCTCTCGTTAGTACAAAACGGTTCAAAGTCAAATTCAAAATATGTCGAACAACAAAAAATTTAAACTTTAAAACTAAAATGTTAGTGTGTCGATTAATGTTTGGGAATTTAAGGTGAAGGAAACACACTTTTCAGAATGCATAAATATTTAAATTGAATTAAAATAGAAAAATAACTAAAAACAAGCAGAAAGTAGAAAAAAAACAGACCCCCCCGCTGGGCCTCGTGACCCAGCTGGCACCATGCCGCCAGGCCAGCCCACCATGCCACTTAACAGTCCACCCGCCGAAACCCTAACCTCCAGCCCTCACTCCCGATTCCCCATCCTCGCTCCTCCACTCCCGATCCTCCACGGATCCCAGAACCTCTCAGCGCCCTCTGCCTTCCCAGCTCCACAGCCCCACCTCGCCCGCCCGTCGCCTCGCCTCATCCCATGGCCTCGGGCCTCGTCGCTTCACTCGGCGCCCGTCGTCCCTGTTCTTTGAATCGCCGCCCATCAACCCGCCGCACCGGACCGCAACCTCTGGCCTGCCTCCTCCTCCCCCGGATTGCTACCTCTCCGTCCCGTCGTCCGGCCTCCTCCCGCGCCCCCTGCCAAACCCCTCGGCCACCGTGAGCATCGCCCTCTCCTCTCCCCTCTGCTTCGTCGCCCGGATCAGGCCGCGCCGTCGTTCGCGCCATGGCACTGCACCGTCCTGATAGCTACCGGCCTCGTGCGCTCCGCCCCCGCGCCCCATGTCTGGCCTTCGCCTGCTCATGGCCTCGTCCTTGCCGCTCTCCTCTCGCCCATGCCGTCGCGTCCCCAGCACCCCTCGCCCCAGACCTGTTGGTAAATGCGCCCTTGTGACCCCAGCAGCCGGCTCGCTTATGAGCCGTGGCTCGCTCCACCCCCGTTAACGAGCCCAATGCCCGCGCCCGTTTGGCCTCTGGGCCAATGACAACAGGGCCCGTCCTGAGCGAAAATGGATTAAAAGAAAGGGTTAAAAATGATAATAAGAAACAAAAATATATACTAAATAATTAATTAATAATTTAGTTAACAAATTAATCTAGTTTAATTGAACATAACTAATCCGACTTAATTAAACCACGATTAACATGTTTAGTCTATGCGGATGGGTCCCCCTTTGGACCCACACGTCGATTGACTAATAGCGCCTCTGTTATTTACTTGGCGTCTCTTTGACATCATGATAGCGTCAGCATGCACTATTCTGGATAATGTTAGAATTAAATAATTAAATAAATTCTAAAATGATTAAAACTTTAGAAAATCATATAAAATAAACCGTAGCTTAAATGAAAATGTTTTCTATATGAAAGTTGCAAAACGGCGAGGCGAATCCGGATCGTACCCGTTAAATCCACCACATCCTAGCATAGCAAACACACAACTTTCCCCCTCGGTTCATCTGTCCAGAAAACCACGGAACACGGGATACTTTCCGGATGTTTCCCGCCTCCCGTCGCGGCCGCGCCCGCCGGATCTACAGCGCCGCCCTTCCGCTGCAGCGCCGCCTCGGCCGCCCGCCTCCCGGGCCGCGCCGCCCGCCCGCGACTCGGCCGCCCAGCGCCTCCTCCTCCGCCCGGGCGCCAGTCCGTCGCTCCTCCAGGGATCCGGCCTCCCGGCCTTTCCTCAACTCCGGCCGCCGTCCACTCGTCTCGGCGAGATCCCGGCCGTCCTCGTCGTCCGTGCGGGTTGACTTCTCCCCCCTTATTTCCTCCAAGTCTTTTACCTATGATTATTTTGCTCATATTCATCATGCCATAACTCTCTGCATATTGCTCCGTTTGATCGTGTAATATGTCAATTGTTTGTCTCGGCAGTACATCATTTCATCTCATTGCATCATTTCATTTGAGCTCATCTTGATGCCGAAATGCTGTTAGAAGGGCTATGTGATGTTAGTTTGATTCTTATCGAACATGCACTTTTGTCATTTTGCCATGATTGATGTGTGCACCCTATGAACTTAGTCCTACGTGTTTTGTAATATGCCATGCCATCTTTACAGGTATGCCATGTATTTTTGATCTATGTGGTTACTAGAACAAGCATGCAAACTAGGCTTCATGATGTTCTTGATTTCAGCCTGATACTGCTGATATTTTTATGCCATGTAAACTTGATGCTAGAGAGATCCATGCTTATTTTGAGATACTTGATGGATGTTTTGAACATATGGTTATTCTCTATCCATCCATGCCCTTGTTTGCAATTATGGGTGACATAGCTTGAGTCAATCGGCTCTACTTTTGCTATAAAATGTTTCCTAGCAGATTGTTTACATGTTATTCAATTTTGCCAAGGTTGTTGTAGTTGATCCTTGCATGCTATGATGTTGTTCTTGCCATGTATAGCTTCTATGCCATGTCTTCTTACTGTTGGTTGCCTTGCCATGCCATTTATTGCTCTGTGGTGAGTGGTTCAAGCTCACCAACATGCCTACTGTTATTGTTCCTGCCATGTATGAATCGTAATATAACTTGCCATGTTTACATGGGTGCCATCATATGTTCTGATCCTTTTTGGCTCATGGTCAGTAAAGGACTTTTGTTCTATGTATTTAGTAGATTCATTCCGTGCCTTTTTTTTTGCCATGATAAGTTCCTGTAACATGTTGTTTGATAGCTCTAAACATTACAAGCTGATGTTATTTTCTGCTAAGCCTGAAACTGTTATTATTTGCAATCTTGCCATGTCATTTTGAGCATGTTCTATTGATTTATGGAGATAGCTCAGTGTTCATGTTTTATCATGCTTTACCTACATCATGCCCATGCCTTTTGTTTTCTTATTGAGGTCTGTAGCATATTGTTTTGATGCTTGCAATATGCCTATTCTTTTTTGGACAGATTGTTGCTATAACTTGTATGGAGTGTATGTGTTGAACCGTTGCTCCGTTTTGAGTGTGCTCTATATGAAACTTGCTTGATTTTGCATGTAGTTTCATATTATCATGTGCATCCTTGTTTTGAGGTGTTTGCTTGATGTTTGTATGCATTTTGCATCAATGCCATGTTAAACTTGTTTTGCTCATATCTTCTAGGCCGTAGCTCGAATCTAATGAACTTTATATGTAACTTGACTAAATTTCGTGTAGATCATCGTGGTGCATCTTAACTTGCTGTTTAACAACTTGAACATAAGGTTTGTTCAGATCTGGACCAATTTGAAATTTGCATATGAGGACTTAGGAATTGTTATATGTTGTTCGGCCTCATTTAAACTTGCTTTGATGTGTTGCTCTTGTTTGCATCATCTCTTGCCATGAGTAGCCTCATGTAGTTTTGTCATGCATCATGCTTTGTTGCATCATGTCTTGTTCATGTGTGGTGTGTTTACCTATGTTGTGTGCTTCTTCTTGTTAGTTCCGTTTACGTTGCGATCGTGAGGATTCGTTCGTCTCGCTTGGTTGGCTTCATCCGTTCATCTTCTTCATGGACTCCTTCTTCTTGCGGGATTTCAGGCAAGATGACCACTACCTTGGATCTCACTACTATCATTGCTATGCTAGTTGCCCGTTCTTCGATATGCTGCGCTACCTATCACTTGTTCCTCAAGCCTACCCTAATTGCCATGTCAGCCTCTAACCTTTGTTACCCTTCCTAGCAAACCATTGTTTGGCTATGTTACCGCTTTGATCAGCCCCTCTTATAGCGTTGTTAGTTGCAGGTGAAGATGAAGTTTGTTCCTTGTTGGAACATGGAGATGTTGTTCCTTGTTGGAACATGTTTACTTGTTGGGATATCACAATATATCTTTTTAATTAATGCATCTATATACTTGGTAAAGGGTGGAAGGCTCGGCCTTATGCAGTGTTTTGTTCCTCTTGCCGCCTAGTTTCCGTCATATCGGTATTATGTTCCCGGATTTTGCGTCCCTACAGCGGTCGGGTGATTTATGGACCCCTTGACAGTTCGCTTTGAATAAGACTTTTCCGCAAGGCCCAACATTGGTTTTACCATTTGCCGACCTATCACCTTTTTCCCTTGGGAGTCGCGCATCCCAAGGTCATCTTTATTCAGCCCGGGCCAATGCTTGTTAAGTGTTGGCCCGAACTAAACCCTATGCAGCGCCCCTCAAAACTTGGGGATGGTTTTAGTTATACGGACTGCTCATCCGGTCGTGGCACGAGGCGAGATACAGCGGCTACTATCGAGTGTCGACCTGCGAGGAGGTCTTGCTGGTCTTGTTTTATTCTGTCGAAATGTCTTGTGGCAGGGATTCGAGGTGATCGGGTCTTCCGGGAGAAGAATATCCTTGTTGATCGCGAGAGCTTATCATGGGCTAAGTTGGGACACCTGCGGTATAAACTTTCGAGAGCCGTGCCCTGATTATGTGGCAGATGGGAATTTGTTAATATCCGGTTGTAGAAACTTGAAGCAAACTCTTCTAAATACACCAACCGTGTGCTGTAAGTGAGTGTCTCTTTTGGTTGATCGAGAGGAGAACACGGTTTGGTTATGTCGGCGTAAGTAGGAGTTCAGGATCACTTCTTGATCATTACTAGTTGAGTTCCTTTGTTTCTCTTTCGC